>JACBWV010000223.1:12076472-12308123 GCA_013435795.1 Chlamydomonas sp. ICE-L
GTCGCTATGCCAGTGTCGGAAAAGGAGACGCGTTGCTATGCAGTGGCGGAAAGGGGACGCGTCGCTATGCAGTGGCAGAAAGGGACGCGGTCGCTTGCAGTGGCGGAAAGGCGACGCGCGCTATTGCAGTGGGGGAAAGGCCACGCGTCGTATGCAGTGGCGGAAAGGGACGCGCGCACGCAGTGGCGAAAGGCGACGCGTCGATATGCATGGCGGAAAAGGCGACCGGTCGCTATGCAGTGGCGGAAAGGAGAGCGTCGCTATGCAGTGGCGGAAAGGGACGGCGCTATGCAGTGGCGGAAAAAGGCGACGAGTCGCTATGCGTGGCGGGAAAGGAGAAAGGCGACGCTCGTCTGCAGATGGCAGGAAAAGGAGACGCGTCGCTATGCAGTGGCGCGGAAAAGGCGACGCGTCGCTATGCAGTGGCGGAAAGGCGACGGTCGCTATGAAAGTGGCGGAAATGGCGACGCGTTCGATGCAGTTGGCGGAAAGGCGACGGTCGCTATGCAGGGCGGAAGGCGCCGCGTCGCTATGCAAGTGGATGAAAAGGAAAGGCGGAAAGGCGTACGCGCGCATGCAGTGGGGAGGAAGGCGACGCGTCGCTATGCAGTGGCGGAAAAAGGCGACGAGTCGCATGCAGTGGAGGAAAGCGACGCGCGTATTGCAGTGGCGTCTTTAAGGAAAAGGCGACGCGTCGCTATGCAGTGGCGGAAAGGCGACGCGTCGCTATGCAGTGGCGGAAAGGCGACGCGTCGCTATGCAGTGGCGGAAAGGCGACGCGTCGCTATGCAGTGGCGGAAAGGCGACGCGTCGCTATGCAGTGGCGGAAAAAAGGCGACGCGTCGCTATGCACGTGGCGGAGAAAGGCGACGCGTCTATGCCGTGGCGGAGGAAAAGGACGCGTCGCTATGCAGTGGCGGAAAAAAAAGGCGACGCGTCGCCTATGCAGTGCGGAAAAAGGGGGACGCGTCGCTATGCAGTAGGCGAAAGGCGACGCAGTCGCTATGCAGTGGGGAAAAAGGCGACGAATCGCTATGCAGTGGCGGAAAGGCGACGCGTCGCTAGGCAGTGGCGGAAAGGAAAAGGCACGCGCGATGCGTGGCGGAAAAGGCCGACGCGTCGCTGATGCAGTGTGGCGGCAAGGCGACGCGTCGTATGCAGTGGCGGAAAAAGGCGACGCGTCGCTATGCAGTGGCGGAAAGGCGACGCGCGCTATGCATGGCGGAAAAGGCGACGCGACGTATGCAGGGGCGGGAAAAGGCGAGCGTCGCTATGCATGGCGGAAAAGGATGCCGAAACAAAAGAAAAAAGGAAAGGCGAGCGTCGCTATGCAGTGGCGGGAAAAGGCGACGCGTCGCGTGCAGTCGGAAGGAAAGGCGACGAGTCGCTATGCGGGGAGGAAAGGCGACGCGTCGCTATGCAGTGGCGGAAAGGCGACGCGTCGCTATGCAGTGGCGGAAAGGCGACGCGTCGCTATGCAGTGGCGGAAAGGCGACGCGTCGCTATGCAGTGGCGGAAAGGCGACGCGTCGCTATGCAGTGGCGGAAAGTGACGACGCGTGATATGAGTGGGGAAGGAAAGGCGGACGCGTCGCTATGCAGTGGCGGAAAGGCGAAGCGTCGTATGCGTGCAGCGGAGGGAGTCGGGGGAAAAGGCGACGCGTTCGTATGCAGTGGGCGGAAAGGCGACGCGTCGCTATGCAGTGCGGAAAGGCGACGCGTCGCTATTGCAGTGGCGGAAGAAGGCGACGCCGTCGTATGCAGGGGGGAAAGGCGACGCGTCGGATGCAGTGGCGGAAAGGCGACGCGTCGCTATGCAGTGGCGGAAAGGCGACGCGTCGCTATGCAGTGGCGGAAAGGCGACGCGTCGCTATGCAGTGGCGGAAAGGCGACGCGTCGCTATGCAGTGGCGGAAAGGCGACGCGTCGCTATGCAGTGGAGGAAAAAGGCGACCGCTCGCTATGCAGCGGAGGAGGGAAAAGGCGACGAGTCGCTATGCGTGGAGGAAAGCGTCGCGCGCCTATGCAGTGAGAAAGGCGACGCGCGCTATGCAGTGCGGAAAAGGAGGAAAAAAAACAAAGGAAAGGCGACGCGTCGCTATGCAGTGGCGGAAAGGAAGGAAGGCGCACGCGTCGCATATGCAGTGGCGGAAAGGCGCCGCGTTCGCTTGCAGTGGCGGAAAAAAAGGCGAGGTCGTATGCAGTGGCGGAAAGGCGACGCGTCGCTATGCAGTGGTGGAAAGGCGACGCGCGGCTATGCCGTGCGGAAAGCGCGAGCGTCGCTATGCAGGGCGGAAGGCGCCGGTGCTATGCAGTGGCGGAAGGCGACGCCGTCGCTATGCAGCGCGGAAAGGGCGCTCGCTATGCGTGGGGCGGAAGGCGACGCGTCGCTATGCAGTGGCGGAAAAAGGGACGCGTACGCTTGCAGTGGCGGACGGAAAGGCGACGCGTCGCTATGCAGTGGGGAACGGCGACGCGTCGTTGCAGTGGCGAAAGGCGACGCGCCGCTATGAAGTGGCGGAAAAAGGCGAACGCGTCGTATGCAGTGGCGGAAAGGCGACGCGCGCTATGCAGTGGCGGAAAGAGGAAGGGCGACGCGGAGCTATGCAGTGGCGGCGGGAAAGCGACGCGTCGTAAGCAGTGGCGGGAAAGGCGACGCGTCGCTATGCAGCTGGCGGAAAGGCCGACGCGTCGCAGCAGTGGGAACGGCGACGCGTAGTATGCAGTGGAGGAAAGGCGACGCGTCGCCTATGCAGTGGCGGAAAGCGGGGGGACGCGTCGCTATGCAGTGGCGGAAAGGCGAGCGTCGCTAAGCCAGTGGCGAAAAAGGCGACGCGTCGCTATGCAGTGGCGGAAAAAGGCGACGCGTTCGCTATATGCAGTGGCGGAATAGGCGACGCGTCGCTATGCAGGGAGGAAAGGAGACGGTCGCTATGCAGTGGCGGAAAGGCGACGCGTCGCGATGCAGTGGCGGAGGAAGGGAGGAAAGGCGAAGCGTTCGCTAAATCTTTTATGGTTTTGGGGGGCAGTGGCGGAAAGGCGACGCGTCGCATGCAGTGGCGGGAAAAAGGGAGCGCGCTATGCAGTGCGGAAAGGCGACGCGTCCGCATGAGTGGAGGAAGCGACGCGTCGCTTGCAGTGGCGGAACAAAGGCGTGCGCGCTATGCAGTGGCGGAGGAAAGGGGCGACGCGCGCTATGCCGTGGCGGAAAGGCAGGACGCGTCCTCTGCAGTGGCGGATAAGGCGACGCGTCGCTTGAAAGGGCGGGAAGGCGCGCGTCGATATGCAGTGGCGGAAAGGCGACGCGTCGCTATGCAAGTGGGGAAAGGGACGCGTCGCTATGCAGTGCGGAAGGGAGGAAGGAAAGGCGACGCGTCGCTATGCAGTGGCGGGAAAGCGACGCGTCGTATTGCAGTGGCGGAAAAAAGGCGGCACGCTGTCGCTTATGCAGTGGCGGAAAGGCGACGCGTCGCATAGACAGTGGCGGCGGAAAAAGGGACGCGTGCTATGCAGTGGCGGAAAAAGGCGACGCGTCGCTAGCAGTGGCTGAAACGGCGACGCGCGCTATGTGCAGTGGCGGGAAAAAGGCGACGCGTCGCTAGGCAGTGGCGGAAAAAGGCGACGCGTCGCCTATGCAGTGGCGGAGGAAAGGCGACGGTCGCCTAGCAGTGGCGGACGGAAAGCGCGGACGCGTCGCTAAGCAGTGGCGGATGGGCACGCGGAGCGCTAAGCAGTGGCGGGAAAAATGGACAGCGTCGCTATGCAGTGGCGGAAAGGGGACGCGTCGCTATGCAGTGGCGGAAAGCGACGCGCGGCTATGCAGTGGAGGAAAGGCGACGCGTCGATGCAGTGGCGGAAAGGGAAAGGCGACGCGTCGCTAGCCGTGGCGTGAAAAGCGAGCGTCGCTGCAGTGGCGAAAAGGAGGCGGGGACGACGCGTCGCTATGCAGTGGCGGAAAGGCGACGCGGTCCTAGAGTGGCGAAAGGCGACGCGTCGCTATGCAGTGGCGGAGAAAAAGGCCAACGGCGATATGACAGTGGCGACAAGGCGACGCGCGACTATGAAGTGGCGGAAAAGGCGACGCGTCGCTATGGCAGTGGCGGAAAAGGCGACGCGTCGCTATGCAGTGCGGTGGAAAGGCGACGCGTTGCCTATGCAGTGGCGGAAAGGCGGAAGCGGTAGCTATGCAGGGGCAGAAAGGCGACGCGTCGCTATGCAGTGGCGAAGGCGTGAAGCGTCGATATGCAGTGGGGAAAGGCGGAAGCGTAGCTATGCAGTGGCGGAAAGGCGACGCTCGCTATGCAGGGCGGAAAGGCGACGGTCGTATCAGTGGCGGAAAGGCGACGCGTGCTATGCCGTGGCGGGAAAAAGGCGGAAGCGTCGCGTTGCATGGCGCGAAAGGCGACGCGGCTATGCGTGGCGGAAAAAAGAACGCGTCGTATGCAGTGGCGGCAAGGCGACGCGCGCTATGCAGGGCGAAAAAGCGACGCGTAGCTATGCATGCGGAAAGGCGACGCGTCGCTATTGGCGTGGCGGAGGAGGAAGGCGACGCGTCGACTATGCAGTGGCGGAAAGGCGACGCGCGCATATGCAGTGCGGAAGGCGACGCGTCGTATGGCAGTGGCGGAAAAAGGCGAAGCGTCGCTATGCATGGCGAAAGGCGAAGCGTCGCTAGCAGTGGCGGAAAGGCGACGCGTCGCTATGCAGTGGCGAAACAGGCGAAGCGTCGAATGCAGTGGCGGGAAAGGCGAAGCGTCGCTATGCAGTGGCGGAAAGGGCGACGCGCGCTATGAGTGGCGGAAAAAAGCGACGCGTCGCTATGCAGTGGCGGAAAGGCGACGCGTCGCTTACGCAGCTGGCGCGAAAGGCGACGCGTCGCTATGCCGTGGCGCGAAAGCGACGCGTCGCTCTGCAGGGCGGAAAGGCGGACGCGTCGCTATGCAGTGGCGGAAAGGCGACGCGCGCTATGCAGTGGCGGGAAGGGGAAAGGCGACGAGTTCGCATGCGCGTGGCGGAAAAGGCGAGCAGTCGCTATGAGTGGCGGAAAGGGACGCGTCGTCTGCGTGGCGGAAAGGCGACGCGTGTCGCTATTGCAGTGGCGAAAAGGCGACGCGTCGCATTGCAGTGGCTGGAAAGGCGGGACGCGTCGCTTGCAGTGGCGGAAAGGCGACGCCGTCGCTATGCAGTGGCGGAAGGCGCGCGTCGCTATGCAGTGGCGAAAGCGCGACGCGTCGCTATGCAGTTGTATTTTGGTTATTGTGTTGTTGGTGGTATGTTTGGTTTGGGAATGGGTTTTTGGGTGGTTTGTAGGTTGTTTTTTTTCAGCCCCCCTCAGATTTTTTAGGGATAGGTGTCCCCCCTGTTTTATTATACTCCCGTATCACTATAAAGAACTAAAAAAGCTGTAAAACGCTGTCTCTGGAGGAGGCCTTACACCATGAAGCTTGGAAAAAATCCACTTGCAGATTTGAAAATAAATCCCTGGGCTTCCAGAACCCGGCCACATGCCATCACACCTGGTCCACTACGTAGAGCGCCTAGTATGCTTTTTTGGGGAGTGTGTGTTGGGTGGGGGGGGGGGTGGGGGGGGGGACTTGGGCTTATATTTAGGGTATGGTGACAAGCCAGGGAAGGTGGCTTCCCTGGACTGGGGGCTTCCTGAAAAGCTATAAAAGCTGTAAAACACTGGTCCCTGGAGGAGGCCTAAAACAATACAGCTACCAAGAAACACTTTCAGATTTGAAAAAAATTGGGCTTCAGAACCGCCACATGCCATCAACAACCTGGTCCACAACGTTGAGTGCCTAGTATGCTGTGGGGGGTGGGGGGTGGGGGGGGGGCCTATTGCGTTGCAGGTGTCCTATCCTGGCGTGAGCAGGGGGCGTTGTCTGTTGAATCAGGTCATCCTCAGCAACCTTCTTCATAAAACAGAGACCCATTCACACGGCGCCGTTTGCATGTGCTAATGCGTTGCAGGTGTCCTCTCGTGCGTGAGCAGGAATGTAATCAGCTGAGGCAGGCCATCCTCAGCACCTATATCATAAAACAGAGCCCCATTCACGGTGCCGTTTGCTTGTGTGATTGCGGTGCATGTGTCCTCTCCTGGCATGGCAGGAGCGTTGTCTGCCAAGGCAGGCCATCTTGAGCAACCTACATCATAAAATAGAGCCCCATTCATAGCGCTGTTTGCTTGGGAAGCTTGTTCTACTTATCCACCTGTGCACGCCCTGACATTTCCCATGCTGTAAAGCACCCTTTCAAGGTTCTTGCTAAGCCCATTTAAACCAAACTTGTGCCAATGCGTTGCAGGTGTCCTCCTCCTGGCGTGAGCAGGAATGTAATCAATTTGAGGCAGGCCATCCTGAGCAACCTTGCATTTTCTCAGCTCCTGAGGCGCGACCACGACGCAGCCTTGGAAGTTGCCCAGCAGCTTCTAGCTCAACAGCAGCTGTCTAGTCGGACTCGGTGCCTGGCGGCCACCTATGCTGCTGAGGCCTTGTGTGCGTTGGGCGGGAGGAGGAGGCGGTGCAGCTGCTAAGGGCTCAGATTGATGATGTTGCTGAGGAGGTGGGTACTTGCATGTATGTATGCTTTGGCATCAACCTGAGGAGTGTGGGGGCATTATCCTTAAGGCCCTCTAGTCGGACTTGGTGCTTGGCAGCCACCTACGCTGCTGAGGCCTTTTGTCGTTGGGGGCGGGAGGAGGCGCAGCTGCTAAGGGCTCAAATTGATGATGTTGCTGAGAAGGTGGGTTCTTTGGTCGTGGGTCGGTAAATGTTGCTGGGGAGGGTGGGTGGTGAAGAGCCAGATGCAGTGCTGGTGCTTTGCAGGTTACTGTTGTGTGCGTTTGGGGCGGGAGGAGGAGGCGGTGGAGCTGCCAAGGGCTCAGATTGATGATGTTGCTGAAGGAGGTGGGGTTCCTTGGGCGTGGGTCGGTATGGTTGCTGGGGAGGTGGGTGGTTGAAGAGCCAGATGCAGTGCTGGTGCTTTGCAGGTTACTGTTGTGTGCGTTGGGGCGGGGAGGAGGAGGCGGTGAGCTGCCAAGGGCTCAGATTGATGATGTTTTGCTGAGGAGGTGGAAACTTTTGGTTGTGTGTCGGTATGTTGGCTGGGGGAAATGGGGTGGTTGAAGAGCCGCATGCAGTTCTGGTGCTTTGCAGGTTACTGTTGTGTGCGTTGGGGCGGGAGGAGGAGGCGGTGGAGCTGCCAGGGCTCAGATTGATGACGTTTGCTGAGGAGGTGGGAACTTTGGTTGTGTGTCGGTATGTTGCTGGGGAAATGGGTGGTTGAAGAGCCGCATTGCAGTGCTGGTGCTTTGCAGGTTACTGTTGTTGTGCGTTGGGGCGGGAGGAGAGGCGATGGAGCTGCCAAGGGCTCAGATTGATGATGTTGCTGAGGAGTGGGTTCCTTGGTTCGTGGGTCGGCATGTTGCTGGGGGGGTGGGTGGTTGAAGAGCCAGATGCAGTGCTGGTGCTTTGTGCAGGTTATCTTGTTGTGTGCGTTGGGGCGGGAGGAGGAGGCGGTGGAGCTGCCAAGGGCTCAGATTGATGATGTTGCTGAGGAGGTGGAAACTTTGGTTGTGTGTCGGTATGTTGCTGGGGAAATGGGTGGTTGAAGAGCCGCATGCAGTGCTGGTGCTTTGCAGGTTACTGTTGTGTGCGTTGGGGCGGGAGGAGGAGGCGGTGGAGCTGCCAAGGGCTCAGATTGATGACGTTGCTGAGGAGGTGGGAACTTTGGGTGTGTGTCGGTATGTTGCTGGGGAAAGTGGGTGGTTGAAGAGCCGCATGCAGTGCTGGTGGCTTTGCAGGTTACTGTTGTGTGCGTTGGTGCGGGAGAGGAGGCGATGGGCTGCCAATGGCTCAGATTGATGATGTTGCGTGATGGGTGGGTTTCCTTGGGCGTGGTCTCCATTTGCTTGGGGAGGTTGGGTGGTTGAAGATCCAGATGCTGCGGTGCTTTGCAGGTTACTGTTTGTGTGCGGTTGGGCGACGAGGAGGAGGCGATGGTCTGCCAAGGGCTCAGATTGATGATGTTGCCGAGGAGGTGGGTACTTTGGTTGTGGTCGGTAATGATAACGCCTGGTTGGGGCGTGGGTGTTAAGGGAGCCCGTCGTACACGGGTGGGAGCAGTCTCCTACCTCAACTGGACAAGCTACCATCGCGGTTTGGCGACAACCTGCAACGTCAGAGGGCCGAAGGGGATTGGAACTCCCGACTCTTCATCCTCAAGCGATCTGGTGTAACCACTAGACCATTGTATATCACTGAAGGGGCTGTGTGTCGGTGTGTTGCTCGGGAGTGGGTGGTTGAAGAGCCGGATACAGTGCTGGTGCTTTGCAGGTTGCTGTTGTGTGCGATGGGCGGGAGGAGGAAGGCTTTGGGGGGCATAAAATGCTGCTAGCAAGCACCCACAAGGCTACTAGAAGCACCATGGTGACACTAGTTCATCTCCTTAAAATAGACCCTGGTGCCTTCCTGCCGGTAGCCGACTTGATACCTTATACCTGATGACTGTGCCTACCTGGTTGTGCATACCTGCTACCTGATGCCTACCTGCCTGTGCCTACCTGCTACCTGATGACTGTGCCTACCTGCCTGTGCATACCTGCTACCTGATGCCTACCTGCCTGTGCCTACCTGATACCTGATGACTGTGCCTACCTGCCTGTGCATACCTGATACCTGATACCTACCTGCCAGTTTAAGCACTGAATCGGCTGAAAGCGCTTGTGGTGGACTGGTGGGATGAAGGCGCAGCCTCATGTAATCAAGATAGTTTCATACATGCCATTCTGCTATCTCTGCCCCCAGGCTCCAATCCTGAATATTTATGCCTGCCTGTCAGTTGGTGCAGGGTTTAAGCACCGAATCGGCTGAAAGCTCATGTGGTGGGATGAAGGCGCAGCCTCGGATAATCAAGATAGTTCTAGACATGCCGATCTGCTATCTCTGCCCCCAGGCACTAATCCTGAATATTAATGCCTGCCTGTCTGCCTGCCTGCCTGTCTGTCAATGCAGGGTTTAAACACTGAATAGGCTGAAAGTGCCTGTGGTGGGACAAAGACGCAGCCTCGTATAATCAAGCTAGTTTTATACATGCCGATCTGCTATCTCTGCCCCCAGGCTCTAATTCTGAATATTTATGCCTGCCTGTCTGTCGGTGCAGGGTTTAAGCACCGAATCGACTGATAGCTCATGTGGTGGGATGAAGGCTCAGCTGGCCACCTGCTTCAACCTAGCTTCCCTCCTGGCCTCGTCAGGGAAGCTGCAGGAAGCTAGCCAGTTTGTGGAGAAGGCAATGCAAATAGATCCTACGTCTCAAGAGACTCGCCTGCTTGCAGTGTGGGTGGAGCTACTCTCTGGCAATAGGGATAAGGCACTGTCTATCATGAGGGGGTGATGCAGTTTTCTATGTGCACATATTGCCCTCGTCACTGATTCATGGGGAGCTGGCCATGCCATGGAAGAAGCAGTGCGAAGAGATCCTACATACCAAAAGACTTGCACACTGGCATTGTGGGTGGGGCTACTCTCTGGCGACAGGGATTAGGCACTGTCTAAGGCACAGTCTATCCTGAGGGGGTGATGCAGTTTGCTATGTGCACGAATCACCCTCGTCACTGATTCATAGGGAGCTGGCCAGGCCATGGAAGAAGCAATGCGAATAGATCCTACATACCAAAAGACTTGCACACCGGCATTGTGGGTGGGGCTACTATCTGGCGACAGGGATAAGGTACTGTCTAAGGCACTGTCTATCATGAGGGGGTGATGCAGTTTGCTATGTGCACATATCACCCTCGCCACTGATTCATAGGGAGCTGGCCAGGCCATGGAGGAGGCAATGCGAATAGATCCTACATACCAAAAGACTGGCCCGTCTGCACTGTGGGTGGAGCTGCTCTCTGGCTACTGAGAGAAGGCCCTGTCTATTATGAGGGGGTAGATCCTCGAGTCCCAAGAGACCTGTCTGCTTGCAATGTGG
This sequence comes from Chlamydomonas sp. ICE-L, assembly GCA_013435795.1. Classification (NCBI taxonomy): domain Eukaryota; kingdom Viridiplantae; phylum Chlorophyta; class Chlorophyceae; order Chlamydomonadales; family Chlamydomonadaceae; genus Chlamydomonas; species Chlamydomonas sp. ICE-L. The sequence continues at coordinate 12,086,455 of JACBWV010000223.1, forward strand.
ATGGAGCCATCTAACACACCTGACTGAAATGTCGTCAACTATTTCTCTCCCTGTCAACTGAGACAAGGCCCTGTCTATTATGAGGGGGTAGATCCTAAGTGCCCCAATAGACTCGACTGCTTGCAATGTGGATGGAGCTATCTAACACACCTGACTGAAATGTCGTCAACAATTTCTCTTCCTGCCAACTTAGACAAGGCCCTGTCTATTATGAGGGGGTAGATCCTCAAGTCCCAAGAGACTCGACTGCGCGCAGTGTGGATGGAGCCATCTAACACACCTGACTGAGATGTCGGCAACTGTTTCTCTCCTGCCAACTGAGACAAGGCCCTGTCTATTATGACGGGGTAGATCCTGAGAGTCCCAAGAGACTCGACTGCTTGCAATGTGGATGGAGCTATCTAACACACCTGACTGAAATGTCGTCAACAATTTCTCTTCCTGGCAACTGAGACAAGGCCCTGTCTATTATGAGGGGGTAGATCCTCAAGTCCCAAGAGACTCGATTGCGCGCTGTGTGGATGGAGCCATCTAACACACATGACTGAGATGCCGTCAGCTGTTTCTCTCCCTGCCAACTGAGACAAGGCCCTGTCTATTATAAGGGGGTAGATCCTGAGAGTCCCAAGAGACTAGTTTGCTTGGCAGTGTGGATGGAGCTATCTAACACACCTGACTGAAATGCCGTCAACAGTCCCTAGCAACTGAGACAAGGGCCCTGTCTATTATGAGGGGGTAGGTCCTTACAGAGTCCCAAGAAACTCGACTGCGTGCAGTATGGCTGGGGCTACTCCCTTGTAACAGGGATAGGGATCATGTCTATCATGAGGGGGTGATGCAGTTTGTTCTGTGCACGTATTACCCTCGTCACTGCTTCATAGGGAGCTGGCCAGGCCATGGAGCAGGCAATGCGAAGAGATCCTACATACCAAAATCCTGGCTTACCTGCAGTGTGGCTGGGGCTACTCCCTTGTAACAGGGATAAGGGATCCTGTCTACCATGAGGAGGGGATGCATGGTGCACAGCTTTTTGGCGGAGCCTCCACTCTAGGGTGTTGGAGCCCCCCGTGTCACCACGTTGTCTGTTTAATCACAAGAAGCCAAGTAACCCTGGCCTTAACTATCTCGTAAACCTTGGCTTGGGTACTCTGCACCCGATTCCTTTGCCACCTGTCGCTCCGATAGCCAACACTCTCCGCCAATTTTCCGCATCGCTTGCGACGTCAACAAACAGCAGCTTGGCAGCTTGTAGACACTTAGGCAGCTCCCCTGATTTACAATTCAGCTAAACCTGACGTAACATTGTGCATCTTGCAGCTGGCACAATCAGCTCTCCAGAAGTGCTAGGAAATGTGGGTGTAGCCCGGTGGCTGGCTCATGGAGCTTCCATGAAGCTGCTGATAAAGGCCGAATTGAAAAGCCCTGGCGAGGTAGGGTGTTCGACATTTCGCTTGCAACTGCAAGTCATCTACGACGTTGCAGTGTCACTCACAAAGGGGGTAGATAGGGTATTAATATGTATGTATTCATGTAGTATATATATATATATATATATATATATATATATATATATAACAATTATTATTACATTGAGAAAATCACAGAATCTAGGGAGCGAGTTCATACTCAACGCTGACATAGGGCATTCACAGCGAGTTCACTGTACTGTCGTTATGCTACGGCTTACAATTTGTTTTTGGAGCAGACGACGAATGCTTTGAATATAGTCCTTATTGCTGATGGCGTTGAATCGTTGAGCAGCCTGAGGGCTGGAGCCATATAACTTGAACTTGAACTTGGGTACAAAGCTTCAGCCAGCAATTTGGCTGCTTGCTGTTTTAGGCAGTAGAAACAAATGGAGCCATGTAATCCAGTTCAAGAATTTGCTTTGATTGTATGGGCATATAGCTTGTTTTGATTGCATGATCTACCAGCCTTCAGGCTGCTTGCCGTCTGCTGGCAGAGTTTAATATGGGGGCATGAACACCACTACACCACGCTCAAGAGTACAGGATGTAAGCACAGGGCTACAGACAATTTAAAGACATGCCAATGTCGTATTTATCAGTTATCACAAAGAAAGCTAGTATCCTGTTAGCAGTTCAGCGGATTATATGGAAATCGATTTTAAGAAGCACGTCGTTGCCCTGAAATCCCAAGAATTCTGAGAGAATTGTAGTCAATTAGACTTTAAAAAGTCGAGGTACGAAACACGTCCCTTCACCTCAGGGCCGTGCGTGGGGCAGGGTTGGTGGCCATCGGGCGGGGGCGGGGGCCACCGGGCGGGGGCAGGGGCAAGCCACGCCACCTGCCGCTGGCCAAAAAACCGTTCAGGAGGACGGGACATACCGTTCACGTCTGGGCTGGGCCGAAACAAGCAATACCATGTACAAATTCCGTAAAATCAACCAGAAACCTGATTGGCCTCATTTTTCTTGTATCAAATTCTTTAAAAAATATCAATCTACATACATGCCTTTCATTACATTACAGAAGCGTTCAATACTGCTTAAAAATCAACAACCCTTCAAAAACTATATTTTTCGTAACTTTATAGTTAACAATGCTAAATCATCAATCGATTCATTGGAATTCAATGAATTTAAAGCCTCCATGCGCCCTTCGAATTAAATACAATTCGAATTGATACAATTTGAAGCAATATCATGCATTCAAATCACGGTAATTAAATGAAATGGAAAGGAATAAATCGAATTAAAATAACACAACATTAAATACAATTCAATTAAATTCATTAAAATACATTGAATTAAGGATCCGAATCATTTCATTCGGGACGCGCCTCCAGCCGCCCTACGATTCCAAATCATCCGCTGAATTTCTGCAATAGCCTGGGGGGGGAATTTACATGGCATGTAATGTAATGTACAACTGGAGACATTTCAGTTAGCTGGGGTCTTGTAATGAAGTCCAGGTTAAAGTATAAAAAAGGTCCCCAATGTATTCGTATTTTTATGAACGGAAATTCAGCCGAGAGGATGGGTCCCTGGGTTCTTCAGGACGCTGCGTCCTCCGTCCCAAAAGGCAACGTCGAAGGGTCCGTTGCGTCGCAGGGCTTATTTAGCCTCACGCAACACGGGACCCCCCTCGGTGTAACACTCAAAATAATGATGCGATGCAACGGCGCCACACGGCGGTACACCCTTTTGGGGAGGGTATGTTGACCAGAAGGAAGGGTCCGTTGCGTCGCAGGGCTTATTTAGCCTAGCGCAACACGGGACCCCCCACCCCCCACCCCTCATTTAACGCCAAAAACAATCCCCCGACGCAATGGTGCACCCGTCGGTTAGTCGGCCTGAAGGCTAAGACCTATGCATACAATTGTTTGCGTCTCAGGCAGCAGAGTTGGGGGTCCACCTGAAGTACCCTTGCATCTGAATTGAGGTTATCGACGTGAAATGGGGGGTGCCTAGCATGGGCGCTTGGAAGGGAGGACTCGAGGAGCATGGGATCGGTGAGCATGAGCTTTTGAGTCCGGGGTCGGTATCTCGACCCTTAATGCTATTTTGTAGGAGTGGCAACGCCATTCGAACTGAATCCTCGGAGTCGCTGGTTTATGTCGCGAGACCCACCTCCTAGGATTAAATTTCTGTCACATATTGTTTTTAAAGGCTAGCATAGGGAGACCTACCCTTTGAGGTGAAAATCCTCCTTGTAAAAAATGGGAGACGGCCGCATGCTTTGGTCAAATTGTCTTGATATATTGGACCCTTGGACCATTATGGCGGATGCTCCCTTCCTCGGCTCCTCGCTTTTGTGGAGATGTCTGAAATCTCCGTCGTTACAATTTACAGATATTTACTCTGAAATCAGGAAGAGCCCAGGCCTCAAATTTTTGCTTCATGCCGATTGATTTATTCTGAGCATTGGGCTATATTCATGGCGATGTTAGAGCCATTTTCCAGGTCATTATGAGCATCTCATTTGGGGTGTGGTGTGTTGTGTGTGTTGGGGGGGGGGGGGGGGGGGGGCAGCCTTCCTAACTTGTGCTGCTATCTTTTTAGTCAGACCTCCAAATGAAATTCGTAGACACCATTGAGTTTGTCTTGACAAGGGTAGTTAATTGACACCACTTAAGACCGGGGTGGGTGTATGGGTGGGTAATGTGGCTGGGTGTGGGTGGGTGAATGGGTGGTATGGATGGGAGGGTGGATGGGTGGGTGAGTATGGGTGGTATGGAAGGGTGTTGTGGGCGGGTGGGTGAATGGGTGAGTACGTATGGATGGGTATGGATGGCATGGATGGGAGTGTGAGTATGGGTGGTATGGAAGGGTGTTGTGTTAATGTAAGATTGTTACAACGGCATAGGCTCGATAGAGGAGAAGATGCTATTAAGCGCAACAGGCGCAATCATATAGAATAGAGATGTGTACTACAGGGTACTGCAGTCACGTGCAGGCCACAGCTAGCCTGAGGCCTGGCGGCAGGCATCACGGTACCAGGAGGGAAAGGTACCGGTGTGCATTATGCCGACTCAGAGACTGATATATAAATCAGTCAATAACATCCCCCCCAATTCAAGGTATTCTTGAGCTCAAGAATTCCTGGAATTAACTGAGGGGCATAAGAAAATTAAAATATTAAAACTAGGGAGACTTTGGGACTTTCTAGTAGCTGAAGTGGAGAAATCACTTTAGCAGGGGTCTTCACAGAAATGTCAGTCTTCTGGGGTAGCTGGCTAGGTAAGTGGTACTGCAGGTAGGCTGCAGGTTAAGTAGCAGAAGGGCTGCTGAGAAGGTGCAAGGAAACTGCAGGTAAGCTGCAGGCTAGGTAGCAGAGAGGCTGCTGAGAAGGTGTAAGGAAACTGCAGGTAGGCTGCAGGCTAGAGCAGATAGGCTGCTTATGGGAAGCTGGGGAAGGAAAGATGATTCGAGACTAGAGGCAGTTTTTTTTTTTCAAGAAATTGCAGGCCAATTTGGTAGCCACAAGTGGCGACCACAGGCTCATCCTGGGACGGTGCGGTAGCACCGTCTGTAGAGCGCGAAGCGCTCGGCGCGAAGCGCCGCTGCCTTTTAGGGAGTACGGGGGGCGTAGCCCCCCGGGATTATTTTGGGGGGGGGCCTTAGAAAACATGCATTTTGCACATGGGTGCCATAAGTTACACTGGTTTGTGACAACTTTGTCAATCCTCTAATTGTACAGAACAGACAACACTAGTCTAGTACTACAACCTAGCCCTGTAAACCTAAAATCCATACCAGACTCCTGCCAGACTCACTATTAATTTATCATCAATACACATTCCTTGTGCATCATAAGAAAATGGTCTGCTTGATCATGTCACATCATGCAAAATGTGATATGATCAACTGTGGTGTCAGCATTTGGGGGGGGGGGGGGGGTTGGGGGGGGGGGGGGGGTCTTCAAGAAAACATGCATTTTATTTTACACACGTCTGTTTTTCCAAGCATGTACACACATACACACACAATAACTACCCTCATCACACCTGTCTCCTCTCTTGGTGCAACCTCTGCCGGTATGGCCTAGACCTCAGCCTAAGCAATTTCTTGAAGGCAGGGCCTAACTACTAATATGAACATGGCGGGTGCCGGGTCTTTTCCGATAACTTCATTTTGCCCAAAAAAACCAGTAGGGGTCTTTCCGATAGTCCCTCCGCACGAATTATATCTCGGGGGATGTCCGATAGATTTCCCCGTGCAATACCGTGGTAGTACCTGTACCACTTGGTGGGCCTACGCGAAGCAGGAGGTACCGTGATTTGCCCCAACAATTCGCCTAAGATTCGGGAGGTTACACGAATGGATAAGAAAAATGATGATTAGCCTTAGGCTAATGGATGCGAAGCATCTATCGAAATAATGACTCACGTGGTTCGGCCTGTCGGGAGGCTACACAACAATCTGAGCGGAGTCTGCGACAGCGCGGCTGAGAGGAAGTCAAGAGGGAGTTGCGTCAGCTCCGTCACGTGGTGACGACACACGCTTTGCGTATGAGACTGAAGGCGAATCGCGACATACTTCGTTACATTTTGTTACACTTTTCTACTCTGCGCACAGGAGGCGACTGTCTACCGGTTCCCGTTCCGCCCCCGCTACTCGCAGGAGGAGGTTACTCAGCAAACCGTTTGGGCTTTCGCACGCTTCTTTTTGCTTTTGGTTCGTCCTTCTTATCAATAGCAGTAACAATCTCGTCATAGGAATTAAATGCCTTTGACCTTTGCATCCTTCTGATTTGATTGTCTTCTTTTTCTGGCTCCAGTCTATCTTTCACGTTAGTAACAACGTTCAATTCGCTCAGCTGACTCCTCTCAGCTTGAATCTGTATGCTATTTTTTTTTTTTTTTTTTTTTTTTTAGTTGTGAAAGGACTTTCACCCCAGGAGGTGGGTCTCCCGACACTATGTGTTCTTCAATGGTGTAAATCTCTGTAGAAAATCTGGCCTTCTCCTTTTCAAAGGTCTTCTTCTGTAACATTACACGCACTCTGTCTCCTACTTTCAGGGTCACTTTGTCGTTCATCTTTTGATTTTTTTTTAATTGAGCTTCATATAGCTTTTGAGAATAATCGAGATCGTCATACACCTCGTTGGGCGAAGCATCTTTCAACCCAGAATGAGGGGAGTCGTTATACAGCTCAACAATTTCACCAAGTGCGTCTACCCATTTTTTAGTCTTGTTTTCTAGTGAGTATTTCTTTATCAGACCCTTCAGTGTCCTGGTAAATCTGTCAACGATTCCCAGCTTGTTCCCCATCGGAGTAATGTGGTCTTCTTTTGCAACGTCCGTATATACCTTTATATTTAGTTCTTTATTGAAAGACTCAAATATTGAAGATGCAAAAACATTATCTCCTGATACACTGTTGATATTTTCGTCTACATCGCCTATAAATTCCTGATAGGCATCTAAAACGTCATCCATCTTACCGCTTTTCAGTGGGTAACAATAAGCTTTGCGAGAAATGATATCAATACACATAAGAATTTGATTGATGTTGTTATTTATCCTCTTGCTCGACAATGGCATAATTGCCACATCAATCTGGAATAATCTGGGTTTTGCAGTGATCTTGAATTTGAATTTAGTGTTTTGTGGTCTTTGGTAAATTTGTGTTAGCTCTCGTGGATTGAAGTAATCTTCAATATCTCGTTTGGTAATCCCGTTGTCTTTTAATCTAGTAAATAGCTTTGCCTTGGACAGCAATTTTAGATTTGGATTAGCTTTCAAAATGGATTCAAGATTCATTATGTATATTATGAATGTTTATGGAGGGGGAGGATCAATCAGTCTTTTTTTGGTTCGCTCTGTTGCAGTTCAAACAACACAGATGGCAATTCGATTTGATATGATTCAGGGCGTTGTCCTCTCTGTCTACAGTACATTGGGTTTTTGAATGTTTTTCTACTCCCATGTATTGTTGGCATTTCCTGCAAATTCTATTATTTCCCTTTTTGTAACGCTCTATGCACCAATCAACAGTGATGTAATTTTTGCAAGGCATGAAGTTCTTGTCTCGTTTCCTGTCTTGTTTCTTGTAGCCGCAAATCTTCCCGTTGAAGAACTCTATCAAGTTCAATTCCTTCAAGTCAAAGTCCAAGAAATACACGTCAGATAGCCTAACACACCTTGAGACAGCACAGTAGGCCCAGCGGATGTCTGTTTATCAGCTTTAATACACTCCGTGGAGTGGACAGAGATGAAAGCAGCGGAACAGACGCGCCAATCTATACACGGAGACGAGAGTAACATTACAAAAGACTGGGGAACCATAAAGGGACACCAGCGGAGGAAAGGGGCGGTAGCCTGGAACCTGATCAGGGTACAGGCTAGACAGCGCGTGTCAGAAGAACCGATGACGCAGTCAACAGGAAGTCGTCACAGTGTCATGAAGAATGACACAGTCTACGGGAAGCTGACATAGTACTGTCAGGACCGATAGTTCCAAGGGAGTACACAAGGAGTCACCAAGACATAAAACAAGCGAGAGCACCGCTATTCATGCTGATACTGTTATAATGCTCATGTCGCAAATGACAAATTTCTCATCAATACAAGCACCTTGTTCTGAATGGCAAGTGTTAGCGTGTGATAGTTTGAAATGTTCGACAATCATGTCATGGGGAATATCGACTCTAAGTTCTTCGTCTTGAACATCTTGCAGCGTGAAATGTTTATTGGTTTGCCCAACAATAATGTATCTGTAGTTGGGACGCATTTGTATCTTCTTGCTCTTGGTTTTAGGAGAATCCTTGGAAGCGCTTTGCGCATGATCCTTTGCCACTCTGTTTATTGTTGTTTTGCAGATCAATTCCTGTTTGTAATGATATTTGATTCCATTGTCCAGTGTCTTGAGTTTATCAGCTTTCTCTATCTTTTTCTTGTCAATCAGACTGTCTAGATATTTGTTGACACTATTCGAACTAGTATCTCGATGCGTGATCGCTTTATTAATACCCAGTTCTTTGAGGTCTTCCAATGATTTCAATATCTTTTTTGGGAAATGCTTCAAGATAGTTTTATAAACACCCAAATCAGAATGAAATAGGTCATTGAAAAATTCAATCATATTCAATTTATCTTCATCTGTTTCCAATCGATGATTCTCTGTTAACGTCTTTGTCCAATTGAACATTTTTGTGATATATGTCGTTTTAATATCAGTGCTTACGTCATCACCTATGGATTCCAGTTGGTGAGAGTCGCCGTTAGCCAATATAAATATATCATCATTATTCTGCATAAACTTGTATACGTCAACCAGATTTCTTCTTGTGAGCAACATTATTTCCTCAAAGATAACGCATTCAATTCCTTCCATTGAATTACAACCTAGTGTTTTATTCCCATCATGATCAAATCCCATGAGGCTGTGAAATGTACATGCGTTGATACCAGTGTTCTTCTTGAGAGCTTCTCTAACTTGTGAATTCCAGGGAGCCACTACCAATATCTGGTGTGGTTTAAACCTTTTTAATGCACCTACAATTGTAGTGTAAGACTTGCCACAACCAGCTAGACCGTTAACAAATGTCTTATTTTTTACCTTTTTTGTACTTGGTGGTTCTACATATGGTTTTAATATATATTCGTCTAGATTGGTTTGAATATATTGTTTGATTTTCTTGGTATGTCCATCACAGGTGATAAGTCTTTGTTCACTGTGTTTCATGTTCCTTTGAATCTGGTATCAGTTCGATTTGGTATGTCCATCACAGGTGATAAGTCTTTGTTCACTGTGTTTCATGTTCCTTTGAATCTGCCATCAGTTCGATTTGGTGATGGAGTGGTTCAACGGGCAGAGGGTATGGGATCCATTGAGTTATGTAGTGATTGGTTACCAACACCAATCATTCTAACTGATGTTCTCTACATTCCTCACTGTCCGGTGAACCTCCTGTCAGTAAATGCTGTGGCTCATTCTCTCCACTGCAAGGTTTCTTTTGATAGTCTTAGTTGCACTGCCACTCAGGACTCTTCTGTTCTCTGGTCCTTCCCTGCCTCCAGTGATGGTGTTTACAAGTTTGCATGTAGGCCTTATTACACCACCAATGGCTGTTTGTTTGGAGCTGACAATTACCCAGCTTTTGCACTTGATGTTGATGAGGACGGTGGAGTTGTTATCCCTACCACTCCTGAATGGCTGTGGCATAGGCGGTTGGGTCACCCCGGCTATGATGCCATGCACATACTTGTCAAGAAGGGTATGGTTAGGAACTTACCCCTCTCACTCAGACAGGTCCAAAAACTGGCTAAGATCCCTTGTGATGCTTGTCAAAAGGCTAAGGGCAAACGTCTCCCTTTTCCTAAAGAAAGCAAAACTGTGATCAATGCACCTCTCCAACGCCTTCACTTGGACATAATGGGACCAGTTCATATTAGGGGTCTGCGTGGGGAGTTTTATATTCTGTGCCTCACAGACCTACACTCTGGCTATGCTGAGGTGTTGTGCTTGAGGTCCAGGGATGAAGCTCCCTTAGCAGTCCAAACTATCATCCTCAGATGGATGAATCAGCTGCAAGGGTTTGCCTTTAAGTGCCTTAGATCTGACAGGGCTAAGGAGTTTATAGTAAAGTGGTTTGAGGATTGGCTGATATCGGTTGGGGCAGTGCATGAGTTATCTTTGGCATACACTGCACAGCAGAATGCAACTGTGGAGAGGTACAATGGGGTCTTACAGTCTATAGCTAGGAGCATCCACCTGGAGTCTAAACTAACTAAGTCTTTCTGGCCCTATGCCTTCCTAGCTGCTTGTTACCTACGTAATCGCTTGCCCAATCAGGGAGATAAGACTCCTCATGAGCTTTTCTTTGGGGTTATGCCTGATGTGTCGTTGTTGCGCGTGTTTGGTTGCCCTTGCTACGTTACGTTAGTCAATGGGAAGAAGCGCAACAAGCTGGACAAAAGGGCGTTATCTGGTAGACTGGTAGGGTATTCTCTGGTGAGTAAGGGTTATTTTGTTTGGGTTCCTAAGTTGCGCCAGGTAGTAGAGAGTCGTGATGTACTCTTCTATGAGCAGTTTGATCATAACTGTATTCCTGGGCTATCTCCCTATGACGGGTCTCCGTATGTCTCTCGCATCCCTGCCGCTATCAACGGACACATGCCTGCGCCTGCGGTTAATTCCTTAGACCCTTTGCCAACCCCAATTGTCGACCGCTGCCCTGATCATGGGATGACCTTGCGTCCCAGGTCAGGGGCTGATGGTGCTGCATTGCGTGTGAAGGCACTGGGCGGGCGAGATTCTGCAGTTCTTTCAGATAAAATCTTAGCCGAATCTCAGGGGCTCGCCAGGCCCTCCTCTGCGCCACATTTCGTGGGTGAAGCTTTAGGATTACGACAGCCTTCGATCATAGTGGTACCTGGATCAGGTCCATTGCCTAATAGTTGCCAACCTCCGACCGCCTCGGATGGCTCGCAGGTGTTGATAACCCCTTCGCCTCCTGCCATCCCTGGTGGATCATTCGGGTCAAGCCCATGCGACGATGTAGCCGTTGCCGATAGTGCAAGTGATGATCTGGAACACTGGTCGGGTTCCGATACTGCGTATGGCTGGGGTGTTCCAGTCGACCCAGGCTTCGTTGATATAGAGGCAAATAAGGCCGGCCCTGTTCGACCAGGCAGTAGTTCTGCACTGGGGGCTATACTACCGGTTACTGCTGATACTGCTGATATCCCCGCTGCTCATGTACAAGTACACTGCTTGTACGTGGGAGCATACATTTCCACTTCCACTGAACTAACCTTCAAAGCTGCCATGCTTCCCTCCAACCCTGACAGGGATCAATGGCTACTTGCTATGAAGGATGAGATGGCGTCCCTACATGCCCATGGCACTTGGGCACTCACTCCACAGCCTCTTAACCAGAGGATCCTGTCTGGCAGGTGGTTATTTGTGAAGAAGTTTGGGGTTGATGGTTCTATCCGCTTCAAGGCACGTTTTGTGGTCCGTGGTTTTCTGCAGCGTCCTGGGGTGGATTTTCATGATGTATATGCCCCCGTTTCTTCTAAAGCAGGTCTGAGGGTGCTCCTGGCTGCCATCACTCATAGGAAGATGTTTGTTCGGCAGCTGGACATCAAGACTGCATTTCTTAATGCTAAGCTAGAACCTGGTCTGGACCTGTACTGCCACCAGCCTGAGGGTTTTAAGATACTTGGTCCTGACGGTGTTCCCCTTGTGTGCAAACTGATCAAGTCCCTTTATGGTTTGAAACAGGCACCCAGAGCTTGGAGTATGGATGTCAAGCGGGTTTTGGTTGCACATGGTTTTACTATGTGCAAGGCAGAACCTGCTCTGTATTTTAGAAGGGATTCTATTGGTGGGTGGAGCTATGTCCTGACCTATGTGGATGATTTTATCTGTGCTTTTAGTGAGCTGGATAGGTATGTTTTGCTGATCAAGGCTATGGAGAAAGCTGGCTGGGAGGTCAAAGAGATGGGTGTACCGGTTCAGTTCCTCTCCTTGGACATGGCTTGTACACTTGACTCTGATGGCAGGTGTGTTAAAATCAACCTCTCCCAGCACTCCTACATTGTGGAACTGGTGGAGCAGTTTGGTCTTACTGCTGCTGCCAAGCCCAGGTTTGGTGCCCCCATGGCCAATTCCACTGTCACTGACCCTCCTGGGGAACCCCTGCCCTCTAATAGCCAGTACCTCTCTCTTGTCGGTGCTTTGCTATACCTGGCTACTTGCACCAGGCCTGATATTTCCTTTGCTGTTAGCTACCTGTCCAGGTTTTCTGCTCACCCTACCGTCCCCCTCTGGGGGGCTGCCAAGCGTTTGCTCTTGTATTTGCGGTCACATTCCCACCTGGGGCTCACTTACACCCACAGCCCTGTGTTCTCTTTGACTGTCTTTAGTGACTCATCCTTTGCTGATGATGGGTCTGACAGGAGATCTCAGACTGGCTTTGCTGTGCTAGCTGGGGGGTGCATAGTGAACTGGATGAGCAAGAGGCAGCCTACTGTTGCCATTAGCTCTAGTGAGGCTGAGTATCAGGTCCTGTCCCAGGCTGCCAGGGAGGTGCAATGGTTGAAGAAGTTGAGGGTGGATCTGGGTCTGCCTTGTGATTTGGTTACCATTCAGGGTGACAACCAAGGGTCTCTGAGTTGGGCCAATGACTGGCAGCTCCTCCCTCGCAGCAAGCACATTGATGTTATTCATCACTATATCAAGGAGCTGGTGGAGGATGGTTCCCTGGATGTTGCCTATGTTAACACCAAGGACAACTGTGCTGACCCCTTCACCAAGCCCCTTGATCCTGCTGTGTTCTGGCGGTTTGTCCGTATGCTTGGAATGACCGCTTCTTCTTAGGGTCATTTTTTTTCTGGTTACATCGGTTTCTTTGGTTATCATTGTTTGGCATTAGGTTCCTATTCCCGGATCGGGTTTTATATACCGTTGTTACCCATCTTTGATATTCGGTTTTCATCTGTTTCTAACTTGGCAAATTTTTGTTTTTTTGCCTTGGTTCATTTCTTCCTATAACCCTTTGGGTTCCATTTGAAGTTCTCTCGTTTTTTCGGAGTTCTTTGATTTTTTTTTTTTAATTGTTACATATAGTTCTATGTCACCAATGCCATAGGTGGAGTAGTCGTATTGTATGTCACCTGTGTCATAGGTGGAGTGTCAGCATGAATTGCGGTGCTCTCACGCGTTTTATGACTTGGTGACTACTTATGTACTTCCTTAGAACTATCGGTCCAGACAGTGTTTCTGTCTGTACTGTGTCAGCTTCCCGTAGACTGTGTCATCCTTCATGACACGGTGACAGCTTCCTGTTGGCTGCGTCACCGGTTCCCCTGACACGCACTTTACTGCCTGCGCCTGGCTTAAGATTCCTGGCTTAGGTTTTAGACTCAGGGTCTGGCTACCGCCTCTTCCACCGATGGTGCTCTTTGGCGTCCGCCTGTCCTTGTAACGTTACTCTCGTCTCCGCATTTATAGATTGGCGTTCTGCACACACTTTGTCCACTCTCCGGAGTGTTATCCAAGCTGATAGATGTGTAGGATTAGGTTTTTCATCATCCCCTAAGACTGGTAATGGGATCTCCACGCACTCTGGGCGATGTTCAATATGATGATTTGGTGGCATTGATTTGTTCTCCCATTTCAATTGACCCAGTTCGTTTCCAATAAGGTGCTCAATGCAACTGAAATCATTTCCTTCTTTCAAAGCATATATAGCATCTGTTTTGACGGCCTTAACCTCTATGTTTGATTTACCCGAATGAAACAAATCTCCAGATTTTTTGAAGAGGGATTAGCCCCATTAAAATGTCCGTCCGTTAGTTAATTAGTGTGTCACAAACCAAATTTTCAGGTTTTATGAAAAACATCAAAAAGTTGAACATTCTATATTTTTGATGAATTATAAGACTTATTTATACCGGGAAAATTCTCAGCAGAGCAAATATGAGCATCGCAATTCACGAAAAGGAGCTCAGATTGGGCCAAAAAGCTACAATTAACGGTTAACAATTTGATTTAAGGGTGCATTGAGGTAACATTTCAGATTTGAACCACTTAAACATGTGCGTATACATAGGTTTGGGAACAGAATAGTCGTCAAAAACCAAGGCGAAACATGTACGCATCACAATGGAAGAAACAATCCCCTAGGGCACTTGTGCTATAATTAGCCCTCGGACCCCACCTCAGGGCCGTGCGTGGGGCAGGGGCGGGGTCAGGGGCAAGCCACGCCACCTGCCGCTGGCCAAAAACCCGTTCAGGATGACGGGACATACCGTTCACGTCTGGGCTGGGCGGAAACATGCAATACCTTGTACAAACTCCGTAAAATCAACCAGATACCTGATTGGCCTCATTTTTCTTGCATCAAATTCTTTAAAAACAAGTCAATCTACATACATGCATTTTATAACATTACACAAACGTTCAATACTGCTTAAAATTCAACAACCCTTCAAAATCTCTCTTTTCGTCACTTAATAGTTAACAATGCTAAATCAACAATCGATGCATTGGACTTCAATTAATTTAAAGCCTCCAGGCACCGTTCAAATGTAATCCTATTATAATTGATACAATTTAAAGCAGTTACATGCATTTAAATCACGTTAATTTAATTACCGTAAATGGAAAGGAATAAATCGAATTAAAATATCACAACATTAAATACAATTCAATTCAATTAATTAAAATACACTGAATTTAGGATTCGAATCATTCATTCGGGACGCGCCTCCAGGCGCCCTTAATAGACAATGTTTCTATCAATTGGTTTAGTTGGAATCTTGCCCTGTTGACAATAGCTATTCTCATTGTTAAAAACCCACTTGTTAGTTCTGTTTTTTTGTCGTATTTACGATATATAAATGTTCCATTCATTTGATTACGAAAGACGAATTACCTTCTTTTCGCGAGTAAATGCAAGCGTCATCATGTTTTTTAAATACAGCCGAGTGTCTTACGGTGTTGTATTTCTTCCCCAACAAACCAGATAACTTGTTTGGTATACCCTTTCGAAGTTTTAGTGGGATATCTTCATATTTTTCATCAAAGCACGAGGACACTACATCTCCCAACCCTTCACACCTAACCCATAGAACTTCTAAATATGACAATACGCTATATTCGACGTTCATTGATTTTAGTTGTAACACTTCGTAACCGTATAGTAACATACGTTCTTTGTTGTATATATTGTGTTTTTTAGTTATTTTCACAACATACAAGAACTCATTGTTGATAGGTCTGTTTTCATTAGCTTGGAATGTATCCCACGGGTGAACAATTGGAAAACCCATTGTTGTCAAAATATGTATCAACCATGAAGCATAGTGTTTGTTAAAATATAATCCTATATATTCATCAACAGTGCGAAGAGATAGATCTTCATCGACAAGTTTACCATTAGGGACAGACTCTGAATACCAGTTAAATACCTTTGCAACTAGAGGGTGGTACGTGGAAATGGTCTTTTTGTTGAGGATAGATTTCGTGACAAATGATTCTAGTGTTTGAAACCTTTTATAACTATCTATGTTCTCTAAATCACAATCGATACATCCATCTATCTTAACAGCGGATTGGATAGAAATATTAACCGATTCCAAGTGATTCAAATATATTCTAGTAATTGTCGACCCCCCTTGCGTGCTAAATGCTGGGGTAACTCCTTCAATATTCACGAAATGTTCTAGAATAAATGCCAGATTGCCATTATAAATTATTGTAATGCTTTTATTTTCAGCAAGGATTTGTTCCTTGATGATTGGAAATATCTCTTCTGGATTGCTTGCTATTGCAATAGGGTTTGTCTGTTTTTCTTTCTCACTGGGCAACTTGAATTCAGATGATGGAGCTACCAATACGGGGTTATGAGACGACTTATTGAATGACTTTTTTTGGTCAATGAGAGAGATATGTCCGTTCCAGTAGATCACTTTAGTTATGGTTTTAATAATAGAATGTGATTTTTCTGGTGTACATCCTGTCAGATATTGGTTCTCATTGTCGTATACCATGCATCCAAAATTGTGGTTTTCAAACCATTTGAGAAATAGTTCGATCGTGACTACGTCTTCATCAGTGTGTTGTGCATAGTCTTTGTTGAAAAAATCTCTGTACAATGACTCGTAGGTCATTGGTGGTCTGGGGATACAAAGTTGTGTGTAATAATTGTCATATGATTCCTTTAAAGATTGTAGAATAACCTGAAATGCACATGTGTGTGGAGGGAGATCAAATAGACCAGGTTGTGTAATTGAATCTCGTAATGTATCTTTCCCTTCAACGTTAATTTCCCGTGTCAAATATTTGTTGTCGCAACATACGTTTGCATTGTTTTGTATGATTCTGAATTTGAAGGGAATTATGGAGTCTTGGGCGCTTGATTCGTTTGAAATAATTTGAACACAATTTGTATTGTAAAGGATTTTTAGCATGTATGCTGCTGCACCTGGGTCATCCTCCCCGATTTTGTTAATAAAATCAATATAATCAGGAAACATTTCGTAATCTGTTCCTTGTAGATTTGTGAGCAGTTCATAGTATCTTGATGTTGTAGGAATTATGAAGCCTTCAAGCCTTTCAATATGCAACGTTTTGCCTGATGGAAAGTCTCTGACTGGATTCCAAGCTTTTGAAAATGATGTTATTTCATGGGCATACATATGGTGTGTTATGCCGGCTTCTTGTTGTTTTTTGGAAGCTGTGTCAAAGCTATAACACATAATTCGTACAACACGTTTCTCGTACTTATACTCTTCTAACTCCCTCCCCCTTTGTTCCTTTTTCTGCAAATAGCGTTCCCTATCATATTGTACCTTCTTTTGCCTACTAGCCTTCTTTTTCTTTGCTTCGTGATGGTCCTTCTCGACTCCAACATCGTCATAGAAATCCGCTAGTGATTCGTATTCCTTTGCTATCACATATTTCTTTGTAATCCTACGCGGAGCTTCCCCTGTTACCATGTGCTTCTTGTAAAATTTTACCAAAGTTTGTCGTGATGCCATTATATGTTTTGTTATAATATTATCTATGGATTTATCTTTAAGCAACAATCTTAAAGAACTTTAAAAATAATAATTTGTATTTCATTTTTTTAATTCACTTACACAGACTCTGCCTTCAACATAGCCTTTCGTTCCTTCAATTTTGCATTATAAATCCGCGAACGTTCATTTCGTTGTGCACGGTATTCTGGGTCATTCTTATACCTTTCATTCTTCAATTGTTTTTGGCGCTTCCTGTACACATCATCTGTCTGATATCTTCTAACCATTGCAATGCGAGCTATATTGTTTACATGACTTCTATACTCTGGATCCTCCGCCATTTTCGTTTTGTGCATCAATGAGTTGTATTGAAAAACCTTAATCGGCTGTTGTTGAACGTCAGTCATCTTATACTGTATAATACATTATAATCCTTAAGTATTCAATTTCTTTAGGTCATCAACCTCGACTGATAAAGCCCTTATTGCACCAATGAGATGTGGTACAAGGGAGTTGTAATTGAGACCCAATCTCTCTTTCTCTGAGTCTAGGAATCTCACAGCTTCTGGACAAACGCCTATCACTTCTTGGGCATACAGCCCAATTTCCACTGCATTTTTAGCATCTCCCTTGAACGTGTATTTTGCCGGCTGCAAAGATTTGATCGCCTTCAATGACTCCTCAGGGTTGAGGTATTCAATATGATTTTTATATGACTTGTCAGAAAGGTTAATGTATGATCCCGTCTGGTCAATCCTAGCTTGGTCATGAATTCGAAGAGGAAATTGAATGATTCACTACCCCCATCGCTCAAGAAAGATATGCTCCCATTAATCTCCGACCCTGTGTCTGCAAAGTGAATCAAACCAGGCCCATTGGCTCCAGTCTGCGTTGGTAGTTCAAGACGACTCACCTTCACTCCGGGACCAATAGCAACAAAAGCGTTTTGTACATTCAATTGGTCTGTAAGATCATTGTAAGACCCTGAAAATAAGGTGGGCTTGTTTATAAGTGCGTTACAGTCTCCTGAAAAACTTTTGGTGATATTTTTGGTGTCTCTGGGCTGAGCAAATATATACTGAGAGGTGTTGTACATTAATTTATAACATAATTTAAACCATGAGGTCCAGAAAAAATGTGGGAAAAACAAAAACAAAAACAAAAACAATCAAACAAAGAGGGAATACTACAAACCAAAGAGCAACAACAATTAATGTTAAATTACCTGCTGATAGGACACTCCCTCGAATGATGGGATTCAACCCTTATGCATATGTTATAGAGATCCCAAAACAACCCCATCAAAATATGATAGCTCAGGCTGTAAATGGGGTATCTGCTGTCGAACAGCTTGCTAGATCTGCGAGGGCTGCCATGACTCAACAAAACACTGCACCACAAAATGTGTTTCAAGGAACTAGGACGTATATAGACCACTTACCTAGACCACCTTCCTCTCGACCATCTCCGTCTAATGCCAATTATGCAGCACCCAAAAAACGGTATGATTTGAGGCGGTCACTAGATAGATTTGACTTCAGGCACGCATCACCAGATTCAAGTGGCAAATCTAAGAGGGAGGTGCTTGCAATTGCAACCGAATACCAAGAACGTTCTAATGAGCCTGGATTACAAAGACTACTTGACAAACGGAGAACCAAAAATCATTATATAGATATTAAGGGCGCCTGGAGGCGAGTCCCGAATGAATGATTCGAATCCTAAATTCAGTGTATTTTAATTAATTGAATTGAATTGTATTTAATGTTGTGATATTTTAATTCGATTTATTCCTTCCCATTTACGGTAATTAAATTAACGTGATTTAAATGCATGTAACTGCTTTAAATTGTATCAATTATAATAGGCCCGATCAGTCACCCATTGAACACATGCACCCTGAAACTGAAACTCCCACCTTGTTACTTACCTTACACATGTATTCTTTTGCATGCTCCATGCATGCCCCAAGAGTATTGACAACGGCGGTCTGCCCTTGGCATGGGAATAGTGGGCATCTATCTACCTTACGGATGGCCTAACTGCCACTATGATGGATTCGAGTTTCAGCCTTCATATAATATTTGTTATCCATTTAATATCAATTTATTTTTGACATGTTTTGGTCCATGTTATATGTTGAAGACTAGTTGAAGTTGAAGATCCCACACTCATTTTTAAGTGCAATGGTGTCCCCAGGCGAACTCTAAAGTTTGGCCTGAGGAATTCAGCGATGTCTCCTGTCTCCTCACACGCCTCCAGCTGTCACCAGCTGTTTTGTCACACGCCTCCAGCTGTAAAGCTGCCTCAAGTCTTCGGCAGTAACAAATTGATAGCATCATACTACCACAAAATACTGTATGTGGTACATGCATCAATTCTAAACACGGGTAGACGAACACTCGGTAACAAGGCACTAGCCTGCAAATCCAAGGAACTAGCAAGGTGGAGATACGACATTTTGGGCCTAGTTGCGCATTGTCTCAGCCAGCAAACATTTTTAAAACATGAACATCTTTTTCAAGGGCGAGATTAACAAGAGTTGGACAAGGTTACAGCCGAAGTTTGCACATATTCTAGCGAACAGATGGCTATAATTAATGACAACGTCACTTATTGTTGCATGTTGCAATCAGCCTGCATACGTATGGTAGGCCCCAATAGCAAGCCCGCTATTGTAACCGGGCGGCAATCGAAAAGCAAGCGGATTGCAAGCGTGTTTGCACCCCCACTTGCTGCAGGTCGAGTGATAAGCAGGTTCCAAGTGGCTCGCAAGCGGGCTTACAAGCCGCTTGCTGCAAATGGCTTGCAGCAAGCGCCTGCAAGGGTCAGCACTAGTCACCGACGCATGTACTCTCTCTCGCTCCATCTCTCTCTCTCTCTCATCTCTCTCGTCTCCTCTCTCTCTCTCTCTGCTCTCTTTCATTCTCTCTCTCCTCTCTTTCTCTCTCGTACTTCCTGAAACGCTCCCCGGTATCCTTGCTTCTTTCTTTCGAGTCAACAGGCAGACGAGCATTTAATAATTTGCGGTAGCTGCTCTTGCGAGCGAGCTCCAGGGTAAGCAGTGATGCTTGCAGTACACGCAAGTGCGTTTTGTGAGTTTGAAGCCAGCGCTAGACAGCATGCGCCGGGAAATGCTACCTATGGGCGCTGCGCTCCAGCAGCTAACTAATTGAGTTAGTGCACGATGGGCGGGAGGAGACTAGGAAATCCTAAGTTTACTGCGCCCTACCTGCGGCCTGCACAAACGGCACACATGCACCATATGGTGAAAGCGAGCTCCATGGTAAGCATTCCATATAGCTCCCTGCTTGGCTGCTCGCTGATGCTGATGCTCCGCGAATTTTGATTTAGCGGATTTGTGTGTCGAAGCCAGCGATTTACAGCATGCGCGGGAAGATAAGTCGGGATGAGCCGGGATGAAGTCTGTCGTCTGCCTGCGCGGGATGATAAGTCGGGATGAGCCGGGGTGAAGTCTGTCGTCTGGGTTTAGGGTTTAGGGTTTAGGGTTTAGGGTTTAGGGTTTAGGGTTTAGGGTTTAGGGTTTAGGGTTTGACAGAGTTCAGGGGACGTGAGGAGACCAGGAACGAAGTGTTTAGACAACTGGACAGTTAAAAGAGCCGAGGGACGCCTCTTGAGAGAGGAGTCCTGACGGCAAACCCCGGAACCCTTAGGTTACGGGGAAGGACAGACGCGATAGGTTGCGTAGCCAATAGGACAGGTAGAACCAACGAACAGCTAAAGCTGACACTCCACCTGTTCTAACTGTCAAGGAAATTATACTTTCAAACCTTAACAATAAACTTCGAAAAAGAAATCTGAAACTCAAAAGCAAGCAGAAAATAAATCTAAGAGAGAGAGACATCCTCAAGGGCGACACCGATACTTCCAATATCATTCTAAGATTTAACCAACCTAAATGTTCATCTAGGGAGGGGAAAGAGCGCAGAATAGTACCACACTCCACCTAACTGAAGCAACCTCTATTTAAGCCAATCAGGGCTAAAAGAGGTAAAACAGTTACTCAGACCTTGCAGGCTCCATCCTTGGACCGCAGGTGTAACAATCCCAAAACCAGGTGCAATTTCTACCCAAAAGAGGGGAAATCAAACAAAAATAATAATAATTCCAAACAGATCTACCAGCGAGGTAGTCATGACCAGAGACTCGAGGTAAAATCAACCCCCAAAATCCAGTGCGACAGGTCTATACAAACTACATACCCATTCACCATCGCTACAGGATTGGAGTCGTACAACACTCGAGGTGAAGCAAGGGGCAGTAGACCTGAAGCAAATTAATATACAGAAATCACCGCAGGTGGGCATCGAAACCCGCGACTCCCGCAGAGAGCACAAACCTGAACTGCAGAAAAATCACTGTAAATCAATAAACCTAGGGCGAAGCTTGTACTTGACCAAACCAAGCATACCATTCATACTCCAAAAAACCCTGCGTGGAGAGGCTTAGTGAAAGTATCAGCCAACTGCAAGGAGGTATGCACCTTAGTAACACCGATGCGCTGGCTTAGAACCAAATCCTTGATGTAGTGATGCATTATATCTATGTGTTTAGCC
This sequence comes from Chlamydomonas sp. ICE-L, assembly GCA_013435795.1. Lineage (NCBI taxonomy): Eukaryota > Viridiplantae > Chlorophyta > Chlorophyceae > Chlamydomonadales > Chlamydomonadaceae > Chlamydomonas > Chlamydomonas sp. ICE-L. The sequence continues at coordinate 12,107,974 of JACBWV010000223.1, forward strand.
TTGCTTTCAAGCTTGTAGTCCTCTGTCCAGGACAGAGCTACCGTGGCATCACATTTGATAGTAATCAAGTGAACAGGCAATCCCAGGTCTACCCTAAGATGCTTGAGCCACTGAACTTCCCTCGCACAACCAGCCAAAGCTTGATACTCAGCTTCCCCAGTACTAACTGCAGGGGTGATTTGTCGCTTGGATACCCAATTGACAATTCCACCAGAAGCTAGAAAAGCAAGACCAGTTTGAGATCTCCTGTCCTCCGGATCCTCACCAAAAGATGCATCACTGTAAGCAAGGAGCTCAAATTTTGGGTCATGAGTGTAGGCAATACCAATATAAGTATGCTTGCGAAGGTACACCAGAACCCTCAGAGCTGCATTCCAGTGAGCCTGAGTAGGTGCTGCTGTGAATCTAGAAAGTTGACTAACAGCAAAAGCAATATCAGGTCTTGTGCACGTGGACAAGTAGATGAGGCTACCAACCAGAGATGCGTACAAAGTGTTGTTAGGTAGAACAGGACTGCCAATGGCATGAACTGGAACTGACTTAGACACCATGGGCACCTCAGACGTAGCCTTCACTTCTCTTCCCCTGCATTAAGCTTGAACCGCTCAACCATCCCATTAATAGCATTATGCTGACTGAGTACAATCTTCACACACCGCCCCTCATCATCAAGGGTAACATTACAGTCCAAAGAGAGGAACTGTTCAGGTACTCCCATTTCTGTAATAACCCACCCGTTATTACGCAAGATGGTAATAAGTGCATCATAGAGCACGAGCTCATCAACAGCAATCCAAAAGTCGTCGACATATGTCAGGACCCAGGACCACAGGCCATCAGCATCCAGGCGCACAAAAAGTGCTGGATCAGAGAGCGTCGGTCGGAAACCTGCAAGGCGAAGAACCTGCAGGACATTGTCATGCCAAGCTCTAGGGGCCTGCTTCAATCCATACAAGCTCTTCACAATGCGACAAACCAGGGGTTTTCCATTAGGCCCAACCTTGATGAAGCCGTCAGGCTGCCTCAAGTACAATTTGAGGTTGGGATCTATCACTCCATGAAGGAATGCAGTCTTCACATCAATTTGCCTGGAGAACATCTTACGATGAACAACACCTGCAAGTAACACCCTCAAAGTCGCTTTAGAGGTGACCGGAGCAAAAGTCTGGTCGTACTCAATACCAGGACGCTGCATGTAACCTCTAGCCACAAAACGCGCTTTGTAGCGCTCCACTCTTCCATCCTTACCCAACTTTTTAGTAAATAACCATCTGGCAGACATAAGTCTGTACTCATCCCCAGGATGAGGCTCCAGAATCCAAGTACCATGACCCTCGAGGGAAGCGATTTCATCTCTCATTGCTAGCTGCCACTCTTCCCTCTCAGGGTTATCGAGCGCTATAGCTTGAGCATAAGAAAGCTCACACTGGATGGAGATAAAAGCAGCACCAACTGGTTCTGGTACCTCTTCTGCAGAACCATCAACAGACGGGGATGGAGGGGATCGCTCCACCTCATCAGAAGTATCACCAGCAATAGAAGGAGAAGGGGAAGGAACTAAAACATCAGGAACCGTAACATCTGGCACTGAAGGGTATCGCTTCAATACCGATTCATCTAATAAACCAAACTCAGGAACCTCCCCACGCATCCTCCCACTTGATCTAACTCCAAGAGCAGAAGGAAGAGGGGTGGACGAGGCTCCCGAGGTGTAACCTTTGAGAGCAGTGATTGTATCACTCTCCCAGGAGGTAGCTCTGGACGTCGAACGTCCGGCGCATCTCCCACATCACCTAACCCAATCCAACCTGGGGCTGGCATGCTCATAGCAGACGCTAGAGTAGAATCACTGGCTGTATCACTAGAGTCAACATTACCTAAGTCACTAGGCAGTTGCTCATCCCGAGCAATAGGAAGCTGCAGAACCTCAGGCTCGAACAATGGGTTACCACTAACAAGGAAAGGAGTCTCTACAATTTTATCTAGGCCGCTAGCTCCACCTTCTCCCCTTAAATCACTAACAGCCAGGACAGAGGGTGGGAGGATAGAGAATGGAAGGCAGCGAGTCGGAATAATTTCCGCAGTCTTAGTGTCAGGCACAAAAACAGGTGAGACATTGGGGGCAGCAGCCTGCCGAGAACGTAGGTTCATATGGAAAACTGCTCCCACATCTGTTTCCATCTGCCCTGAGTCCTGTAGAAGATATTCTAATGCTGCCGGTTCAGTACGCCCCTCAGTGACGGCCAAGGGAGAACCAGAAGCAAAAGAACTCCCATCATACACCAATTGCCCATCGACGGGCACTGGGCCAGTGCCCTCAAAAAAGGTCACGTCACGAGCCTCAATCACTTTGTGCAACTTTGGAATCCAGACCTGGTAGGCCTTCGACACCACACTATACCCCACCAGTCTACCCTGGATACTCTTAGGATCTAATTTCCCCCGCTTCTTCCCATCTAGTAGGGTTACATAGGCTATACACCCAAAGACGCGGAGGTGGGACACCTCGGGGACGCGCTGATAGAAAAGCTCATACGGAGTCCTTTCCATCTTTCGTCTTTGTGGGTAACCGATTTCGAAGGTACGAAGCAGTCAAGAAGGCATAGGGCCAGAAACCCTTGCTCATCCCTGATTCTATCAGCATCGTACGAGCCATAGCAGCAACTACCCCCATTGAACCTCTCAGCAAACCCGTTTTGCTGTGGGCAATACACGCTACTATGTTCGTACGTCGCATTTACCTCATGAAGCCAGTCAACAAACCATTTGACCAAAAACTCTTTTGCTTGGTCCCCCCTAAGCGTTCGAAATGCTACCCCTAAAAGTTCCGCACTCCACTTCTTAATCGTAAATTTGATCTGCCATGCAGCATCCGATTTCAGTCTAATCGGAATAACCGCACTCCACCCAGAAAAATCATCAACTATGACAAGAAGATAAAATTCCCCTCTCAACCCAGCACTGAACGGCCCCATGATATCACTATGTATCAATTCGAGCGGCGCGTGAGTATTCCTAGTACGATTTGGGTATGGTTTGCGTATGGCCTTACCCAAACAACATGCATCACAAGGGTCCTGTGAGAACTTTTGAAGTGCAGCCCTGGTAAAGTTGGGTCCGCCAGTAACAGTGCCGGAGTGCGACAACATGTGCATAGCAGGTTGACCAGGATGGCCAAATCTGCGGTGCCATAGTTTCGCACTGTCACGATAAGTAATTGTAGGATCGCCTTGACCAGGAGTACCAGATTCAGCAGAAAACGCCGCAGGAGAGGATCGAACTCGCGACGCCCGCGGATGAGAATCAGGGATAGGGCAGTGTACCATTTCGAAGTGGTAAACACCAGAGGTTGTGACGAGAATAGTCCAAAGAGTTTTAGATCCTCTGGTGGCAATACAACGATCTGCATCAAAACTAATGATACAACCCTGGGACCTAGCCGTAGCATTTACACTGAGAAGGTTAACAGGACAATTAGGTATGTAGAGCACATTGTCTATGGTAATGGGGGCCTCAAGCCACTCATTACATAGTTCAATGGTTCCAATACCAACTGCCTGCTGAACAACACCATCTCCAAATCTAACGGAGGGGCAATTTGCCTGATATCTGATGGATTTAAAGAGGGTGACGTCCCCAGTCAAACTCCGACTAGCCCCACTGTCTAAGTACCAGGTAGCTTCGACACAATCATCAGCCTGAGCAGGCGCCCAGGCTGTTTCAACACTAATGAGAACGGGTAAGGGGGGGTTTGCATCTCACTTCTTTGCAAGTAGAGCCATCTGAGCCATCAATGCGGTATATTCAGCACGGCTGACTGGTGCAGCTCCTCCTCCACCTCGTGGTGGTGGCTTCTTCTGACCGCCACGACCTCCACGAGCAGCACCACGAGGGCGAAGCTTCGGGAACTGCGTCCAGCAAGTTTCCGAAGCGTGTCCAGGGCGAGGGCAGTAGATGCACTGCGGCACTCCACTGCCCTGAGGTAATCCTGCAGCAGCCATTGCTGGCAAAGGGGAGGGTAGGTGAGTGGGGGTTGATTTGACCCATGGTGGGTAGTGAGGGTGATTAGACAGCAGCCTCTGGTTTGCTGTGTCTATGGACTCATAACGATATTGCACTTCAGCAAACGTGATCTGATTCTCAACAAACTCAGGACCACTGAACATGGTCAGCAAACCAGAAAATCGAGGATGAGATGCACCAGCGATCGCGATCTCAATACATTGAAATTCGGAAACTGTTGTACCCGATTTGAGTAGCATGAGTGCCAACCTTTCACCCTATTGAAATAGGTTGTAGGGGATTCAGAGTTGGTCATCTGAACCGCCCTCAAATCAGCTACCAGTTTCGGTCCCAATCTACGAGCATGCTGCACTGCCCACGACTCCACCTCATCATAGATCTCCTGACAAGAACCATAGTGCCTAAAGACCTCCTGTAACTCCTTGCTCATTGTGAGTAACATGTAGGAAAAAGCCTTTTCCTCATTGCTAACCCACACATCAGAGCCATCATGTAACCTAAGCCTGGCCTCAGCCCCATCTAGAGCCCTGATGGCCTCAGCATCAGAAACACGATCAGGAAAATGAAAGTCAACAGGAGGCAGGGGTGTCCTAGAAGCCTGCTTGAGGCGCTGCAATTTTGACATCTGCTGATTCAGTTCAACTCGGTACGCCTCTACATTCCTATCCATCTCTTCCTCCGTCAATGGAATCAAATCAGGGTCACCCCTCAAATCCCACTTGAGCACTGCACTCGCGGACGTCTTACCCGCGAGGGGATTGACCCAAGAACGCCTGGCGGCATTCTCAGCATCAATCCCCGGTTCACCTCCACCTTCTTCACCAGCAATGCCTGTCACAGAAGAGACCTCAGACGAGTCCTCAGGGAGAGGCTCGTTCCTAGCTCGCTCCTCCAGATCGGCAGGAGTAGGCCTGCCGGAGCTTCCTGTAGGGCCGAAGGTCCTCATTGAAACAGAGCCACCGGCAGCGAGGACTCCAGCGGTCACAGACGATGCCGAAGGTCCGGCTCCTCCAGCGTGGGCAGAGCCCCTGTGCGGAGAAATAGAGCGATGAAATGGCCGGCCAGGGTTTACCCCGCCAGCGCGTGTCCACATTGACCGCATGGTTGAAGGCGCTCCCGCTTGTTGTCGGGAGGTCGATCCAGCCGTAACACGACGTTGTAGCCACTGTGCAACAGCAGGCACAGCGCTCGGGACAACATGGTTGCCAAGGTTCGCCAAACGTAACGCAGGAATGACATTGAACAGCCACTCCTCGTAATTCTCGTAGTCGAGTTTGGCGAGGTCCTTAATCATCGACAGGTTGACTGACGACATGATGCCGAGCTTCTCAACGTCCGCAGTGGCGTACGCTTTAGCGCAACTGATGAGACCTATAACCTGACAGAGTTCAGGGGACGTGAGGAGACCAGGAACGAAGTGTTTAGACAACTGGACAGTTAAAAGAGCCGAGGGACGCCTCTTGAGAGAGGAGTCCTGACGGCAAACCCCGGAACCCTTAGGTTACGGGGAAGGACAGACGCGATAGGTTGCGTAGCCAATAGGACAGGTAGAACCAACGAACAGCTAAAGCTGACACCTGCGATTCTGACGGGGAAATCCTAGGCTGGCAGTTGCTTTCCCTTGAGACCCTGCATAGGAATGTCGCGTTATGGCATATCGCGATGCAAGACGCAACATAAAGTAAGATAACTGGTTTTAACCTGTGTTAACTTGTGTTTACGCTTATCTAGGGGTGGGGTCGAGGAGTTTGACCCTTTTGAGGTGTCGTGGAGGGAGAATAACGTTTGATAATTTAAGCTAACTTGGTTTAACCTGCTTAACTTGTATTTAACTCGCTTTAATGTCATATAACGTCGTTTAATGTTGTTTAACGTCCAAACCTGTTTCCATAGTGAGGATTAAATTTGAACGGTGCCTGGAGGCTTTAAATTAATTGAAGTCCAATGCATCGATTGTTGATTTAGCATTGTTAACTATTAAGTGACGAAAAGAGAGATTTTGAAGGGTTGTTGAATTTTAAGCAGTATTGAACGTTTGTGTAATGTTATAAAATGCATGTATGTAGATTGACTTGTTTTTAAAGAATTTGATGCAAGAAAAATGAGGCCAATCAGGTATCTGGTTGATTTTACGGAGTTTGTACAAGGTATTGCATGTTTCCGCCCAGCCCAGACGTGAACGGTATGTCCCGTCTTCCTGAACGGGTTTTTGGCCAGCGGCAGGTGGCGTGGCTTGCCCCTGACCCCGCCCCTGCCCCACGCACGGCCCTGAGGTGGGGTCCGAGGGCTAATTATAGCACAAGTGCCCTAGGGGATTGTTTCTTCCATTGTGATGCGTACATGTTTCGCCTTGGTTTTTGACGACTATTCTGTTCCCAAACCTATGTATACGCACATGTTTAAGTGGTTCAAATCTGAAATGTTACCTCAATGCACCCTTAAATCAAATTGTTAACCGTTAATTGTAGCTTTTTGGCCCAACCTGAGCTCCTTTTCGTGAATTGCGATGCTCATATTTGCTCTGCTGAGAATTTTCCCGGTATAAATAAGTCTTATAATTCATCAAAAATATAGAATGTTCAACTTTTTGATGTTTTTCATAAAACCTGAAAATTTGGTTTGTGACACTAACTAACTAACGGACGGACATTTTAATGGGGCTAATCCCTCTTCAAATAAAGGGCGCCTGGAGGCGCGTCCCGAATGAAAATGTCTTATATTTGGGATATCTTATATAATGTTTCGTTTTTTTGTGATTTGAAGTGAAACCTGAAAAGCAGGTTGTGACGGACACACACACACACACACACGGACATTTTTGACAGGCTAATCCCTCAATCAAAAATAAATTGTTTCATTCGGGTAAAATCTGGAGATTTTTTTCATTCGGGTATCTATAATTATCTGAAAAATAAACTTTGATTATTATCAAAATATAGAGTATATAAACTACATGTCTGCATACCCAAAAAACCTCCAGTACATTACAAAACGGATCTCTAACTATAGTAGAGCAACTAAACGGCTGTCCACCCTTAATAGTACTTCTGCAACCAACAATGGTGTGATTACAGTCGACATGCCTTCCAACACTTTGATAGATACTGATAGCCTGATAATGAGTTTCAAAGCAATCACAGATACTGGGGGCATGCCAAGGAACATTGAATCAATCATACAAAGGTGCGACTTGGAAGTGAATGGGCAAGTGATAGGAGGGTTCTCCAATTATAATCAGCTTTTTAATATTATCGCGGATACCAGCTTTGGTGCAGATTGCGTCAACAGACGTAAGATTGTCCAATCAGGAGGTGATGGTTCAGCTATTCCCATTGGTATTCCAAAAGATTATTGCATTTGTAATTGGCTGACTCTCAATAGCTTTCAGCCCAGCATATTGGATACAAAAGTCCTAGGGCAGGTTCGCCTTAGGATACAGCTAGATGGATCAAATTGTCTAATTGGGGGAGGACAATTTATTCTATCAGACATTTCATTCAGTGTTGATACTATCTCAATAGATAATGGGCTCTTTGATGCCGCACACAATGCCTTTCTGCAAAATGGAGGTGTGTATGAAATCATGTTCAAGAACTATTTTTCATTTTCATCAGCTGCATCAAGTTATAGCCAGTCCACCAAATTTAGTGTGTCGTCCCAGTCGGTTAATCGAGCTTGGGGAATGTTTGTAGACCAATCACCTACTGGAGCATTGGATGCAGTGACCAAAAACTGTAACACGTTCGTTAGGAAAGCGACTGGGATGGAAAGTGCTCAGTTCACTATCAATGGGACTTATTATCCAGATTTTAGGGCCAATGTTGGACAGTGTTTTTCGTTAACACAAAGTTCTTACAACCAATTACAGGACACCCTAGGAGGGTTAAGTCCCCTTTGTGATTCATTTGCAAGCTGGCGTGATAAATTCTTTGTACTCTCATGCAAGTTCTGTCACAATGATGATGAGTTCATGTCGGGCATTGACACAAGAGGGAACAGTTCGATTGGAGCATTCGAGTCTCAAGCCGACAGTGGAGCAGCAGGCTCAGCCAACTTGACTGCAATGGTGTTTATTGAGTGTAGTAGCATGATACGAGTGGGAGCGGGCCGGCAGCTCGAATTAGTTCTATAAATATAAATAATTATAAATGTAACAATAATATAAATGAATGCAATTCCTCAAAACATTACTAAAATCCATAGAATTGAGCCAATAGGAACAAAAACAGGTTTCCCCCAAACACAGACTGTGTTTGAAATAACTGATGGAATTGGGGATTTATCCAGTGTCAAGCTTTTGTTCACTTTTAATTCAGATGGTGTTGCACCCAGGGGAATAGATTGCTTAATCAGTTCATTATCAGTTTCGTGTGATGGCGTTGAGGTCCAGTCCATCAACAATTATCATCACCTCACAAGACTAATGGCTGTTCATAACTCCCCTGCAAATTCCTCCAATATGTTAGGTAATGCTCAGGTTGTGGATTTAATTTCCATGTCAGATGATGAGCTATATGTTATAGACCGTTTCCATGGTATCTTAGGTACCAAGGACTGTGTAATCAAAGGCAGGGTTCGAATCTGTATTGTTTGGGCAGATGCTGCAGTATTGTTGAGAGACAATGATTCAACAAGCTATGAGATTTCCGATCTACACCTTATTGTTCGAAGTGAAATTCAAGACGATGTCACAGAACGTGTTGAATTTGACAACTTCTCATCCATGTTTCAACTCAATGAAAACGAAAACAAACAAACTAATATATACATTTCTTCCAGGGATATTGAGTATGCTATTGCAACGTTCATGACAAAAGATTTTCACTCCAAGACTTCAACCCAAGACTATAACGGGACAAGCTACTATTTTTCACATGGCATTCCAAGTATTCTAACAAATGATGCTCCAGTTTATGTTGGTATTAGTGTCAACAATATACCTGTTGCAGACCACCCAATAAACTATTTCAGGGCAAATGAATACTTGGACATGATTTTTGACAATGACAACAGATCAATGGAACACATGACTACATTGACAAAGGATGGTACCCTATTAATACGAAGTGCAAGTACTCTAGCAACTCGTCAGTGGGCCCTGGGTCTACCAATAGATGTAATGGATGAAGACATACCCTATAACATCACATTTCACAGCACTGGTAATATCAACACGAAGAACTATTCACTTTTATTCGTCATGTACAACTCTCTTTTGGAGATAGATACTGGTGAAAACGGCTCGAAATACTTTTTCACAAGGTAATATATAAAATGGATAAATATTTGCTACCTCTCTGTCTAGAAACATGGCCTAATAGAGCCATTCAATATGCTCAACCAGCTACAAACTATGTAGGTAGGAGAATGATCCGACAACCGTTACATGAGACTGAGTTGCTGTGGGGTCGTCCTTTACCCAACAAGCCCAAAGCCATACATATCCTGAGGACATCTCCTGTGGTTCCAAAATTCCAGTGATCATTTGTAAATTCCAGTATTTTTTCTATTATCTTCTAACTTGAAATTATATATGGAGGATATTGAGCAACTCAGTAACAATTTGGAGGATGTGGAAGTGATTCAACCCAAAGCAAAGAGGGTAATGTCTGAGAAGCAGAAAGAGGTTCTAGCAAGAGCACGGGAAAAAGCTTGGGCCAAGAGAAAAGAATTAGGAGAAATCAGTAGACAAGAGAAGCAGCTCCAGAAACAGGAGAAACAAGTAAAGCAACAAGAAAAGGCTACTGAGATGAAACTTCGTAAGAAGGCAGTCAATAAGAAACTGAAAACAACTATTGTTGTTAGTGATGATGACTCTGACGAAGACGAACAGGTGATAACAGATGATTCCCAGCCAGAATCAGAAGAAGTTGAAGTGAAACAGATGTCAAGACAAATTAAAAAGCGCTTGAACGTTACAAAAGTTCCAAAAATAAGCCAGGAGGAAACTGTTGAACTGTTTAGACAGAAAATAATGAATGATGGGAAACGACTGGCTTATCAATCACTCTTCCCTGGGTCACAATGCCCTTTTTAGTAAAATATTATGTCCTGTAAAAATAGATGAATATCACAGAAAACGCAGTCAGTAATTTTATTCATAAAAAACTCGTTTATAAGCCAAACACTTACCCACAATGTTTAAACACGTCCCTGCCACGCAACTATTTTGTAGCCCTTTTCATTGGGAGCCGAGGGACTGGTAAAACATATTCTGTTTGCCAATTATTGAAACAATATGAGCTTGCGGGTCCATGATCATCTTAGGTCTGAATGAGAGTGTGTGAGCATGTGCATTGACCATGGCAGCTTGGAGACAAATGGCCCACTGTAGAGTGGGTCTGGCTATGGTAGAAACAGTGGGGTAGGCTTGCACCATTTGCTGGAGTCTGCTGTTGTGCTTAATGATAGGACTGTAGGCATCAGATGGCTCCTTGTGCATTGACCTGTGTGGGAACTGTTCCTTTTCAGAAGCCAGCAGGGTGGGGAACTTGCTGGTGAATGCTGTGATGAGCTTGGACAGTGGAGGCCTGGGCTTGATGTTGAAAGCTGGTGAAGCAGGCCTGCTATTCAGGTGGTGTAGGGTGCATCCAAATCGTGTGAGACTAAGGCTGGAGTTGTAGGAGAAGTGGATGTGGTTGACATTCTGATTAACTTCTCCCAGTGGTAGTCCAATGTCTGGTGACCTGTTGACCAGTATCCATTGGTCCCAGGTAGTTGCTGTGTCTAGATCAGACGGCTTGAGTGGCCCGTCCCCATCTATGGGGCCATCATATTCCTCATAGTTGGTCCTGATCTGGTCACTGAGGAGTTCCATCTCTGCTCTGGCTCGTTGTAGGCCCAGGTTGTCCAGCTGTTGTTGGAGGGCTGGAGTGGTTTCTGGAGGGTCATCTACTCCTAGTCCAGGGTCATCCTGGGGCTTGTGTACTTCTGGATGGATGAGCTCTGGCATGTCATCACTGTCAGTATCATCAGCAGAGTCTTCCAGATTGCCTGCAGTGGAAGGGGAATGGTACTGGCAGATAGGGGGAGGATGGTCCTGGAGGTCTTGGTCTGCCTCCACATGAGTGGGTGGGTACTGCCCTATCTCAGAAGCAGTGTGGGGTGCAGATGGAGCAGAAGTAGAGGGGAAGTCATGGAGGTCTTGGTTTGCCTCCACATGAGTGGGTGGGTACTGCCCTATCTCAGAAGCAGTGTGGGGTGCAGACGTTGCAGAGGTAGAGGGGGGAACCTGGCAGTCTTGATCAGCTCTACTGGTGGAGGTCTCATGAGTGGGTGGGTACTGCCCTGTCTCAGAGCCAGTGTGAGTTGATGGAGTCTTGGTAACCATCATGATGTAGGCAATGGTATGGTCCACAGTGATAGAGGGGTTACTGGCAGTGACTGGTGAAGTTTGGGTAAGGTAGAGTCCATGCCTTTTGGGGCATGAGAGAAGCAGTTTGGTACCAGATGGTCTTGGGATGGAGAGGATGGCTTGGGTCTTGGACAGGTGAACTTGGAGGTCTGGGCACAGGCTGGTGGCTGCATGAATGCTGATGATGTTGGGCATGTTGCAGTCAGCAAGAAGTACATTGTTCAGGATGATCAGAGTCCTGCCATGGCCCTTGATCTTGGCCTTCCCTATCTGCTTGCAGAGGATAGGTGGAGAGTCTTGATCTGCCAGCTGCAGCCTAATAGGCTGTGGGAGGTCCTGGATGTCATGCAGATGGGAGATGTTACTGGTTGCATGAGAGTGTGCTGCAGTGTCTATGATCCATTCTGTCTGCAGTGCTGCCTGGAAAACTTCTCCATCTTCTATAGTGCATTCATCATCAGCACTTATTTGTCCAAAGAAAGCTGTATTAGCCAGGGGGTCAGGTGGCAAGGCAAATGAAACAGACTTGCCTCTGGTTGGTGTAGCAAATCTCATGGGCTGGGGGTTGTCTTCATCCAGTGCCAGGGACAGGAAGTTGTGTTCTTCACCCTCACTGTCAGAGTTTGAGGTGGACTGATCACCATCAGCAACGTGGGCATGGCGGCCCCTGCTTGGATATCTTCTTAGACGCCTCCTGTATGTACTGGTCTTCCTAGGAGTCTTCTTGTCGTCAGGATCCTTGTCATCTCCTGATCTGTTCTTGGGAGGTGACTTAGATCCATGGTCAGCATCATCTGAGTCAGCTGGCCTGAAAGCCAGGTCAGTGTCCTCACTGGTGCAGTCTCTAGAGCTATGACCTATTCCCCCACAGTTCCAGCAGATCATCTTCTTGTAGGAGATAGTCCTGTCTCTGAATGGGAGGTGCTTGCTGTTGAATGGCTTCCTGGCCCTGTAAGCTGTAGCTGCCATCTCAGCCTCTTCAGGAGATGGTGCAGGGTCAACTTGCTTCACTAAGCACCAGTTGAAGAGGGCACTTTGGAGCATAGCAAAGGTGGTGACAGCTGTGGGGTTGAATTGATTGATATACCCATCATATTCAGGGCGGGAGTTCAGTCCCTTGACAATAAGGTTGAGAAAGGTGCTGGTAGATAGAAACGATGTGGGTGCCTTGAATCTTGGGAATCTGGGAATACATATCAGCTGCCCTAGAGAGGTATGTCTGCAGGGATTCAGTGGAAGTCATACGTATTCCCATTATGGCAGTCAGGGTGGTATGCTCTAGCCTGCTGCCTTCCTCAGAGTACAGGGCATCCAGAAACCTGAAAGCTCTAGTGGCCATATCTGTGTTAGCATGAATGGCCTGCTGGATGGGGTCTGATACATGATCTATGATGATCTTGAAGGCCTTGTTGTTCTTCCAAGTGGAGATCCTGGTGGGGACACCATGAGCCGGTACAGCTGGATCAGCACCCGCAACAACAGGGTAAGTAAAGTCATCAGCAGGGTAACCATCAGAGTCGGCAGGCTCGCCAGCGACCACCGCCTGTTGGCAGTCGAATGCAACGGCAATGGTGTCCCTATCTGATTTGAGGGCGAGAAGGATATTCTGCCTGGCGCAGCGCCAGTTGTAGAGGTTGTTACCGGTGAATATACGTGGAGGTGGCATGGTGAGGTCTTCTGTGTAGGAGTCTTGGCGTTGTAGGTCGGAGTGTTGGGATAGGGGGAGTTACGAGGGCGGGGCAGGGGAAGAGGGGATGGAGTGTGTGTGGGAATCGGCGATCCAAAGGGATCCAGCGGATTACCGGGGGTTGAACGTTGCCAAGCGGCAATGTTCGACGACAGAAGCTTCTCTTAAGCTAGGGTCGTAGACAAATTGATCGTCTGAGATCAATACAGCACTGTGTGGGTCTCGGTGAGGGCGTCGTCCTATACTCACTTCATAGATTTCGGTGACTTGTGGTCGCTCTTGCTTGCTCCAGTCGTAGGTTGCAGTGGCAGATCCAAGGAGTCTTGGTAGGAAGCGGCAGGCGGAGCAGCGGGAAGTAGGATCCGCACAGGGAGTCCAGGTGCTTAGTTAAAACTCGGGCCTTCGACAAGTTAGAGGGGAACTGAATCCGAACGCGGAAATCAGCGGCTGTTCTTCGTTAGCGTCTAAAGATGGCGCACATAACCTGTGAATGTAAGATTGTGACAACGGCATAGGCTCGATAGAGGAGAAGATGTTATTAAGCGCAACAGGCGCAATCATATAGAATAGAGATGTGTACTGCAGGGTACTGCAGTCACGTGCAGGCCACAGCTAGCCTGAGGCTTGGCGGCAGGCAACACGGTACCAGGAGGGAAAGGTACCGGTGTGCATTATGCCGACTCAGAGACTGATATATAAATCAGTCAATAACACGTTGTGGGTGGGTGTGTGAATGGGTGAGTATGGGTGGTATGGATGGGTATGTATGTATGGGTAAATGGGTGGGTAATGTGGGTGGGTGGGTGAGTGGGTGGGTGTGGGCGGGTATGTGTGACTGGGTGAGTGAGTGTGGGCGGGTATGGGTCAGTATGGGTGGCATGGGTGGGTGAATGGGTGGGTGGAAGTGTGGGTATGGGTGGGTACGGTACTTGGGCCACCCAAAGGGGGGTGCATGCCGTGGCCCTAGTCGAATTGAGTTGAACCAAGTCTCCCGCCATGCAACTTATGCAGCCCTAGTTAATGCTGTGGGGAATCGGTCGACTGGTATGGTCGGGAGTAGCCTGCCGCGGCCCAAGTCGACTTGAATTGAACCAAGTCACCCGCCATGAAACAGAAACTGTATAGCTCCGAATCAGGACATCAGGGGGATGTGCGCGCCCCATGGGCGGTCGCCGCTTGCTGTAGCCCTAGTCGAATTGAATTTAACCAAGTCTCTCGCCGTGAGAAGTATTTAGCCCTAATGCTGTGGAGAGTAGGTTGATTGGGATGGTCGGCAGTTACATGCCGTGGCCCTAGTCGAATTGAATGGAACCAGTCTCCCGCCATGTAACGTATGTAGCCCTAATGCTTTGGGGAATTGGTCGACTGGGATGGTCGGCAGTTGCATGCCGTGGCCCTAGTCGAATTGAATTGAACCAAGTCACCCGCCATGAAACAGAAATTGTAAAGCTCCGAATCAGGACAGCAGGGGGATGGGCGCGCCCCATGGCCGGTCGCCGCTTGCCGGAGCCCTAGTCGAATTGAATTGATCCAAGCCTCCCGCCATGCGACGGTAATTATGTAGCTCCGTAGCAAGGCAGCAGGGGGGTAGACGGTTGTCGCTTGCTGTAGCCCTAGTCGGCCCTAGTCGAATTAATTCAAACGAAGTCTCCGGTTGGGCGGTGGCTGCGTGCTAGTGTGCTGCAGCCCTAGTTGATTTTTGATTATTTTATTTTTGAAAAAGTTGGCGCAAGCTGAATGTGTAGAGAACCCTAGAGTCGCATTGGCGGCGGAGTGCGCAGGCAGCTTGGCCTCTGCGGAGGGTCCGCCACCACGACAGTGCGCGCGCGTGGCGCGTTGCGTTTCGTGGGAGGCGTCTGGACCACGTACTGCGGGCCGAGCTGAGATACTTCGCTGATACTTCGGACCCCAGTCCGCGTGAGCTGGCACGTGCTGGGCTCGGATTGGCCAATCCTGTTGGTTGGGAGGCTGCTGTCGAGGGCGCGTCGACGGGAATGCACAGGAGCCTCTCAAATCGCGGCGCGGTCACACATGTGAGATTTGAATTGTGACCGACCACCTGCTGTTGAGCTGCCACCAGCGCCACCGTTCGGTACATAATCCAGGCTTGTCGTCTTCTTACATCACAGCATACAACCACGGCCAGAAAGACTTACACATTTTCATTAACTCCCCAAGTCTATCCATATACCAAGGATGGACATGATTGGTAACAAGAGCATTTCTACCAAAGCCGTGCAGCCCAGGAGTGCGTTGAACCTTAGAATTCCAGATTCACGACCTGCTGTTGCGAGCAACGCTGTAGCTGGTCGCAGTGGCATGGAGACTATTGGCAGGGCAAGGGCCATGGAGCAGTCAAATGCTGAGCCACGCTCCTCTCTGATGTTCAATCTCTCTGAGGCTGTTGCGATTGACGTGAGTGCCAGGCGCACGACTATTTCTTGCTCCATGAGTAGATTGTTACGTATCACAATTGTTGAAGTAGGAGACGCGCGGCTCAGATTGCCCGTCCGCTGTGGTGGTTGGGTGTGGTGTGGTACCGTCCCCCCACGTTTTGTGTTAGGCGTAAGTTTCCCCCTCTTCTCCTGCCCATTGCAAAATGAACTCCTTACCATTTCCTTGCCTTTTTACTCCCATATTTGCTATAGTTTTTATTTGCCGTTGAGGTAACAGGCTGCATTTAGGTACTCGTTCCACGTCAGTCCTAAGTCCATCGCAAGTGACCCTCCTCGTCAATATGCGAAACTGCTCTCTTCTTTCATCAATTTATATCGGATGAATCCTCGTCTGCCCAAGATCGCTCGCGTCTTCTGTTCGGATACACGTATTTCCCCCTTATGCCCCACGTGGGTTTCGAAAGGGTTCTTTGAACTCAGCAGTTGCTTTAGACTGTCGCCTTCAGTTAGGTTGGACTTCGATTTTCGGGCCTTTCCCGGTGAGGGCTGCGATTTCTCAACAGCAGCGTCCGTCCATCAACATCCCACTCTTAGAATTATATAAGTTTCTATACTAGAGAGGAATTGCCATTCTGATTTGTCTATGGACCCCTCCCTAGACCTGTCGCCTCGTTCTCTACGCCGCGCAGCAATTCGACCCAATTGCCTCCTCATCCTTCCTTACCTCACCATTATATCTGGCTTCACTGTCACTTGTCACTCTCTATTTTGGTACTCCCTCCCCACCCCCACCCCCACCCCCACCCACCTCCGATAGCGACTCAAGCTGACCTCGAAGCCTCAGATTGCGAACACCCTCCCTTGACACTCAATGCACGATGTTTCGTTCTGTACAACAATTACCTCCTCGACTGTTTCCTGACCATCCCTCTGCTCTGTATTGCAGGCCTCCGTCGCACGCTTCGAGGTCATTGCTGGACGATCCGCTATGGTGCGTCCCCCCTCTCCCCTCCCTCCCCGGCCAGAAATATTTCCCCTGAACCCTAAATAGCTAAACCCTTAACTAAGCTATAGGCTTGGTGGTGTAGGCTCGCATAGGCTCGACTGTATTGAGCAAGTCCTGTGTATAACTTGAGGGTTTACAATGGTGGTATGGTGGTATATTCAAAATGGTATGGTGCTAAGGTACTATACAATGGTGGTCTAGGCAAAACTACAGGTTATTAGGCAGATAAATAATTAAGTTGTACGTCTCATTATATGGCGTGAGGCTTATGGGGCCAGCCTGTTAGCTTGCACTGGGGCCAACCACTAATAATAGGCATATTGTGGGCAAACTTACAGGCTGATAGGCTAATTAAATGTATTTTGTACCTGGACGTTCACACTTGAGGACCCTATCTATTCCTTATCCCCCCATGTATTTCCTGACTCCACCAGCTCAGCCTAACAACCTAACCCATCAACTACTCAACATATCAGCCAAACAACCTAAACCAACATCCCGTCCAAACAACCTGACCTTCCCAATCCATCCCAACAACTTGACCCCAATTTCCTCCGCCCTCAACCCTCCGCCCTCAACCCTCCGCCGCACACAGCTTGGTTTTGCTGTCACCATCCTGGATGAGCTCACCACACAGAGCAGCGTCTTTACCATGAGTACAATCCAGACCACCCAGTTTGGTGCAATGATGGTTTTGCTGCTGGGCTCAGCAGTGACCCTAGCTGTGGGCCAGTTCACCAACCCCAACACGAATGCGACGACTGGTATGGCCCTACTTGCCAAGGTTATTGCCACACTGACAAGCAGGAGGGATTCATACGAGGAGCGAGAAGTGAGCCTGTCTGTTGCCATTGATCGTTACTTGGTCGAGGGAGGGGATATTCCCTCTCTCAATCGTGTTGTTTTGGCTGATACTGCCGCCGACGTGTAGAGGAGTGTAGATTGTACTGTACCGCTGCACTAACCTTAAGCCTGTCTGTGTCTTCTGACCGCTATCTCGTGGATGGTAGTTCCCCCTCCCTCAATGGCGGGAGACGGCATCTCAGGCCTTTGCTCGATAGCAGACAATTAGGACACTGACATAACTGTGTAGAGTAGTGCGTTAGATACTACTTCAATAATTCATCTTGGTTTGACCCCCCCTTACCATACCACGCCACCTGTCTTTCTCATGCGAGGATGTGTATTCTTGTCTCTATCTTTTTTTCATTCCTTCCGCAGCAAGTTCAGCAGGAAGCTGGCAGAAGAATTTCATACCATAGTATGTAGAAGTGCCAAGGCACGCTTATGCCTGTAAAGTCTTGTGTCTGCATGTGCAGAGAAGTAAACGCATGTGGAGTGTTGTGTGTGCATGTGCCCGATTTGCAAATGCATGTGCAGTGTTGTGTCTGCATGAGCCAAGGTGTAGCAGGATAGCCTGTTAATAACCTAACTTGACATTTCGAGTCTGTCTTTTCAATATGTCCCCATAGCCCAGCTCCGGCGTCAAGGTGCAAGTGCATGTGATGTTGCATGACGGGTGAGGGATCGATAATGGTCCGGACCCTCATATATGTGTGGTAAGTGTGTGCATTTTCTGGATTGCCTGAACCAGATGAGCACGGGTGTTGTGCAAGCTTGTGCTGGTGCATTACAAGTGCTTGAAAAGCTGGTGCTGATGCATCACTAGTGCTTTGCAAGCTAGTGCTGGTGCAGTATCAAAAGCAGTTGTGCTGTGCTGGTGTACCTCCAAAAGTTCTTGCATGGGGCCACACCGATGTTTAAAGTGGCCTCATGTGGTCAAGAACTTATTATTTCTCTGAAACACTCTAATGCTCCTTCCAAATATGTGTGTCAAGATAGAGGAGAGATCACAAAAATAGAAGATAACCCTTTGTATGGCATGGGAAATAGCTGTACATATGGATTGGTAGTCTACATACTAACCGTAGGTGTCTAGGTACCCCCAGTCTAGTTACCCCAGCTTCCTTGGGTATTTAGCGACCCCCGCCCAGGTGACAAGATGAATGTGGACTGTCGGCTCTAAATTTGATTCAATGTTTTGTGCCTAGTGGTCTGTAGCACAGGATTGTTCGCTACAGTGTCTGTAGCGCAGGATTGTTCGCTGCAGTGTCTGTAGCTCAGGATTGTTAGCCACATGGCCTGAAGCTCAGGTTTGTTCGCAACAGTGTCTGTGGCTGAGGATTGTTCATGGCCTCTTAATTATCTAGAGCCTTTTGGCTTATGTTATTGTCTATCTTGGCAAGAGTTGGCGTCTTGGACCACTGCCCGCTGCCCCTAATCTTGGGCCCATTTCGATGTCTGGTATTTTGATTTGTTTATTTTTTATTCAAGCTGCCCACTGTCTGCAACAGAGTCAACATTTGTAGTAACAGCTCCTCACCACAACAATCCTGTTTTGGTTAGATAGCATGGTGAGGAATATGGGGAGTTTGACTGTACACTAGAACAATGGGCACATAACTTGTTCCGATGATCAGTGCTGACAACAGTGCTTGCTTGCTGCAATATAGCCTGACTGATTTTGAGGATTAGTTGGAAGGCCTGGATGTTGAGGAGTGGGCTTGACTTCTCCAACAATGGCCAATGTATGGCAATGTAACAACGACGATTGACCCCTCTGTATGAGACTGTATGAGATTGCACCGTGAGTGAAAACACGTAAATTTGGGAGCATGGCTCATGTGAGCTGATTTCTGCTCGCTTTCTTTGGTAGTACATAGATGACTGGGGGTGTATCAACGAAGACAATCAAAATCGACCAAGAATATCAGCAGTTGTATGTCACATAGTTGATCCAGTCACATACATGCATGGATTAACATAGGTAGCTTTGCGCGACTTGCCACTGATGCAATGCACAAGAATGTGGAGGAATCATTTTACTCCCAGATCGGGAAATCAAGTTCTGATACTTCCTTCTCAAATCTAGGAAGGCTTTGTAAGTACGTTCAAAGACAACATGGTTTTCGTCTTGAACGGTCCTAGCATCACTTAAGTGAAATCGATCCTTCCAAGGAACAATGGGGCGTTTACATCAACCAGTTTCCATCTGCAGGTAGTGGAAGGAAGTTCTAAATCACAAGTTCATTATACACGCCACCTTGTGAGGTAGGACTCTGATGAGATAAGTAGGCATCTCAGCATTCCCACTCGCATCCCATGAAAAGGACATTTAAGTATGGTGAAACAGGAGAACTTTCTGACTATGGGAGTTCCGCAAGTAGCGCAGGCGATCATAGGAGAAGCAGTCGGGACTCGTAGAAGAAGGGTTACACAAATAGGATAGAGCAGCTATACAAGGCAGGGTAAGAGTAAAGCTACAGGACAACAAGTAAAGGTAGTTGACAAGATGGTGGGATTTACGCGCGTCCAGCTTCGGGAGTAACTAGTCGATTAAAGATAACCCTGCTAGGCTGGAAGGGAGTGCGCCGCGTGATGTGTGAACCCATGAGGGGTTGGGTTTGAGGAGCAGTACATGGGTTAAGTACTGCCCAGCTATCCCAGGCTGGGAGGCCCGGGAAGCTGGCCAACGGTACGGGTCTCCTAATTGGAGAACCTTCCCGTTACATGTGATGCACAGCATTCTTCCTTCCTTGTGATCCCGAGCTTTCATAACTAGAGCGCGTATCTGATGGCTATGTGGTTTAGTAAAAGAAAGATGATTGGAGAATATGACCTTCTCCACTTTGTTACACTTAACTGGTTTAAGTTTCAAAGGTCCTAAACCTCCGTGCCAAAAAGTGAGTGGGTATCAGATATGACAAGTGAGCATTTGTAATTGAATGTGTCCTTACAGTAGATCTTGATTATCTCTCTTTGCCTCTATCCCTGTTCAACGAATGGCTCAATGGCAGGGCTCCTTGAACGAAGTAGGTGCTGGGTTCAGATCCCCGCGGTGCGCTAAAGTGTTTGCGGCCGCTGTCAACCGCCATGGTAGCTTTGTCCAGGTAAAGTAGCAGCCCGTTCCCTATCGTCGTAAGATGTTATAGACTGGTTCTCCCGGTCCAGCTAGAGTGTCTTAGTGCTCCAGGCCTCCTGCCTGGAAGCTTCCGTTGTAGTGCCTCTGCCCGATAGAGCCTGCACATAGCGGCGACAGTACCCTGAGGTACTGTCGCCTTCCCTTTCTTATACCTGCCATGTCGCCTGACATGGCATCTCGTATGTAAGCTGAATCGCCTTAGTCCATTCCCTGTGTCAGTGCTAACGACATAACGCTCCGGAAAGCTACAGGTTACGAGCCTACCACGCCGTCGCGTCTTCCACTGCAACATATTTGAGCTTCATCACATCTGTCGTCCTCACCCATTGATCCATCGTTCCCTGGTGTACGCAGTGCTTTTGATTGTTGCCCCCGCAACTCCAGAAGAAGAGGATCACAAGCCCAGAAAACTTGTCATCGCTCAGGCACCCTTCGCTGGTTCACTCCAGTTTGTTGCCCCCGCAACCCCAAGACCCCCAATCCCTGCGCAATCATTTCCCCTCACCTCCCCTCCCGCCATCTCCTATAACCCCGTCGGCCTCGCAAGCCTCTCCCCCCCCCCCCCCCCCCCCCCCCCTCCCTTTTTCCTAGATCCAAGCTCTGCTTCCCAATGGATGCACCATCGCTATCTAATGCAGCAGCCTTTGCCCTTTGGATCAAGGATGTCTCAAAGGATCTTAAGGTGATGAAGTCAGAGAACCTAGACATGCCCTTACATGGGATAAATGCCATGGCCAAGATCTTCATACTGACCCAAATGTCCCCAGACCAACAAAATAAGTACTTCCATATACAGCAATCAGACGACATCATAGCAGATCTCAAGGATGCATATGGAGATTTCTACTTCCAGCAAGTCAAAGACCCTTACACAGACCCTTTACCATACCCATGGCTCACATTCCCTTCCAGCCTTAAAAGGAGAGCCACAGATCATATGTTCTTGCAACCCCTAGAAAACATCAGACCTCTCAAACAATCACAACAACCAGAGACGTCCTCCACCATTCATTTTGCCCTCAATGCAACAAAACACACACGCAGCATATACAGAAACTGGATCATGGACACAGGAGCCACCTCCCACATGACTGGTGACCCAAGCCTCCTCTATGACATCAAAGACATCATACCCATTAAAGTCCTCACAGCTTCTGGTCACACCTACATAAACAAGTCTGGTACTGCCCTCATTAGAGGGCCAAAAGGAAAAATGCACAAACTCCTCAATGTTCATCTCAATTCAGACACCAACACACCCAACTTGTTCTCCATGGCATCAGCTATCAAAAATAACCCCACCATGGAAATCCAATTCAACTCTGACGAGTGTACCATGTCCATCAACAGCAAAATTCTCATATCAGGACCTAAGAAACGCAGCCTCTACCTAGTCCCTATTATCAAGGCAGATCCTACCCTGATCAGAGGTTCAGAATACAAAACAGCTGTGGCCTTAGCAGCTGTATCTAGAAAAACCCCTATGACAGCTGAACTCCTACACATCAGACTAGGACACCTAGCCTACAGCTCCCTAGCAAGAATGGCCTCCCAAGACATGGTCATTGGAAATGACATCACTTCCTCTGCATTTAACAAAATGAGAAAACATACCTGCGAAATCTGTGTCCTATCTAAAATGGACAAAAACCCATACCCCACTTCCCATACCAGAGCCACACGCCCCATGGCCATCATTCACATTGACATGAGTGGAAAGATGAAAGTCCCTAGCCTCAATGGCAGCCTTTACTTCCAAGGCATCCTGGATGATTTTTCTAAATACTCCATTGTTACTTTCCATAAAACAAAGGATACAGTGGCCAAGGACACAATCACAGAACTTGAACGGTATGAAGTCCTCACCCAAAACAAAATAGGAACCATCTTCTGTGACAATGGATCTGAGTACATCTGCACTAAATTCAAAAACTGGTGCAAACAGAAAGGAATCACTCTCAACTTCACAGTCCCAGGTAACCCATCCACCAATGGTGCAGCAGAACGCCTCAACAGAACCCTGCAAGACAGATCTACAGCCCTCCTGCTCTCCTCCAAATTCCCTAATAGATACTGGGCAGATATGGTAAAGAATGCAAGCATCCTCAGAAACATCTCTCCCACCTCTGAGTCTAACAAAACACCATATAAAATGTTCCATGGAACCAAGCCTAAGATTGATCACCTCAGGACCATTGGGTGCACAGCATATGTCCATGTCCCACCTAAATCCAGAGCATTCAAGTTTTCACCCTCAGCAAAAATCACTAGACTCCTTGGGTACTCAGAATCAAGAAAAGCCTACAAAGTTGTAGACTCTACCCACAAGATCTTTGATGCTAGAGACATCACTTTCAATGAGTTTGAAAATTTAGCAGGACAGAAAGGATTCCCAGGCCCAGATGATATGGTCCTAGGAAACTATGAAGAGGACACCCCAATAGAAATTGATGAAGACACAGACCTCCCTACCCCACCTGCTACCACACCCTCTGAACTCTAAGACATGCAACAATATCAGGCAAGACTAGCCAGATTTCAAGCAAATCCACCAGTCTGGGGAATGCCATATGGACTATCCTTCGACCCCAACACTGTCTATCAGCCCACAGGACCTAGTATCATGCCTGCAGCCAGTGCACCTGAACAAAACAATACTGTAGAACAAGGAGATGAACACAATCCCACCAACCAACCACAAGATGAGCACAATCCCACCAATCAACCTAACCAAGATCCCACAAGTCCTGCTCCTGCCCCTCTGGAACCCCAACAAGCAGTCATCCCTGACAACTCTATTATTCCAGAAATAGATCCTTCTCTAGTTGAACCCAGACGAAGTGGCAGAGACAGACACTCACCCAACTTCCTAGCTTACCTAGCTGCAGACCAGATGATCATACCTAAGACAGAGAAAGAAGCACTGTCTGGCCCCCAAGCTAAAGAATGGAAAACTGCTATGCAAGAAGAGTTAGCAGCACTTGCAGACATGAACACCTAGTCTCTCTCAGAACTACCACAAGGATCCAAAGCAATAGGAACTAAATGGTTTTTTGACATCAAACAGTCAGTTGATGGTGAACTTGTTAGATACAAGGCCAGACTAGTAGCCAAAGGATATGCTCAGCGCCCAGGCATGGACTATGATGAAGTATTTGCTCCAGTTGCTAAGCATGCTACTATCCGGTACATCTTCTCCATGGCAGAACCCCAAAGCACACCTAGCACAGTTAGATGTCTCCACTGCCTTCCTCAATGGCATAGTTGAAGAAGAACTGTATTGCACCCAGCCACCTGGTTTTGAACAAGACCACAGAGTCTGCCGCATGTGGAAATGCCTCTATGGTCTCAAGCAGGCATCTCGCCAATGGTATCTCAAGGTCAAAGAAGATATGACTGCTATTGGATTCAGAGAAGTTTATGTAGATCAGGGCCTGTTTGTCCTACCTGGCCCCAACAACAGACCCCTCATCTGGGTCCTACTGTGGGTAGATGACTTCTTACTCCTCTCCTTTGACAAAGACCTACTCCACCAGTACAAAACTAGCATCATGAAGCTTTACAAGACCAGAGATCTAGGCGACCCATCTGTCTTTGTTGGTTATGAGATCACCAGAAATGCCTCAAACGGCACACTGCACATCTGTCAATCAAGATTCATCCAGGACCTCCTCCGTGCTCACAACATGCTCCCTGAGCCCAACAGCACCAGGTTCCCTGTTCCCCTCCTCCCAGATGCACACCTTCCCTATGCTGAAAAGGACACCCCAGCTACTGGCCTTCCCCTTGCCCAGATTGTTGGCTCCGTCAACTACCTTGCAGTCAACACCAGGCCTGACATTGCCCAAGCAGTCAACAGGTTGGCCAGGCACAGTGCACACCCACTCCATGACCACATGGAAGCTGCCATTGGTATTCTGAGGTACCTGTCTAATACACCAGACCATGGCATCACCTACACCTACTCTACCAAACCCCTCATCGGCTACTGTGACTCTGACCACGCTGCCTGCCCCATCACCAGAAAGTCCACAACAGGCTTTGTCTTCCTTAACCAAGGGGGGGCAATCTCATGGGCATCCAAGATCCAGGCATCTGCAACAGCCCTGCCCACCACAGAAGCTGAGTTCATGGCAGCCACCTCTGCAGCCCAAGAAGGAATGCGGTTGAGAAAGCTGCAATACTCTGTCACTGGCACAGCTCCCCCTGCCCTTACCATCAATGGTGACAACCAAGCTGCACTCAGTGCCTGGAACCAGGAGAAGCTGTCCTCCAGGCTGAAGCACATGGAGACCAGGTTCTACTTCCTCAAAGAACAGTCCAAGAAAGAGGGCATCAAGCTGAACTGGATACCTACTGCTGCAAACATGTCTGACATGCTCACCAAGGCCCTCCCCAGGGCCAAGTTCTGTGACTTCAGATCCAAAATTGGCTGCATTGGCAAACTAAAAATATACTAAGTCATCCTGTGATCTGGTACTTTTCCATCCCTGATCAGGGGGAGTATTCAGTTTACTGACCTTAGTTCCCCTTTTACTAAGCTTGGCATGAACAGTGATAGATCCCTTTCCCCACCTGTGTGATCTGATCCCACCTGACCTGCTCTGACCCCTGACAAGCTATACAGCTGCAGCCAGTCTCATCTAGATTTTATCTTGATTTATCCTGCAGCTCCCTGCAGCTCCCAGGAGTTCACCCCAGCGCCCTCCTGCAGTTTGATACCCTAGCTTGATATCCTAGCATGACCAGACTACCCTTCCTGGCAGCTACCAAGCTGGAATCCAGTCCATGTTAAATATATCCTGCCTGAAGTGCACCTTTATCTTTGACCAGGATTCCCCTCTTGCTCTGTACCTCAACATGTACATCCGAGCTCTCCTCCTACTGTGACCACCTCCCAAGCTTTGTCCCATGCTTCTTGGTAATCACATTTATTATGTAGTCTGAATATTTTACACTCTAGACTTACCTTATGATTTGAACCCCCTAAATTCCATGAATTCCTCTGAATGAAGAATACACGGAATCGGGGGGGATGTTATAGACTGGTTCTCCCGGTCCAGCTAGAGTGTCTTAGTGCTCCAGGCCTCCTGCCTGGAAGCTTCCGTTGTAGTGCCTCTGCCCGATAGGGCCTGCACATAGCGGCGGCAGTACCCTGAGGTACTGTCGCCTTCCCTTTCTTATACCTGCCATGTCGCCTGACATGGCATCTCGTATGTAAGCTGAATCGCCTTAGTCCATTCCCTGTGTCAGTGCTAACGACATAACGCTCCGGAAAGCTACATAAGACGGGGCTCCCTTGATACCACGCCCCACCTAGCGTTATCATTACTTGCATCTACAGACCTGGGCAGGGGTTCACCTGTCCAGGTTCATCTCAGGTTCATCTGTCTAGTTTGCCAGGGGTGGCGGTGAAAGTCATGATTGGCAAGCGGTCTGGAAATCTGGCATGACCCGCCTTTCCAACGGGTGCATACCAGGGTACTTCAGAGGGACCCCTGTGAATGTAAGATTGTTACAACGGCAAAGGCTCGATAGAGGAGAAGATGCTATTAAGCGCAACAGGCGCAATCATATAGAATAGAGATGTGTACTGCAGGGTACTGCAGTCACGTGCAGGCCACAGCTAGCCTGTGGCCTGGCGGCAGGCAACGCGGTACCAGGAGGGAAAGGTACCGGTGTGCATTATGCCGACTCAGAGACTGATATATAAATCAGTCAATAACATCCCCCCCCAATTCAAGGTATTCTTGAGCTCAAGAATTCCTGGAATTAACTGAGGGGCATAAGAAAATTAAAATATAAAAACTAGGGAGACTTTGGGAATTTCTAGTAGCTGAAAGGGAGAATTCACTTTAGCAGGGGTCTTCAAAGAAATGTCAGTCTTCTGGGGTAGCTGGCTAGGTAAGGAACACTGCAGGTAGGCTGCAGGCTAAGTAGCAGGGAGGCTGCTGAGAAGGTGCAAGGAAACTGCAGGTAGGCTGCAGGCTAGGTAGCAGAGAGGCTGCTGAGAAGGTGCAAGGAAACTGCAGGTAGGCTGCAGGCTAGGTAGCAGAGAGGCTGCTGAGAAGGTGCAAGGAAACTGCAGGTAGGCTGCAGGCTAGGTAGCAGAGAGGCTGCTATGGGGCTGGACTAAGTACTGCAAAGGGCTGCAGATAGGCTGCAGGGAGACTGCTGGGAAGCTTGTTAAGGAAAGTCCAGGCTTGGTTAAGGCTTGTGAAGATATTCTTGGTTACGAGAAGTTGCATGATTCGAGACTAGAGGATTTGTCTTTAGACAGGATGTCTGGACTAGTCCCCCCATAATTTGGGGAAGCTACATTAGGGTGATCCTAAATTAAAGCATAGACATCATGAAGAGACTGGAATAATCCTAAATTTAGAAGGGGGTGTGGCCTGTTGAAGTACATGGGGCAGTACAGTAGGCAGGTGATCTAAAAAATTCTAGAGTGCCCAAGTCTATTTCAACAGATGAAGAGCAATGTCTGTAACTGAATTAAGTGCCTGGCTTGCTGGGTAAACCATCAAGGTCAAGTTGCTGGCAGATCTGGGCAAAGAACTGGTCAAATGACTTGGGAGCTAGGCTGGGGGGGGTAAGGATGTTGATAAAGGTGAAGTCCATGGGGCTCCACTTTATGCTGAGGTGGTTGACACATAGCACTTTTCCTCCAGGATGGGCACAGCTCCTGGGGTCCATGATCATCTTAGGTCTGAATGAGAGTGTGTGAGCATGTGCATTGACCATGGCAGCTTGAAGTGTCAGCTGTACTACTATGACACGAGTGCCTTATTGGCATCTGATCAGATGCCAATAAGGCACTCGTGTCATAGTAGTACAGCTGACAATAATGCATGTCCCGGGAGGAGAACAGATTGCAAATGGCCCACTGCAGAGTGGGTCTGGCTGTGGTAGAAACAGTGGGGTAGGCTTGTACCATTTGCTGGAGTCTGCTATTGTGCTTGATGATGGGGCTATAGGCATCAGATGGCTCCTTGTGCATTGAACTGTGTGGGAACTGTTCCTTTTCAGAAGTCAGCAGGGTGGGGAACCTGCTGGTGAAGGCTGTGATGAGTTTGGGTAGTGGAGGCCTTGGCTTGATGTTGAAAGCTGGTGGAGCAGGCCTGCTGTTCAGGTGGTGTAGGGTACATCCAAATCGTGTGAGGCTAAGCCTGGAGTTGTTGGAGAAGTGGATGTGGTTGACATTCTGGTTGACTTCTCCCAGTGGTAGTCCAATGTCTGGTGACCTGTTGACCAGTATCCATTGGTCCCAGGTAGTTGCTGTGTCCAGATCAGATGGCTTGAGTGGTCCGTCCCCATCTATGGGGCCATCATATTCCTCATAGCTGGTCCTGATCTGGTCAGTTAGGAGTTCCATCTCTGCTCTGGCTTGCTGTAGGTTCAGGTTGTCTAGCTGTTGTGGGAGAGATGGAGTGGTGTCTGGAGGGTCATCTACTCCTAGTCCAGGGTCATCCTGCTGTTTGTGAACCTCCTGATGGATGATCTCTGGCATCCATCCCCCCCTCTTTCAGCAGCCCCTTGTCCCCATCTTTACATTAGGTTTTTACCGGGCCTTCACAATCAATCTCCATCCTAAGTGCGCCTACTCTTTTGTAGGAGTGGCAACGCCATTCAATCTAAATCCTCGGTGGCGCTGGTTTGTGCCGGGTTGTAGGCGACGGATAAATTCGCTGCAACTGAATTTGGCGGGAGTAAAAAAACAGTTCCCAAAATAATTATGTGCACTAACATTGCCGGCATTATCAAATATGGAGCGAACCATAAATTGGCTAAAGTTACCGATACACGCTTTGGCGGAAGGGTTTCAAATGAATGATTTGTTAATTTTAAAACACATTCAAGATCCATTACGCCTGGGCCTAGGCATACCGGCCATGGTTGTTCAGGACGCTGCGACCTCCACCGCGGATACAATATTGAAGGGTCCGTTGACCAGAAGGAAGGGTCCGTTGCGTCGTAGGACGCAGGCTATACAATTGGTTGCGTCTCAGCCAGAAGAGATGGGAGTCCTCCTGAAGTACCCTGACCAGTACCGGTATGCCAGGTAACCAATGAGCAGTGCAGCGGGATAGGAGAGGCGGGGACAGAGTGGGGTTGGGTTTGGTGTTTTGGGGTTTAGTCCATCTGAGCTTTTTTCGTTTTAGCACCTCCTGATATCACGGTTGGGCTAGTCTCTTTAGCCTATTTGGCTACCCCTGGACTGTATCAAAATACATAGGTTGTGTGTGTGTGGGGGGGGGAGATCTCCTGTGGGATTGAGGATATTTTCACAAATATTTAACGGTGCACCTTACCTCTACCAGGCCTACCTTGAAAGAATGTTCAAAATGTATGCATGGTTACACCACACTCCTAACCAACTTAACTTGGTTACACCACACTCCTGAGTTATGAGCTCACTCCTGGGGATTTATGACCTCTGACACTTGAACTTGAACTTGTCTACAATCCACATGGCTCGCCTTTAAGTCTACTCGCCGTCTTCTAAGGTTACATAAGTACATAGTTTATCGTGTTTTGCTATCTTCTTCACAAATGGATCATTTTACCTGATTTTTTGTGTATGGACATGTAAGGAGTGTTTCCTGTAATAACCCCTTGGTCTCATCCTGATTTCCCCCCAAAAGAGGTGTACGATATCGTTATCCTACGATAATATCTTAGGATAACGATATAAACAAAATATATCAAACGATATTGACAGCCCTATACATAACCAATTAAATTCAAAGCAGTTTTATCAACCACTGACACTAACAGACCAATCTGGTGGCTTGTGCTGTCTAGACTTACTGACTTGGACAATCACTCACATTTTTTGTTGATTTGATTCTTTGTATTCCCAAGCAGCTACCAGGGTACCTTATTTTTTGAATTTCAGAGTACTTCATTTGTACTTCCAGAGAACTTGTATGCATTATTTCGGAGACTGTGCATTCCCCAGGCAAGTTCCCATTCATTCATGGATAAACTGAGGTAGCTTTGCACTATTTACTTGTAAATTGCATATTAAAGAATGTAGAGGAACAATTTTTCTCTCAGTTTGGTAAATCAGGTTCTGAACTTCTGCTACCTTCTACCCATGGGATGACTTGCGAGTTATCGACCGCATTTGTTTTTCCGACAAGGGTTGTTGTTCCCATCGCATAGATCTCCATGGGCAAACCATCGGAAGGTGGCGTGGCGTTAGCTGACTGTCGAAATGTCCACTGCGATCAGCTGGGATCAATAGGACATGGCCATTGAGTCTCGCTACGCGCTCTTACCCTTGCATGATTGCCCACTCCTCCGCGCGCTTTTGCCCGTACCTAGAGAAACCTGTCGCTTTCGCCCTATGTATAGGGACTTCGCAACTGATGTGGCTGCTTGAAAGGCCTTTCGAGGCCATAAAAGCAGCTTGCACTTCTGACTGATTAACTGCGATCGAAGACCCATTCGAAAGCTGCAGGTATGTGTGTGCGGGTTGGAGTTGGGGTGGGTAGTGGCGTCGGGTGGAGAGGGGGAGATGGTTGGGGTGGGGGTAGGGGTAGGGGGAGGTATACGGGTTTGTGTGGTTGGGAAGACACGGAGGAGCTGCTGGAGTGAGCCCTTCTGTAAGATGGTTACCCACTTCATGGTAGTTATGTGTAGCCCACTCGGGGTGGAGCTGAGAGTGAATGGAGTATCCATGGAGAAAAAATCGCGTGTGACCTGAATATGAGCAGATTATGAAGAGTCACATGGGATGGATGTGACAGGGTCTAAATAATGATGTGTGGGGTGTGAGTGGGGTGCTGTTGGTGAGTGTTGGGGTGTGACCATGGCAACGGGATAGCAGAGGGGCAATGTTTTCTCACAAAGGGCTTGCTCACATGCTGCACAGTAATGATAACGCCTGGTGGGGAGTGGTATTAAGGGAGCCCCGTCTTACGACGATAGGGAACGGGCTGCTACTTTACCTGGACAAAGCTACCATGGCGGTTGACGGCGACCGCGGACACTTAAGCGCACCCGTGGGGATTCGAACCCGGCACCTAAGTCGTTCAAGGAGCTCTGCCATCGAGCCATTCGTTGAATGGGGAGCAATGGCCGGGGTCTAAGGTTAGTATGCACCCCCCGGGGTCTAAGGTTAGTATGCACCCCCCGGGGTCTAAGGTTAGTATGCACCCCCCGGGGTCTAAGGTCAGTATGCACCCCCCGGGGTCTAAGGTTAGTATGCACCCCCCGGGGTCTAAGGTTAGTATGCACCCCCCGGGGTCTAAGGTTAGTATGCACCCCCTGGGGTCTAAGGTTAGTATGCACCCCCCGGGGTCTAAGGTTAGTATGCACCCCCCGCTATTTATTTCCTTACACCAGAGTTTGTTTTGTACATCACTGAATGGGGAGTACAGGTTTCTGATGGAACTCAGGGTGGACCGGCACTGTTTCATTTTTGGGCTATGCATGGCAGCTTCCGAATGGCTCCATTAGCCAGCCACTGGGTCAAACCCAAAGCTTTCAGCTGCCTTGGAATACCTGTCATGCCAGAATTTAGACGCACTAGCTAGCTTGTTTTTTGGACCAAAACGGGGAAAGGGAACTTCCTAGAAAGTGGTACTCGTAGCCCCAAAAAGGAACAGTATGGAACAGTGCGGACGACAAAAAACTAGGGGAAGAGGAGTCTGAATCATGAGGAGAGTGTGAGCGATGTGATGACCGCCATGAGAGCTTTGTCCAGGTGAAGTAGCAGCCCGTTCCCTACCGCCGTAAGACAGGGCTCCCTTAATACCACGCCCCACCAGGCGTTATCATTACGATCGATGTGATTTTGAACGGGAGCATGAGATGTGAGGTGTGTGATTTTCAACAGGAGCATGAGATGTGAGATGTGTGATTTTCAACAGGAGCATGAGATGTGAGGTGTGTGATTTTGAACAGGAGCATGAGATGTGAGATGTGTGATTTTGAACAGGAGCATGAGCTGTGTGATTTTGAACAGGAGCATGAGATGTGAGGTGTGTGATTTTGAACAGAAGCATAAGATGTGAGATGTGTGATTTTGAACAGGAGCATAAGATGTGAGGTGTGTGATTTTGAACAGGAGCATGAGATGTGAGATGTGTGATTTTGAACAGGAGAATGAGCTGTGTGATTTTGAACAGGAGCATGAGATGTGAGGTGTGTGATTTTGAACAGGAGCATGAGATGTGTGATTTTGAACAGGAGCATGAGATGTGAGGTGTGTGATTTTGAACAGGAGCATGAGATGTGAGATGTGTGATTTTGAACAGGAGAATGAGCTGTGTGATTTTGAACAGGAGCATGAGATGTGAGGTGTGTGATTTTGAACAGGAGCATGAGATGTGTGATTTTGAACAGGAGCATGAGATGTGAGGTGTGTGATTTTGAACAGGAGCATGAGATGTGAGATGTGTGATTTTGAACAGGAGAATGAGCTGTGTGATTTTGAACAGGAGCATGAGATGTGAGGTGTGCGATTTTGAACAGGAGCATGAGATGTGAGCTGTGTGATTTTGAACAGGAGCATGAGATGTGAGGTGTGTGATTTTGAACAGAAGCATGAGATGTGAGATGTGTGATTTTGAACAGGAGCATGAGATTTTGAACATGATTTTGAACATGAGCATGACATGTGAGATGTGTGATTTTGAACAGGAGCATGAGATTTTGAGCATGATTTTGAACAGGAGCATGAGATTTTTAGCATGATTTTGAATAGGAGCATACGATGTAAGATGTGTGATTTTGACCAGGAGCATGAGATGGACGAGAATGGGTCAAAGGGTATTCATATGGATAGTATGCAAGCACTGCTCTTTGTTCCACTCAGGGTACTTACAAGCACTGCTCTTTGTTGCACTCAGGCTACTTCCAAGCACTGCTCTTTGTTGCACTCAGGGTACTTCCAAGCACTGCTCTTTGTTGCACTCAGGGTACTTCCAAGCACTGCTCTTTGTTGCACTCAGGGTACTTCCAAGCATTGCTCTTTGTTGCACTCAGGGTACTTCCAAGCACTGCTCTTTGTTGCACTCAGGGTACTTCCAAGCACTGCTCTTTGTTGCACTCAGGGTACTTCTGCGCGCTGGTGCGCTGCCTTTTTGAGCCACACTGCGCGTTTCGCGCTGTTTTTTTCAACCCCCTGTGGGTGCAGCAAGCAATTGTTGCGCTTATTGCACTACAAAGCGCAGTTTTTTTGTTTTCAAGTGCGCTTAAGTGCTGGCCAATTTGATCAATGGAAGTACCCTGGTTCCACTATGTTTATACGTTTAACTACAATCGAGTTCTTTTCCATGCCACTGACCTGTACCTTTCCATGCCACTGACCTGTACCTGCCCTGTCTCATGCCACAGACCTGACTGACTCAGATCCTGTACCTCGATGCCACTGACCTGTACCTGCCCTGTCTCATGCCACAGACCTGACTGACTCTGATCCTGTACCTCGATGCCAATGACCTGTACCTGCCCTGTCTCATGCCACAGACCCAACTGACTCAGATCCTGTGATGGAGGACCCCTCCTTCAGCTGCCCTTCCTGCCCCTACTGCCTTGAAGACTTGGGCCACTGTGGGGGCCCTACGACACTACCCTGTGATCACGATGGATGCTTGGAATGCTTCACCATCTTTGTCAACAGCCGCGATCCTTCCTGCCCGCTGTGCCGCATTCCACTGGACCCCAACGTCCCTCTAAAACAGAACAGCCAGTTCAAAGAGGTGCTTGAAGTGCTGGCCCAGCTGGCCTCATTTGTGTCTGAGGTATGCCTAAGCACTGCCCCCCCTGTCTTGCTCATCACCTCCGACGAGCGCTCCCCCTCACCCACCTCTTGCGGACAGTCTAAGGCAGAGGAAGAGTGCAAGTGGCCCCTGCATCCTGACAGCCTGTGCCAAGCTTGTGAGGCAGGAGACTAAGAAGGTGTGGAATCACTGTTAAGGAGAGGGAGGGAGGAGCCATGGTCATGTTCAGACCGCCATAGAGCCCTTCACGCTGCAGCTAAGGGGGGCCACTTGAAATGCTTGAATGCTATCCTTGAGCATGTTGCTCACGTGCTTGGGCCTTCTGCCCCAGCCACCATGGTGAACTTGAAGGCAGCATGGGCTAGGAGATCAGCCTTGCATGAAGCTGTGGTGTCAGGTCAGCATCGCTGTGTGGCTGCCCTCCTAGAAGCAGGAGCCAAGTCAGATGAGGTGGATGCAGTGGGGGACAGCCCTCTGGTGTCAGCTACGGAAAGAGGTGACGTAGAGTGCGCCCTCCTCCTCCTCGATGCCGGTGCTCACTTCCCCCCTAACGCTCTGGTGAGTCACGCAGGAGCTGAACCCGAGGCAGTGGCTACCAAGCCCATTTGTGTCGGTTGGACGCTGCTGCACTTCGCATCTTGGGGGGTGCCTGTGCACCATCTCCAGGCCTCTCTCAATCGGGGTGTTGTGTTGTTTGAGGCAGCAGGGCCTGATGGGCTGAGCCCCCGCTTTGACAGTGCATCCTTTCTGTCTCGCTTGAAGCCCTCTGACAGTTTATTTTCAGCGCTTCTGTCCTGCAGCAGCAGTGTGTCAGTGAACGCAAAAGACATCATGGGCATGACTCCTCTGCACCTGGCCGCCACAGGTGGGCAGGCTGCTCACGTGACTGGCCTGTTGTCCAAGGGGGCGACAGCAGAGGCACAGGATGCGTTTGGGAGAACGCCCCTGCACCATGCAGCCAGGCAGGTTCACATGACCTGTGTGTTGGCTTTCCTTGACCATGGTGCTCAGGTGGACACTCAGTCTATGGATGGACACACAGCATTGCATGAGGCTGTTGACCGTGGACGCGTCCATTGCTACGCTGCCCTCCTGAGTCAGGGTGCCCAGTTGGACATTCAGACCAATTGTGGGTGGACCCCTCTGCATCTGGCTGTGAGCCGGGGATCTGTGCTGTGTTGTACTACTCTCTTAGACCTGGGGGTCAAGATGGATGCTCAGGGTTGCTGTGGCTGGACCCCATTGCACGTGGCTGCAAGCAGAGGAGAGACCAACTGTTTGTCGGCCCTCCTGGATAAGGGGGCACCATTGAGTGCTGTGGATGAAGCTGGATCTACCCCCCTGCATCAGGCTGCAGCCGAGGGGCATCTGAGCTGTTTGGCCCTTCGCCTCAGTAGTGGGGCGGATGTGAATGAATTGGGCCCAAGTGGCATGACAGCCTTACATGAGGCAGCTAGCCATGGACATGCCGGATGTTCTGAGCTACTCCTTTCCGTGGGAGCGGGTGTGAATGTGCGTTGCTCAGAGGGATTGACTCCCTTGCACTGTGCTGCAAGCAGGGGGCATGCGGAGTGTGTGAGGTTCATTCTGGAGCATGATGGAATGGCCGTTGATGCCCGCTGCCCCGATGGAATGTCTCCCCTGTTGTACGCTGCAAGCGCAGGAAGCTTAGATTGTGTGCTGGCTGTCCTGAATAAAGGGGGCTTAGTGGGTGCTACAGACAATGGACTACGCACAGCACTGCACCATGCTGCTGATCGTGACTGTGTGCTTGCCCTCCTGTCCCATGGGGCCAAAGTGTCTGCTAAGGCAGAAGATGGATCCACCCCTCTGCATCATGCAGCGGCCCTGAAATGCGCAAGTAGCATGACAGCTCTGCTCGACAACAGTGCCAAGACAGAGGTGAAGTGCAAGGGAGGACTTACTCCATTGCATGTGGCGGCGTACATGGGGTGTGCACTGTGCGGCATAGCTCTCCTGCAGCATGGAGCCAACGTGAACGCTGTGCGTGAAGACGGTCTGACGCCATTGCATGTGGCTGCTCAACAAAAGCATCCAGAGTGTGTTGTGGCTCTGCTGAACAAGGGGGCCAAGGTGAATGCCCGGGGCCAAGACGCATGGACTGCTTTGCACAATGCTGTGGTGCCTATGTTGAAGACACCCGAAGCCTATGTGATGCCTCTGCTGCACAAGGGTGCCAAAGTAGCGCCAATGTCTCGTGGAATCTCAAGTGTGCATCAGGTTGCCGTCAGGGGATGGTGGGCTACAGGCAACCCTCATCTACACCACCCGCAACATTCTGCAGTCAGTGGGGCTGTGAGTTGTGTTGTGGCTCTCCTGGACAAGGGAGCCAAGGTGGATGCTCAGTCTGTGGATGGAATCTCCTCCCTACATCAGGCCGCAATCGTGGGAAATGTTGATTGTGTGCAGGCCCTCATGGACAGGGGAGCCAAGATGGATGTTCCAGCCAAAGGTGGATTGACTCCCTTGCACCAGGCTGCAGAAGCGGGACACACAGAGATTGTGATAGCTCTCCTTAAAAAGTTGCGTATGGAAGATGTTCTTCTGTGCAAGGCAGATGTTCTGACTAAAGACAGATTGGCATCCCTGCATATGGCTGTAATGGCGGGTCACACTGAGTGTGTGAAAGCCCTCCTCGTCATGAATGCCAAGGTGGATGTTCAGACGAAAGATGGGAGGACACCTTTGCATATTGCTGCTCAACAGGGACATGCAGAATGTGTGGAGGCTCTCCTTGGAGCAGGCGGAAGACACCTAGCTCATGTGAAGGCTTTGGTGGTCAGTCGAAGCACGGTAGATGCAAAGGACAAGGATGAACGTACAGCCTTGCATGTTGCTGCTGATGGGGGGCATGTCGCATGTGTGGAGGCTTTCCTATTAGGTGGAGCCAGCGTAGACGCTCAAGACCGTACAGAAGAAGTAGCTCCCCTGCACCTGGCTGCCTACAGAGGACACCTAGCTTGTGTGAAGGCTCTCCTAGACAGTGGAGCCATAGTAGATGCAGAGAACAGGTTGGGATTGACACCCTTTCAGGTGGCCGTTGGCCAGGGACACGCAGAATGTTTGAAGGCTCTCGTGGACAGTGGAGCCATGGTAGAAGCTGAGAGCAAGCTGGGAATGACTACCTTGCATTTGGCTGCTTTTCAGGGACACGCAGAGTGTGTGAAGGCTCTGGTGGACAGTGGAGCCATGGTAGAAGCTGAGAACAAGCAGGGAATGACTTCCTTGCATTTGGCTGCTTTTCAGGGACACGCAGAGTGTGTGAAGGCTCTCCTGGACAGTGGAGCCATGGTAGAAGCTGAGGACGAGCAGGGAAGGACTCCCTTGCATTGGGCTGCTGAACGGGGATACATAGAATGTGTTGAGGCCCTCGTGGACAGTGGAACTGTGGTGGAAGTCAAGGAATTACAGCAGGGAATGACTCCCTTGCATTTGGCTTCTTATATGGGACATGCAGAATCAGTGAAGTCTCTCCTGGACAGTGGAGCGATTGTAGAAGCAGAGGACAAGCGGGGAATGACCCCCTTGCATTGGGCTGCTTTGAAGAGACACGCAGAATCGGTGAAGTCTCTCCTGGACAGTGGAGCAATTGTAGAAGCAGAGGACAAGCGGGGAAGGACCCCCTTGCATTGGGCTGCTTTGAAGAGACACGCAGAATCGGTGAAGGCTCTCCTGGACTGTGGAGCGATAGTAGAAGCAGAGGACAAGCGGGGAAGGACCTCCTTGCATTGGACTGCTTTGAAGAGACACGCAGAATCGGTGAAGGCTCTCCTGGACTGTGGAGCGATTGTAGAAGCAGAGGACAAGCAGGGAAAGACTCCCTTGCATTGGGCTGCTTATATGGGACATACAGAATCAGTGAAGTCTCTCCTGGATAGTGGAGCGATTGTAGAAGTAGAGGACAAGCAGGGAAAGACTCCATTGCATTGGGCTGCTTGTGAGGGGCATGTAGCCTGTGTGAAGGCTCTCCTGGGTGGCGGAGCGATTGTAGGAGCGGTGGATATGTTGGATAGGACTCCCTTGCATTGGGCTGCTGCACATGGACACACAGAATGTGTGAAGGCCCTCATGGACAGTGGAGCCATGGTGAAAGCTGACAAGCTGAGAATGACTCCCTTGCGATTGGCTGCTGACAAGGGACACACAGAATGTGTGAAGGCCATCGTGGACAGTGGAGCCATGGTGAAAGCTGAGGACGGGGAGGGAATGACTCCCTTGCATTGGGCTGCTGAACAGGGAAACGAAGAAAATATGAGGGCTCTCATGGACAGTGGAGCCATTGTAGGAGCTGAGGACAAGAAGGGAAATACTCCCCTGCATTGGGCTGCTTATAAGGGACGCGCAGAATGTGTGAAGGCTCTTGTGGACAGTGGAGCCATGGTGGAAGCTCAGGACGACTGGGGAAGGACTCCCTTGCATTTGGCTGCTGCAGAGGGACACATAGAATTGGTGAAGGCTATGGTGGACATTGGAGCCATGTTAGAAGCTAAGGACAACTGGGGAAGGACTCCCTTGCATTTGGCTGCTGCAGTGGGAGACACAGAAATGGTGAAGGCTCTTGTGGACAGTGGAGCCATGGTGGAAGCTGAGAACAAGCAGGGATTGACTCCCTTGCATTTGGCTGCTGCATGGGGACACGCAGATTGTGTTAAGGCTCTGTTGGACAGTTGAGCCATGGTAGAAGCTGCGGACATGAAGGGATTGACTCCCTTTCATTGGGCTGCTTCTAAGGAGCGGGCAGATTGTGTTACAGCCCTCCTGAACATTAAAGCCATGGTAGAAGGTGTGGACAAGAAGCGTTTCACTCCCTTGCATTGGGCTTTTTCTAAGGGGCAGGCAGATTGTGTTAAAGCCCTCCTGGACATTAAAGCCAGGGTAGAAGGTGTGGACAAGAAGGGATTCACTCCCTTGCATAGGGCTGCTTCTAAGGGGCAGGCAGACTGTGTTAAAGCTCTCCTGAACATTAAAGCCATGGTAGAAGTGGACAAGGAAGGAAAGGCTCCCTTGCATTTGGCTGCTGAAAACGGACACGCGGAATGTGAGAAAGCTCTCCGATACTGTGGAGCTAACTTTGGTGCAGAGGAGAAGCAGTGAATGACTCCCTGCCAAGTCACTGCTTTACCCTTGAGCCACCACTGATTGCTTTCTGAGAGAGCGAGAGATCATGGACTTCTTAAGTCGAAGCCCATGATTTTTAACGAGACAACGTCTCAACTGTCTCAATTCCTTGCAAGAAGATTTGTTGCACCGTACCCCCCCCCCCCCCCCCCCCCCCCCCCCCCCACACACACACACACACACACACACACACCCCACCCCCAAACAACAACAATACGGGGGTTACAAAGTTACTGCGACGCTGGGGGCCTAGGAACGAAATCCACCTTGATGCCCAGACTATTCATGGTAAGGGCTGCTACATGCCATTATGTATGTTACAGTCCGGGGGTAGGCCAAATAGGCTAAAGGGACTTGCCGAACCGTATAGGAAGGGCTTAAAAAGAAAAAGCACTGATGCCAATTACAAAAGCAGTGCAGGTAGATACTTTTCTCTACAGCTTTTAGGACAATGTTGATGTATGGGAAGTTGTTTGTTGTTATTTTAGAGTATGGGCAAAGCACATTTGGGCTGAAAGAAATCTGCCCATTCTCAACACCTTCAGTTTCTGAATCAGTGTAGGCAATCAATAAACATGTGCCTGACCATTGGATGGTTGGAAACAGGGTTATTCAAAACGTTTCGTTTTACATCTTACATACATTTATTGAAGGGTCGATTAGGTAGCTAGCACATTTTTTGCTCGCGAGACGTTGGATTTTGTTGGCTTGCACCGCTTAGATTTTGATAACACTTACTTCTCAACGCGTAGATTTTACTTATCTAGTATTAGTGGCAGAATAAAAAAAACGTTTATTAAACGCATAGCGTTTTATAAAATCAGCATTCTCTAAAATTGAGTTTAAAAAAATGCTTCAGCATTTTATTAAGGACGGTTGGCTAGACCTCACTAAGACGAGGTCATGTGGTTGGGCAGCCTTAGGCCTAAGACTTTTTGAAGTACCATCGAACAACCCTGGTTGGAAGCAGGTTAGTGCAGGACGCAGCGTCCTGCGTCGCAGGACGCAACATGGAGAGGGTCCGTTGCGTCCCAGACGCAGGTTCAGGATGTTGGTTGCGTCTCACCCAGCAGTTGATTGGCCCACCACCACTCCATTTCCGTGGGCTACGGGTTCTGTTGATAGTTGGACGCAGCCTAAGGACTTGATTGCGTCCCAGGACGCAACCTACCGAATTAGAGTGTGCCCCAGGACGCAACCCCTGGGGTCCGTATGAAGTACCCTGGTTGAAAGACCCCCTTCACTTAGGTGTGGTAGAGCCGGCTTGCCTTGGGTCAACTATGACCTGCCTATGGCAATGTAATGTAATGTATGTATGTATGTATGTATGTATGTATGTATGTATGTATGTATGTATTGCACACTTTGGAAGTGGCTTATGCAATCTTTACCGCGGCCTCTATTCTAGTTCTTAGCTCGGACCTTTCCTTTTTACATTCTTGCCTACATCCCTGGGTTTAACCAGACGTTGGCTATGGCGGACTTGACTGATCAGCTGCGGGACCTGGTGGGGCCTGAGGACCTGCCGATTACGAGCTACCCGCTCCGTTTGGCAGTGGTGAGTACTCCTTGGAACTTGAACTTGAAGTTGGTTGAATGGGACCCACCAGAAGTAGTCCAACACTATTTTATGAAGAAGAAGAATTGCTACAAGGTTCTATACGCCGGCAATTGGGCATCTAACCGTATGCAGAATACAATATTTTGTATATACGTGCCTATGTCTAGGCCTGATCTTGCCATCCTGCCTGACATAGACTCTCCTACCATCCTAAAAGATAAAGAAATTTGGCTCCTTGAGCTTGGCTACTGCTTTGACACCAACCATGCTGCCAAGTTTATCACTAAACATGCCCAGCATGCTAGCCTAGTGGATGGCCTCCAATCGGCTGGATATCTTGTTCACTACGTAGTTATCACACTTGGAACAACTGGTACTATCCCAACCTCTTTTCTGTCTTCTATGGCTACACTTGGACTTAACAGATTGTGTGCTCTCCGACTGGCGGACACAGTCCACTCCCACTATATTTCTAGCTTTCAAAGTATCTTACAGTGCAGACGCTTTATGGAGACCCAACAGGGCTCAATACCAGGGGATTAGTAATTTCCCTAGTCTCATTAATTTCCCTGGTTCTCCTTGGTATAGCTTTCCAAGGCTTATTCAGACTCCCTGTCAAGGAGACTCTTTTATGGTGACTACTGCTAGCTCCGGCTTATGCAGTGGTGTCCTTAACTTCACGTCTGAGAGTGGCACATTACTCGGATGTAACAATTTCAATTTCAATGCCTATGTCTCTACACCGACAGTGTAACGACTTGTCAAGATGAACTTATATGAAAGTATTTTACGCGGTGTGCCCTATAGGACTTTCGTAGTATCGGTATGTTCCGCAGTCAACCCCTTCCGCTGAATGGCTCGCCAACATATCATCCCCCGTCTGTAAAACGATTATTTGCGGTTCAGTTCATCAATGCCTTTCTTTATTAGGCCCTCCTATCACGGTTGGGCAAGTCCCTTCAGCCTATTTGGCCTACACCTGGACTGTAACATACACACGTACACATCATGCGCCTACGGTATCTATATATGGGACGAAACCAACTTGCTCCGCATGTGTCTGCAATCTCCCTCTAACTTTGTCGTGGTTGGTTTGGTTTGATATTTCTACAAGGAGAATTTTCGCTTTGGCACCGGGTTTTCAGCTTGAATACACTCCAGAGAGTGGACAGAGATGCTTGCGTGAAGCAGACGCGCCAATCTATACACGGAGACGAGAATAACGTTATAAGCACAGGAGACCCATTAAGGGGCACCAGTGGTGAAAGGGGCGGCAGCCTGGAACCTAACAGGGTACAGGCCAGACCGGTGACGCAGCCAACAGGAAGCTGTCACTGAGTCACTCAAGGATGACTCAGTCTACGGGAAGCTGTCATTACGGGAAGCTGGCACAGTACTGGCAGAGCCGATAGTTCTAAGGAAGTACATAAGTAGTCACCAATTCATAAAACGCGTGAGAGCACTGCAATTCATGCTGACACTCCACCTATGACACAGGTGACATACAATACTACTTCTCCACCTATGGCACAGGGGACATAGAACTATATGTAACAAATAAAAAAAAATCAAAGAACTCCGAAAAATCAAGAGAACTTGAAATGTAACCCAAAGGGTTAAAGGAAGGAATGAAACAAGGCAAAAACAAAAGTTTGCCAAGGTAGAAAAGGATGAAAAAAACGAATATCAAAGGTGGCGAACAACGGTATAGAAAACCCGATCCGGGAATAGGAACCTAACGCCAATCAATGATAACCAAAGAGACAGGTAGAAATATCGTGTGAGAGCAGCACTCGAGAGAATCAAAGCCTAAAGGACGCAGACAAGAGGACACTGAAGTCCACTATTAAAAAAAAAAAGTCGATGGAAAAATCCACTACCTTAAAAACTATTCTTAGCATTGAATCCATGACTAGGTTGGGATGAAAAAACCATGATGAACTGGTTTCTTACTCAAAGATGGAAGTAAGAAGATTTATGAAAGTTAATTATCATAAATCCCCAGCTACGGCACTAAAAACATTCTAGGAGGTGGGTATCGCACCGCAAAGAACTCATGCACTCAAGACACACCAAGCGCCTAACCACAAGCAAACCAAACCTGCAGCAACCGAAAAAATCCAAAGGATGCGAAGTTAAAATTTTCAAGAAACTCGTAACCAACAAAGGAAACACAGTTCAATGAACAATAGAAGGTTAGATGTACAGCCATAGTACATAAAACCTATTGTCCACTTGAAAAATAGTAAACGCATAAAAAGGACTTCAAAGAATTCACTGCAAAGGATGGACTGAAAGGGCGCTTGAAATACACTCGGAAAACAAGAAAGAGGTGAGCGGCGGTACATCTGCAAGTACAACTGCAAGATTACCCAGCCCACCAATTCACAGTAAAATCCGAAGGGAAACAACTACTACACTCCACAAAAAATCATAATCACTGGAGGGGCTGGTGATCTAAAAACAGCGTGGAGTAAAAAGAAATAGCTAATCTATGATGAGCTCCACCGAATGAGCCATCTGCCTATGGAACAAAGAGACAGAAACCATCAAGACGCTATAACGGTGGTCTGAAGTAATTACCACCTTCCACCAAAACCAAGAAAGACAGCTAAAAGGAAGCTGCCTAAACAAAGCGTCGTAACGCTCCACCAATCTAGACTACCCTATAAGACAGTCTAAGCGGTGCTGAGGAATAGGCACACACACATAGGGCCATGTTGACCTACGTATGAGAACCAGCAGCACCTAAAACAATGAATCCTGGGTTGACTGTAACACCCCAGCCATACGCAGTATCAAGCTAGACCAGTGTTCAAGATCATCACTTACACGTTCGGTAACGGCTACATCATCACATGGGCTTGATCCGAATAATCCACCAGGGATGACAAGAGGCGAAGGGATTAACGACACCTGCGAGCCATCCGAGGTGGTCGGAGGTTGGCGACTATTAGGCAATGGACCTAATCCAGGTACCACTATGATCGAAGGCTGTCTTAATCCTAAAGCTTCACCGATAAAACATGGCACAAAGGAGGGCCTGGCGACCCCCTGAGATTCGGGTAAATGATAGTTTGGATATCCAACTCCCACCCGCCCTAAAACTTCACACACAATACAGCATGATCAGGCCCTGGTCTGGAATGCAATCTGGATACATCCCAGCCAGGCCAGCCATCAACAATTAGGGTTGTTAAAGGGCGTAGGGAATTACCGGTTACACTAACATATCACCGTTTGATGACAGGAGGGATGCAAGCGGGCACGAGGACCCATACTAATGGGAGAATGCAGAAAGACAGTTTAGACTAACTGGAGATAGAGACTACTAACTGGCGCAACATCGGATCCCAAACATAATAACCCTTACTCACCAGGGAATACCCAACCAGTCTACCAAATAATGCCTTTTTAACTAGCTTGTTGCGTTACTTCCCAATACTAAGGTGACATAGCAAGGGCAACCAAACAAACGCAACAACGACACATCAGGTGCAACCCCAAAGAACAGCTCCAAAGGAGTCTTGTCTCCCTAGTGGTATAGCCGATTGCGAAGATAACACACTAGCACTCTGCTGAGCAGTGTCACCATCAACAACTCATGACTGCCACAACTAATCGAGATCAACCATGCCTCTATACCACTTAACTAAAAATTCCTAAGCCCTATCATTACTCAAACACTTGAACCCAAACTCACGTAGCTGATGCATACACCTAAAGAGGGAACCAGGGGCACGGTAAGACAAAGTAGCGACCTCTGTCGAACCACGGAACGCACCCAGGGGTCCCAAGGATCCTAAGAGAGAAAAAATATCCACCAAGATATCATGCCAAAGAACCTCCACGGCCGCTGGACTAGGGCCAAGACGGCGTCCACTTCGGCCTGTAGCAAGGGCGAAGTCCGGCGCTGCGAGACCTGGAATCACAGAAGGTGGGGAAGCGTTAGGTCGAAGTCGAGAT
The DNA here is from genome assembly GCA_013435795.1 of Chlamydomonas sp. ICE-L. Taxonomy (NCBI): domain Eukaryota; kingdom Viridiplantae; phylum Chlorophyta; class Chlorophyceae; order Chlamydomonadales; family Chlamydomonadaceae; genus Chlamydomonas; species Chlamydomonas sp. ICE-L. The sequence continues at coordinate 12,151,822 of JACBWV010000223.1, forward strand.
TTGAGGTATGGGAAAAAGGAGACGAGAATGACAGTGCAGCAAGTCGCACCAATGGCAGAAAATCGCAAATCGCAAGGGCAGAATTCGAAAATTTATCGCTAGGATGCGAAGAGCAGAGCCGAGGCATGCAAAGGTCCTAATATCCTTCCGTCGATGATCAGTCAATCCCAAGTCCCCCCCTCTATCGCTCGACTCACCCGGCTGGGGGGTAGAGGGAGCAGCACCCGTAGTGGTGCTGACCATACCCCCCTGCTTCCTACCACCTTTAGAATCTCCAGGGCCAGACGCGTAGGCCGTCCTCCTCTGGCGAACCCTACGGCAGTGCCGGCGATCCGCCAGCTTGATCGAAACAATTCTGAAAAAAGGTAGCACAGAGCCACTAGAGCGCAAACTCATGCCAGTAGCCGACCGTCGGCTGGGCAGAGCAAAGGGGGCAAAGACGACGTAGACATCAGCAGGGAGCTTGGTCGGCTTGGCAACCTCCGGGATGCAGGCAGAGCCTCAAACACCGGAGAAAGGTTAGCGACGTCAAGGACGCGAGCAGACGAAGACGGGGTATCTCCACCGATGTCCAGGCTAGTCGCCGACTTGAGTCTGCACGTCACAGTCATCTACGACAGACGGGAGGAGGCGACAGACGGCAGGGGAGGAAAAAGAAGAGAAGAAGAAGAGAAGATGGAGGAATGACTGGGGGGGGGGGGGGGGGGGGGGGGGCTTCCACGATGGCGGAAGGATTCTCATGACCGTTAGCAGAGGCCGCTGGTCGCGCAATCGTCTAGCCAATTTGTCGTCATGGCAGGACTTCGGAACTTCCAGAATGAAGCTCGTTGAAGCCAAGTAGAGGACGACGCATAAGATGCATTTCAAAGCAGTGGTACCACGATGGACCCAATGACCTATCAGCTTGAATACACTCCAGAGAGTGGACAGAGATGCTTGCGTGAAGCAGACGCGCCAATCTATACACGGAGACGAGAATAACGTTACGAGCACAGGAGACCCATTAAGGGGCACCAGTGGTGAAAGGGGCGGCAGCCTGGAACCTAACAGGGTACAGGCCAGACCGGTGACGCAGCCAACAGGAAGCTGTCACTGAGTCACTCAAGGATGACTCAGTCTACGGGAAGCTGTCACTTACGGGAAGCTGGCACAGTACTGGCAGAGCCGATAGTTCTAAGGAAGTACATAAGTAGTCACCAAGTCATAAAACGCGTGAGAGCACTGCAATTCATGCTGACACGGGTGGGTGTACAGTCCAGGGGTAGGCCAAATAAGCTTAAGTGACTTGCCAAACCATGTAGGAAAGGCTCAAAATATAAAGCATTCATCTCATCTGGGATGGTAATTTAATTTTGCGATTATTATCGCCTTTGTTTTATAAATTGTATTGAGTATTTCCATCCTTCGAAGGAATCAGGATTCATGACCAGCTCCATGCTGGAGTTTTTATCCACCAATTCAGGGTCATTTTTCATTTCTCAACAAAAAACAACTATCCTCAGCGTAGAACGGGCATTCTAATATGAGATGCATTTCATCTTCGACCACTCTTCTGCCGTCAACCACCGTATTACAGCACTTGCAAATTCTGCCAGAACGGGATGAATTCCTTTCTGATTCAACATTTAAGTCGTGAGATCGAGGACGTAGTCTTGCTATGCGTTTAATATCATCCCTATTATAGTATTATTTAATAAGTTACTATGACTCCTTTCTTCTACCCAGTGAGTATAACAAGGATTAGGACATACACATTGTATATCTTGCAGCCCTATGCCCAGAAGTGGAATTTGGGAGTCTCTTCAGAGTCACAACTACGGGAGTATGTATTAAAATTCAAACGTCTCCCTTGCTTGTTGTTTTTTACTGTCGAAGACGGCGAGCAGCCAAATTGCTGGCTGGAGGCATGTAACCAAGTTCAAGTTCAAAGCAGGGGTGTTCAGGAGGACTCCAAGAACTGCATATATGGAGGGAACGTCAATTTGATATGATATTAGGGCTGTCAAGCTTTATATCGCCCGGTATTTATTTTACCGTGTACCGTACAATATATCGTACGGTAATAAAGTTCCTGCGTACAGAGAGAGGATATAGTTACATACTCAGCAAAAATCAATGCCGAGACTGAACAGCAGAAAAGAAAAGAAAGATTACAATGGCCACTTATCCTGGTAGTGGAAACACCACCGCCCCCGAAGGAACGGACTCCGAACGCCACTGTCTTCCGGCAGTGGGGATAGAACATCTCCAGTTTAGGCGTGAGCTCTACCTAACGGGATCTGGACCATACCGCCCTCCAGACTGGGCAAAAATGAAGCTCGCTACCGTACAGGAATAGGGTAATCTGGAGCCGGTTCAACCATGCCGGTACGGTCGTACCTTCTCTGTATCGCTTCCAATTTTAACAGATGTTCTCGAGAGAACATCTGTTAACAGCGCCGAGGCATACGGTATTTTTGGGATCCATCGTACTGTAAACACAATGTATCGAGTTTACCGTAAAATATATATCGTGTTCGGTCCATATCGGTCAACGAAAACATCTTACACATGGCAGGTCCGGGGTTTCGATTCTCGTCAGGAGCACCTGATTCTGGGTAAGGAATTCAGTACTTCCGCGTAACGTACGATATATCACGGTATATCGTACGGTAATAGGGCCACGATATTACCGTGTTTTTCTAACTCCCTCAGTATTGGTTCATTTGACTTGATTTTAAGTGTATGGACGTGTAAGCGGTATTTCCTGTTATATCCCCTTGGTCATGTACTGATTTTCCCCAAAAAAGGGTACAAAAATACCGTACGGTATCGATACCGTACGGTATATCACGATATATCGTACGGTAATTGAAAATACCGTACGGTATTGACAGCCCTATATGATATGATATCATGTCATCATATGATGCCGGCAGTCTGGCTAGGCTAAAGTTACCAGTTATATACAATACCATATGATGCAATTTGTATGATAATCATATGGTATTATACCCGTCTTAGGTCAACATCATATGCCGGTCCCTACATATATGTATTATGCTTAGTTTTACGCTGTGGTGTCCTTAATTTCACGTCCTGTGAGTGACTGCATTACACGGATGTAACAATTTCAATTATATGCTTGGCAGACGAATACCGAGGTATTTTTAGCAACCCACAAGTTCGTCCATACCAATCGAATCCTAGTTATCAACCAATCAACTTACCCCAAGATCTGCATCTGAGAAGCAATGGCCCCTCTAAAATCCTTATCTGCGACGCAGCGTTTTGAACAAGCCGCGGTAAGAGCATATACACACACAATTGAGCGACACACTATCACTGCCGCACTGTATATAATTACAAATTCAGGCACAAACAAATGCTTGAACGGTTGACGGCTTCCTTCATCGCACATAGATTGTAGGCATAATAATTCGAACTTTTTAATACATATCTCGCCTATTGATATGGGCGGTACTAGCTTACCCAGAGTCAAATATAAGATCGCATTTGAAGCAAACATAGCACTCATATGGTGTTCGTACCAGGACCTCTCTGGCTACAGACCCCTGGCTCTATCAACACCATCATCAATATCACCACCACCCGCACCTGCCAGTTGTGCATGTATGATACAGTCAAGGGATAGCCAAATAGGCCAAAGGGACTTGCCCAACCTCGAACAATGAAGATCATCTCGTGCTAACTAGTAATCCTGTGTAACACCTGGACAAGTATTTAAACTATCTATTACGCTTCGTATGCTCCCTGGCTTCGGCGGGTATCACTCGGGAGGACATGCAATTGGGAGACAGTGTGGTGCCTACAAAAAAACATATAACAATCCAATCCTATGTATAATCTAGCTATCACCCTTTACCAAGCTGTGCAGAATTTGCAAGTTAGCACCCTTGGAGAAGGGGTGGGGGTGGTGGGGTCTGGTGGGGGCTAAAGCCCCACACATGTGTAAGCTATTAACTAGCAGAGCCGGCAAATGTAAGTGTGCCTGAAGACATGTATATGTAACGCAGCTTATGTAAGCAAGCTATTTGCTGGCATTGCATTTGCTGGCAAACAATGAGGCTAGAGCTGCTGCATGCAACAGGCAGCAGCGCACATGTACACACAGCATAAAGCACACACTATGCAGCAGCAGCAGCAGCACACATGCACATACAGCACACAACATGCAGCAGCAGCACACAATATGCAGGATGAAACATGCACATACAGCAAACATGCAGCAGCAGCACTAGCTATCTACTTCCGATGTCCGGACTTAGTGAGCGAACAACGTCCGAACTTCCCACGTCCGGACTTCGTGAGCGAATAACTCATGCGTCCATTTCTTGTTTGTCTGGAATTACTGCTGATAATAATGCTTGCATGCTGCATTAGTGCCTTTCTTTTTCTGAGTACTTGTTGGAAGACCCCTCCCAGATTTTGAGGAGCGGGCTTGTCTTGGGGCCAACAATGGCCCGTCGATGACAATGTAATGTAATGTTACAGTCCAGGGGTAGCCACAGGATGATGAAAGGACTTATGCGTCGTCTTCGTTCAAGTCACCCCATCGCACATTGTACTTGGCCGCAAGGTAGTGGGATCCAACGGGGCCTCGGCTTCCGTAGGGGTATGTCTCAGGGGGAACCTGTTGACATGATAAGAAATTGTGGGCAGTGATAAACTTGGGATGACGCAAGTGTGAACTACTAAGTATGAAGTATGTATATAAGTATGTACGTAGCGCAGTGGGATAAGAAGGTGTGGTCTGTGACAACTTAGGTTAGACATATGTATCAATGTATGCTGTTTGTATACAGCACAGTGAAATAATAAGTTGTGGTCAGTGACAACTTTCGTTAGACATATGTCTGATATAGGATGTATGTGTAAAGAACAGTGGGAGAATGAAGTTGTGGTCAGTGACAACTTTGGTTACGTATGTACGATGTGTGTACATAGAACAGTGGGGCAAGAAGATGTTGTCAGTGATAAACTTGAAATTAAGCATGTATGTATGTATGTATGTATGTATGTTTGTATGTATGTATGTATGTATGTATGTATGTGTGTATGTATGTATGTATGTATGTATGTATGTATGTATGTATGTATGTATGTATGTATGTATGTATGTTTGTATGTACTAGTACATTGCCCGTGTGGCCAGTGGCCACCCCTACCTGCCCCCCCACTCTTCCTCCTTCTTCCCCCCTCCCTCCATGTGTCCTCCTTCCTACCCTCTCCCTCTTTTCTGCTTCCTATCCTCCTCTACTTTCTCTTCACCCTCCCTCCATCTCTCCCCATCCCCTGCTTTCTTACGCTTGACCCTACCTCCATGCCTCCACCTCCCTTCTGACCCCCTCCCCTTCCCTCTTCCCCCCCCCCCCCCCCCCCCCATTCTCTGAACCCACCTCCCCCCCCCCCATGCACCACGATTATCTCACATAATCCCCTATCTGCCCCCCGAACGTGCGCGGTACCAAACTCGACGAGAAAAATGAAGCCCAATGCCATGCCCAATCGCAAAGCTACATGCCTGAGGCTTGTTCTTGCAAGTTTACCCAGGCAGGGTTTAAAGATGTGGGGTTGGCCAGACAAATCCTGGTAACATGAGCTTCACGCCTGGGCTGGATGTCTGCCGCGCACCGCCTTGGGACAGCAGCAACGGCTAAACGTCGATGCTGATTAGCACAGTTCCTTTCTTCGTCGTTCTGGCTAGAACCATTGCACACTGCCTTGCAGCCCTCCTGCTATCTAAAAAAGGTTGCTGCTGCGGTATCATGGAGGTCTCAAGAAGCAAACGTTTTAGGTAGATGGGATGAGCGCCGCAAGCGCGTGAGCACGCAGATGGAAGGAATGCCCAAGACGATGTGAAGAACGTCAAATTAATAACTTGCAACAACGCTCTGCAAACCGAACAAATGCGATGCGATGGAAAAGCTAAAGAGCGCATGCGTGATATGAATGGTGGCAAGGCTCGCAGGCGGAGAGATAAATCATCGATGATCAGCAGCATCGGCTGAACGTCGACGCTGGTTGGCATGGCTTCTGTCCTCGTCGGCCTCAAGAGGTCGCCTTGCTTGATGAGTTGCAGAATTTGCTGCCCTCCGTGCATCAAAAATTGGTAGCTAGTGCGGTAGCATAGTGGCCTCCAGAAGCAATAGATTGTAGACGATGAGCCTAAGCGCCATGTGTGAATTCATCGCGAAGAACGAAACAAACGACAAAGGATTGAAATTACATGATTTTTGTTTGAGGCATGGATGCGGAAGGAAGATCACGACAGCGGAATAGGCTTGTGTTGCGTGAATGGTAGGGCTTTGTGGAAAGGGAGTAATGCGGAAAAGCGCAGCGAGGTGCAGCGAAGTGCAGAGAAGCGCAGTGGTGAGCTTAGAAGAGGTGGAGAATTAGTGTGGATGAGTAGCTGGTCTGGTTTGTTTGGAAACTGAAGTTTGAGGGAGGAAGAGAGAAGTAAGTCGTACAGTCGTCGCGTGGTTTCAAAGGCGTCGCGTGGTTTCGGATCCCTCACCGCGAAAAGCTTGCGTGAAATCCCTGTATGTCTACATATATATAGATGTATGTAGCACAGTGCCACAGTGGGATAACAGGTAACTTATTCCACCACCACCACCACCCACCCAAACCGTTCGTGAAAACAAATGCCCAGAACAGCCTGTTCTGCACCTGCCATGCCCCCTCTCTCGTCCCTCCCTCAAGAACCACTCCTGCCCCTTCCTTTTTATCCCCCCCCCCCCCCAAAAAAAACACCACCAGCATCGTCACCCTCAAGCACCACTCCCGCCCGTTCCCCTCTCCCCCCCCTTCCCCTTGCAGCGCCTCAACCAACACCTTCCTCTTTACCCCCTCCACCCCCCACCCCTCCCCCTCGCAACGCCACAACCTGCACCTCAACAACCTGTTCCTTGACTCCTATTCCCAGGTTGGAACGAGAACACCCCATTAAGCGTGAAGAATGTGGTGTCAAATCAAACACCTACTTCAACCCTACACTTTTTTGTTGGACTCCTCTCCCCCCCCCCCCCCCCCCACACACACACATCCCTGACTCACCCTCTTCTCGTCGATCTCATGCAACACAGGGGTGAAGAGCTTCCAGGCCTGTTCCAACTCGTCGGCTCGGATGAACAGCCTCTTGTCTCCGTTCACAACATCTAGCAGCAATCGCTCGTACGCATCAGGGAGTTCTTTCTTATACGCCGTCTGGTATTGTAGGTCCAAACGGGTCTGGTCTAGTCGCAGGCCCAGGCCAGGGATCTTGTTGTTGATTTTCAAGTAGATGGACTCCTCGGGCTGGATACGAATGACCAGCTCGTTGGTGGACGAATCAAAGTTAGGGCCAAACTTGTGCCTGTAAATGCTGCCGGGTACGTCTCTGAAAGTAGGCAAGGAGACGGGGGATGGGAGGAGGTTGGTTGAATTAGGGGTGAATGCAGTGAATGGCTAGCTCATTGGTGGACGAATCGAAGTTGGGGCCAAACTTGTGCCTGGAAATGCTGCCGGGTACGTTTCTGAAAGTAGGCGAGGAGACGAGGGAGGAGGTTGGCTGAATTAGGAAATTAGGCAAGGAGACGTGGGAGGAGGAGGTTGGTTTAATTAGGAAAGTAGGCAAGGAGAAGGAGGAGGAGGTTGATTGAATTAGGGGAGAAGGCAGTGGTTCCGCTTGCGTTGACGACAATGATGGCCATGATGATGGTTACATTTACTGCTGCCCTACTGAACTCCATGTGTGCTTGCGGCTAGACTGAGCCAACGGACTCGTTAGCAACATACACAATCCAAGACATGCACAACCCATGACATACATACAACCCAAGACATACACAACCCATGACAAACATACAATCCAAGACGTGCATAACCCATGACAGAAACACAATCCAAGACATACACAACCCATGACATAAATACAATCCAAGACATACACAACCCATGACATAAATACAATCCAAGACGTTCACAACTCATGACATATACAAACCCAAGACAGCGCTTGCAAACACCCTTCTTCCTATCTCAGCCCAACTCACCTGAACTGAACCCTGATCTCAGCACGTCTAGTGTTCAAGGCCTTACCGGCCTTTAGCAAGAATGGCACTCCATCCCAGCGGGGGTTACGAATGTGCATCGCTACAGCTGTAAATGTTGGGGTCACGCTGCCCTTGGGCACAGTCTCGTCGTCCAAATCTGTACAAGAGCAATGGATGAGGACATGGATGAGTGAATCGCTGCATTTATATAATGAAGGATCTGATGAAGGATCAATCCAATATTGATTCCCGGCGTATAGAACCTTGGAGAAAAGAAAATAAAATAAAATAAAGACGCGGTCGCCAAACCTTATGGACTAGCTAAAGCTAATATAAAAACTTGCTGCATCTATGCTCCTAGTGATGGAGTAATGTGTCAATGTGGGGGTGATGATAGGCCTAAGTGTCTGTGTAAGGGTTACGAATGTGCATCGTTATGAGGTCAAGCTGCCCTTGGGCGCAGTGTTATCGTCCAAATATGCACTCGAGCAATGAATGAGTACATAGATGAGTGAGAAGCTGGCTGCATCTAACGAAGGATAAAATGAAGGATCAATCCAATATGAAGGCTGTAGCTAATGAAGGATCTAATAATGAAGGATCAATCCAATATGAAGGATGTATATAATGAAGGATCTAATATAGGATCAATCCAATATGAAGGATGTATATACTGAAGAATCTAATGAAGGATCAACCTGTTACCCTCTATTACATTACATAGTCATCGACAGGCCATTGTTGGCCCAAGACCCAAGCCCGCTCCACAGCCCCATCCATGAGGGGCCTTCCAACAAATTCTCAGAGAAAGACAGGCAATATTGCAGCAGATCAACATCACAAAGAACATTCCAACTCTCATCCATGTTGGGAGGTAGGTAATGTATGCCCCTAATAAAGGATCAATCTGTTTCCCTCTTAAGTTCACCCAACCCTGCCCCAATAATTCCAAATTCGTTTTTTTGGCCGAGCCCCCCCTTATAGGGAGGCGGGAGCCCCCAGGGTTACCGATTTGTCCGTCTGTGCGTCCGACCGGCCAAAATATTGAAGCCTGGCACGTCAGCCAACTGTCTCATAACTAACTGGCTTCCGTTACCAACACACTTTTCCGCGTCGCTTGTGGCGCTGCATAGGACCTGTTACTCTTGTCCTTTTGGCTACAGCTTTGATTACCCCATAAATAACCATGTAAAAAGTCTTGGGATAAAAGACAAATGCATGGTGATCACAAAGAACATTCAATCTCACATCCAGGGAGGGAGGTAATGTATGCCCCTAATGAAGGACCAACCTGTTTCCCTTTTTTAGTTCACCCAACCCTGGCCCAATAATTCCGAACTCGTTTTTTTGGCGGAGCCCCCAGGGTAACCCATTTGTCTGTCTGTGCGTCCAACCGACCGAAAAGTTGAAGCCTGACACGTCAGCAAACTCACATCCAGGGAGGGAGGTACCGTTCTTCTGCTCACGACCCCTGTACTGCCCCATCACCACGTCCTCCAGCTTCACTACATCCATGCTTCTGAGCACCTTAACCTTCTCATCTCGGATGGCCTCAGCGTCTAGGCTGACCTGCGCGAGGGATTTACAGCAGCACTGGTGGTGATGATGACAGTGGGATGAACAGCATGTGGAAGATGATGCAGTGATGGTGGTGGTGATGATGATGGGATTCGCAGCAGGGGGAAGCTGATGCAGTGATGGTGGTGGTGATGATGATGGGATGCACAGCAGGGGGAAGCTGATGGTGGTGATGGTGGTGATGATGATGGTGGTGATGGTGGTGGTGGTGGTAATGGTGGTGGTAATGATGATGGGATGCACAGCAGGGGGAAGCTGATGGCGGTGATGGTGGTGATGATGATGGGATGCACAGCAGGGGGAAGCTGATGGTGGTGATGGTGGTGATGTGGTTGGTAATGAGATGGGATGCACGCAGGGGGAGCGATGTCGGTGTATGGTGGTGGTAATGATGATGGGATGGTGCACAGCAGGGGGAAGCTGATGTCGGTGAATTGTGTGATGATGATGAGGATGCCCACAGGGGGCAAGACTGATGGTGCGATGGTGGTTGATGGTGTTGGTAATATGATGGTATGGCCAGTCAGGTGGAAGCATGATGTGCGGTGGATGTGGTGGGTAATTATATGGGGATGCACAGCAGGGGGAAGCTGATGGCGGTGATGGTGGTGATGGTGGTGGTAATGATGATGGGATGCACAGCAGGGGGAAGCTGATGGCGGTGATGGCGGTGATGTTGTTGTAATGATGATGGATGGTCACAGCAGGGGGAAGCTGATGCGTTGATGTGGTGATGGTGTGGTAATGAGATGGGATGCACAGCAGGGGGAAGCTTATGGCGGTGATGGCGGTGATGGTGGTGGTAATGATGATGGGATGCACAGCAGGGGGAAGCTGATGGCGGTGATGGTGGTGATGGTGGTGGTAATGATGATGGGATGCACAGCAGGGGGAAGCTGATGGTGGTGATGGTGGTGATGGTGGTGGTGATGGTGATGGGATGCACAGCAGGGGGAAGCTGATGGCGGTGATGGTGGTGATGGTGGTGGTGATGATGATGGGATGCACAGCAGGGGGAAGCTGATGGCGGTGATGGTGGTGATGGTGGTGGTAATGATGATGGGATGCACAGCAGGGGGAAGCTTATGGCGGTGATGGTGGTGATGGTGGTGGTGATGATGATGGGATGCACAGCAGGGGGAAAGCTGATGTGGTTATGGTGGTGGGGGGATGTGGTTGGTGATGATGATGGGATGCACAGCAGGGGGAAGCTGATGGTGGTGATGGTGGTGATGGTGGTGGTGATGGTGATGGGATGCACAGCAGGAGGAAGCTGATGGTGGTGATGGCGGTGGTAATGATGATGGGATTCGCAGCAGGGGGAAGCTGATGGCGGTGATGGTGGTGATGGTGGTGATGATGATGGGATTCGCAGCAGGGAGAAGCTGATGGTGGTGATGGTGGTGGTGATGGTGGTGGGTATCAAATCAGGGGAAAGCTGATGGTTGTGATGGTGGTTATGGTGTTGGTGATGATGATGGAATTCGCAGCAGGGGGAAGCTGATGTTGGTGATGTTGGTGGTGGTGAAATGATGGTGGTGATGTTGTTGGTGATGATGATGATGATGATGATGATGATGATGATGATGGTGCCGGTGGTGATGGTGGTGGTGGTGATGATGTTACCCTATCCTGGTGCCCTACTGGATTACAAATGTAATATGCGGAACGTGCATAATACTAAATATTCGTGCCCTGCTGGACTACAAATGTAATGAGCTGAACGTGCATAATACTAAATATTCATTAAATAGGTTTGGGATTTCAGATTTCAAATGGCCTACGCGTCTAGAAAGGGTGTAATCCTTGCTAAAAATGGTGGAAAGCGCAGCTGACTGCGCTTAAAAAGGTATTTAAGCCACTTGCACTTGCGAAGTGACTACGAATATGATACAAGGGACATGATAAAACGAAAGTGACTACGATATGATACAACGAAATATATAATACAATCGGTGAATGGCCCCAGTGAAAGCAATCGGGCTGGCCCCCTCTACCTCGTAATAAGGCATCCTACTTGTTTATGTATTTATTTAGAAATGAAAACAAAGATAGCAAGGGCCACGGTGACTCACCGGCTGTTCCATCGCAAACAGGGCGAGGATTTGCAATAAGTGGTTCTGGATGACGTCACGAGTGATGCCGTACTGGTCAAAGTAACCACCGCGACCCTCAGTGCCAAAGTTTTCGCTGAAGATGATCTGAACGTTTCGGATGTACTGGCGGTTCCAGAGGGGCTCGAAGATGAGGTTGGCGAAGCGAAGGACAGTCTGTGTGTGTGGGGGGGGGGGCAGGGGTGGTTGGGGTGGTAAGGGTGGTTTGATGTACTGGTAGTTCCAGAGGGGCTTGGAGATGAGGTTGGCGAAGCGAAGGACAGTCTGTGTAGGGGGGGGAGTAGAGGTGGTTAGGGTGGTTGGATGTACTGGCAGTTCCAGAGGGGCTTGAAGATGGAGTTGGCAAAGCGGAGGACAGTCTGTGTGAGTGTGTGTGTAGAAGGGGGGGGGGGGGGGGGGGCAGGGGTAGACGCGGTGGTTAGGGTGGTTGGGTGGGTGTGGATGGGTTATTACTGTGGTGGTTTGCCAAGTGAAGGACAGCCTGCGGGGGGAGCAAGGGTGGTCGCGTAGGTTAGGTTGGTTTTATCTGAAGATGGATGGATGGATATAGATGGATGGATGGATATAGATGGATGGATGGATATAGATGGATTGAAGGATGGATATAGATGGATGAGGATGGGGATGGGTTATCACTGTGTTGGTGGGTGGGTTGGTTGGTTAATCACAGTGTTGGCTAGTTGGTTAGTTGATTGGGCGCCTCTCACCAGGTTCTCAATCAGCTCTTTTCCGAGGTAGTGGTGAATGCACTAGGTCTGCTCCTCCTTAAGAGGCTCAGCCAAGCCCCGGCCCCACCCCACCAACCCCACTGAAATGCCTCGTCTGAACCCGACCAGCACTGCCACTCACCAGGTTCTCAATCAGCTCTTTTCCAAGGTTGTGGTGAATGCGGCAGGTCTACTCCTCATTCAGATGCTCAGCCAAGCACCGGTCCCACCCCACCAACCCCACTCAAGTGCCTGGACTGTACCCGACCAGCACTGTCACTCACCAGGTTCTCAATCTGCTCTTTTCCGAGGTTGTGGTGAATGCACTAGGTCTGCTCCTCCTTAAGAGGCTCAGCCAAGCCCCAGCCCCACCCCACCAACCCCACTCAAGTGCCTCGTCTAAACCCGACCAGCACTGCCACTCACCAGCTTCTCAGTCAGCTCTTTTCCGAGGTTGTGGTGAATGCGGCAGGTCTGCTCCTCCCTCAGATGCTCAGCCAAGCCCCGGACCCACCTCACCAACCCCACTGAAGTGCCTCGTCTAAACCTGACCAGCACTGCCACTCACCAGCTTCTCAATCAGCTCTTTTCCGAGGTTGTGGTGAATGCGGCAGGTCTGCTCCTCCCTCAGATGCTCAGCCAAGCCCCAGCCCCACCCCACCAACCCCACTGAAATGCCTCGTCTTAACCCAAGCAGCACTGCCAATCACCAGGTTCTCAATCAGCTCTTTTCCGAGGTAGTGATCAATGCGGTAGGTCTGCTCCTCCTTCAGATGCTCAGCCAAGCCCCGGCCCAGCGCGGCACTGGACTCGGTATCCCTTCCAAAGGGCTTCTCCACAATCACCCGGGTCCAGCCCGTTACAGTAGAGCAGTAATCGGAGGCGCCTGCAGCGGCCTGGATGAACACGTTCGGTGGGATGGAGAGGAAGAATATGCGGTTGGACCTGGGCTTGCCTGTGCCCTGCTCTGCGGCTGTCATCTTTCCGTCGAGGGCTTCGAATCCCTCAGGGGCGTCGTATGGCCCAGACTGGTAGAAGCATCGTGCCAGGAACTCCTCCTGGGCCGTGGCACACTTCGCCCTGGAGGCATGAGTTGGTAAATAAATCAGTGTTGCGCCTTATTACGTGGCGCGAGGCTGAGTTGGCCAGCCTGTTTGCTTGCACTGGGGAGTAGGTAAATAAATAAATAGTAGCCCTTATTACGAGGCGTGAGGTTGAGGGGGCCAGCCCAATTGCTAGCACTGGGGCCAACCACTGAGTTGACATTGGTACTTGGTAAAAAAAGTAGGGACCTAAGGGCACACACTGTGCATCAATGCGGCAGCTAAGGGAATTAGTAAACCAAGGGTTAGCCAGTTAGGAATTAGTCAACCTAGGGGTCCTAACCAGGGTTGCTCAAACCCAGATTTACCCCAGCGCACACACCGTGCATCAATGCAGCAGATGAGGGAATTAGTCAACTAAGGGTTAGTCAGTTAGGAATTAGAAAACCTAGGGGTCCTAACCAGGTTTGTTCAAATCCAGATTTACCCCAGATCACGCACCGGGCATCAATGCAGCAGGTGAGGGAATTAGTCAACCAAGGGTTAGTCAGTTTGGAATTAGTCAACCTAGAGGTCCTAACCAGGATTGTTTAAATCAAGATTAACCCCAGATCACGCACCGGGCATCAATGCGGCAGGTGAGGGTACTGTTGATCAACTCCCTGAACTTGTCGTCCTCCATCTTACTGCGGGCATAGCCAAAGATCTGGAAGTTCTGTGATCACAGCGGGGATGGATAGATGTTTTAGAGCTGGAATGGTTTGGACTAGTCTAGAATAGCCTAAAGCCTAAATATCCTAGTAATAGCCAGAAATAGCCTGAAGCAGCCAACCATAGCCTGAAATAGCCTGAAACAACCTGAAAGGGCCTGGAATGGCCTGAAGCAGGAAAATAAATTAATAATAGCCTGAAATAGCCTGAAACAACCTGAAATAGCCTGTTAGAGCTGGAAAGTGAGGATGGATAGATGCCACCAGTCCAGGGGAAGACAGATGTTGTGTAGCTAACCCCCCAACCTTGGGATACACAAACATTACTCAAATAGGACCCCTTTGACTCCGCGGGCACATTTGAAGTCCAGTAGGGCACCAAGAAAAATGTAGTAATCATCATAATCATCAAGCATCAGATCCTCAAGGAAGAGGACATCCTGACCAACACCAAGACAGTACTTTCTTCTACAAAAACAAAAACAAAAACAATTGGATTGAACCTTGTGCAGCCTGCAAGCCATTATGACAACTGCCCTTCCCCACCCCACCCTCACCACTAACAATACATGGACGCTCTTTCTATCCACCTACCCAACCCCAACCAGCACCGTCTTGAGCGGAATAGTATCTACGAAGAACAGTGCATCTTGTTTGTTAATATTACAAACACTTCGGCCATTGTTCCTGTTGTTAATGCACAAACAATGGCTGGGATATTGCTCTAATAAATCATTAAAATTATTGTTAATACTACATCTACAATATTTTGGTGGTCACGCCTTATAATAATACGTACTTTTCCTTGATCTATGTATCATCCCAACCTGTTGGTGGTTGGCCCCAGTGCAAGCAAACGGGCTGGCCCCCTCAACCTCAAGCCACGTAATACGGCATACCATTTATTGCATGCATACAATATTTCTCATATAATTTGGCCTCCCACCATGGGCAGTAGACCCTCATAGTACAGGGCGAAGAGGGCTGGAAAGATCTTCTTCTTGGCCAAATCCCCAGATGCACCGACCACAACAAAACTGAGAGACGAGGTCTTCCAGTCAGTTACTTCCTGCAAATATTTGTAAGGGAGTGGGTGGGTGGGGTGGGGGGGGGTGGGGTGGGGGGGGGGGCTTGTCTGTGTGTTTGCCTGTGTGTGTGTGTGTTAGGGAGGGTGGGTGAGAGTGGGTGGGTGAGAGGGTGGGAGGGTGGGTGGGGGGGTGGGGTGGGGCGTGGGTGGGTGGGTGGGGGGGGGCTTGTCTGCTTATTTGCCACTGTTTGAGTTTGCGAGGGAGGTAACAATCAGTATCTCTATGCCTGGGCACATACACAGCAAATTACAAATGCAAATTACATTTTGAACTCATATATAGGCCATGCAGGATTGTGTGGCTGCATGGCTGTAAGAATAAATGTATTGAAATACCTTGCTGCAGATTTACAAGTTCATATGTCAGCAATGAATCACAAATGTAATGTTGATTGCTTTCTGCCTGCAAGAATAATATATTGCAACACCTTGCTGCAGCTTAACGAGTTTGAATGCCGGTAATGAATAGGGTGAGGGGCAGGGGGCGCTAATTAACTAACAATCATGCACAACCCAATACCAAAGGAGCAGTAAGTGGGCTGGTATGTGTATCCAATCGCGACAGATAGATTAGCGGACAGATAGATTATAACTTCGCAGTCCAGATCATATATGTCTGGTCAGGAAATCAGCTGGAAGGAGGAAGGGGGGCGCTGGAAGACGAGCAAGCATTAATGAATTGACAATTATGTGCCACTTGATACTAATCTAACAGCCAGTGGGGTGGTGCGTGCATCCAACCTCAAGGATTAGTGAATAAGTACAACCTTGAACAACCTCAAGGAACCGGAGGCAGGACAGCCAGAGCATGCCACTATAATTACTGGAAAAGGGAGCCACCCCTGATCAAACGAGGGAGATCTGTGCATATGAGTGTCCCAAGCTACTGCCAAGTAAGCTCCCCAGCCCTAAGCCATGCATGCATGGGTCAGGAAAAGTGGTACCTGTATGGGGGTTGCCGGCAAAGGCCGTTTGCTTTTGCATGGGTGCATTGAACCATTAGGAACTTGGGCAGCGCAAGCTGAGGGGTTGGGGAGCAGGGCGAAAGCTGCCGCAAGAGATAATTGCGAATTCCGATGTGAGCATGTTGCATAGCAAGTCTAGGGTTGTGAAGTTGTCAAAAAAACAGGAAGTTGCTCGTGGCATGGTGATCTTTGGTGCATGGGGTCGCACTGAGGTGTGAATATGAACGCAGTAAAACGCAATTTCTTGCAGTGCAAGCGGGACAGGGTTTCGGATGCTTGGTCGTTTCGCTGTGAACGGTGTGATTGCAACGTCACAGTCCAGCGCAGCAACAGACCAGGGGGAAGATTCGTGGTTAGAAAGCGATCGTTTCTGCATTTAGCGAAAGGCGTTCGATGGGGAAAGAAAGAATGCATCAGGTAATGGGTGCAGCTTGCGTTGGGTGGGTGCGTGGGGGTATTGATCATGTGGCAATCGGCCACCAAGCGAAGTGTTTCCTCGAGGAACACTATGCGTCTGAAAAGTGCATGAATAGTAAAAGGTAGGCATCTGCAAAGAGTTCGAGAATTCGTGAGCGGGCCAGCGGCTTGAATTGTGCTCACCAGATCATAGGAGACGGCAGTGGTCTTCAGGCGAGAGTTAGACCCATCGCTATCGCTTCCAGTATCCTCGAGTGACCTCTGGTCTGCAAGATGGAAGAAGGCATCGATCAGACGTGCATCGATAGTCCAGGCAAGGAGGGTGAGACCCGGCGAGATAGGGAAGGTCTCGTGCATGTCGTGTTTCAATCAGCATGGGATGATCGACGACCATCTACCGGCTGGAATCAACCAAAAGAAACAATTGCAGCAACGGAGCAGGAAGTGAGGCAGAAAAGCAATGATCGTCAAAAGGAGGCAGAAAAAGTTGCAAAAAACAAAGGAACATTTTGGATCCATGCGCATAGACGCACAATCGGGGACTTCAGGCTCGGCAATAGCCTGGACACGTGAAGAAAGCTTCCTGCCAGCCCTTTGAGAAGGGGCAATAGAACGAGGACGGATGACCGGAGCTTGCAGCACACCGGCAGCCTTCACGCTGCTTGTCTGCTTGCTCCCAAGAGCATTAGGTCGAAGCGCGTTCATGATGGATGTTGCGTCAATTTTCAGCTCAGCTGCGATACAGGTTGAGTGGGGGAATAAAACTGTAAGAAACGGGATGGCGAATCACGAAACATATAGTAACTTGTTCGAAGGACCCCAACTGGTGCGTGGGGGTCCATTTTCCCATACGACCCTTTCCGACGCTTTCTGCCGTTAGGGTAAGTGGGGCCCCCCCGCCCCCGCGGGGGCCCCCAGTGGAGCTCCCGATAAGTCAGGCTGGGGCTGGGGCCCCGGGCTGGGGCGGGCTGGGGGTCCCTAGACACCCTTGTTCCCTGCTTGTTCCTAGACACGCGCTACGCGTCCTCCCCCTCAATCGAATCCAACCCAACCCCAGTGCTCATGATCATCTTGATGGCCATGATAGAACATGAAGCACCCCGACCAACTTTCCCAATTGAACTAAATCCCCCCCCCCACCCACACACACACACACACACACAACCCCAAATTCCGCAGGCACCCACCCTGCCCCCCCCCCCCCCCCCCCCTACCCCCCGTCCCCTACCCCACTTGCAACCCCACAGGTCCCACCCCAGACCCCAACTTGATTGGACTTCGACGTTCCGCTGCCAAAGGTCCAATGCTGTGGACACATTCGGAGTTCAGCAGGGCGCAAGGACCAACATCTGAACGTCATCTCACGATCATGATCGCGATCATGTACGAGACGGGGACGGGATATCGTTTCTTTGGCGAACTCGATTCACAGAGGCTGCACCGTTGCCGTTGCACTCAAATAGGACTAGACACGTACCAGGCAGATCAAAAGCATCAAAGCTCATCAGGGCAAACCAGGCGCCACAAAAATAATTCAACGAGGTCGCAGAAGTCTGGAAGGACAGCACCCGTCCCCCATCCCATTATCCATTCCCCACCAGTTTCATCTCCGACGTACGATCGCGATAAATTCGATGCACGACCGACCTGCTGTCTGCTTATGAAACACGCAAAGACTGCGGCCATACGGGATTCGGGCAGAAACGGTTTCGCTCCTGGTTTCGATCGGTTTCTGCCCGTTGGAAACCAGAGGGCGCCCTTTTCTCAGGCGTTCTCAGGCGTTCTCAGGCCCAGGCTGTCTGATTTAGTGGTGCCAGCTTGCCGATGGGCCAATGATTTCCTCATCCTTACATACCTTACTATATCAACAACAAAAATGTACGTTTGAACATGGGGCCAGGGTTGCTCTCAAGGAAAGGGACGACTTTTTACCGTTGCACCATGGCTTGGTGCTCCTAGTAGGCCTCGGGGTTCTACTAGCAGCTTTCTCGGCCTCCCAAAGCAACCCCCAAAGACTCTAACGTAGCACTAGCAAAACAACAAGTTACAATATAATTTAGCTCTTGTGCCACATGTTACACGCAAAAAAACTGAATTTGGCTATATGTATGGGTTAGGGACTTAGGGCTGTTCAGGAAGACCCCCAGTTCTGAGTCCTGAGACATTACGACTTGTACAGCATGTATCCTGAATTCCTAAGACGCAACCAATTACTCAGCCTGCGTCCTGAGAAGCAACTGGCCCACAACCGAACCACAGCTGCTACGCAACCAACCATCTGAAGCTTCGTCTGCGATGCAACGGAGTAACGGACCCTCCCCACGTTGCGACTCGGGATATCACGGACCTTCGATGTTGCATCTGTGAAGCAGGTCGCAGCGTCCTGAACAACCCTGGTATCGGTCACTTCTTTGGTCAGCCCCCTATGGGGGACAGACCTATGCGATACTCGAAATCATGTAGTTGGTGCTGTTTGTTCAAATCGTCAAATTTCCCCAGGAAAGCTGGTCAAATAAGCCGGTCAATTCAGTACTCTGAAGTCTAAGCGACTCGTGCTCGATTCCATCGCAGGGGATGGTTCTTCTTCTTCACCTTGTTGCTTGCAACTTGTAACTGCTCTGCCCTCGATGAACAGTTGCTATCCCGGTTTAAGCGTTATACTTGCAAAGCAGTTTGCATGGTCGCAAGTCCAATATGTAACATCGCGCCACAACTTCTCTGCCACAATTGCTTGCCCACCCGTGTACCTTGCATGGTAGTCTGTTCTGTCATGCGTTGAATTTGCAAAGCAAGTTGAATAGTCGAAAAGGAATAGTCCCCACGTTGCGTCTCTGGACGTAACGGACACTTTAACGTTGCGTCTGCAACGCAGGATGCAGCGTCCTGAACAACCCTGGAGGAGAGATCCCTTGTCACCTATAAAACATATAATTGTCTTCCTGGCCTGGCCTGGCCTGGACGGCAACGCTAACGACTTCAACTACAATACATACGAATATACCGGGACATCCTAGGTGTAATAGTTAATTACCTAGAAGAGTAGTTACCTTTCCTCTTTCACTCCGAAGGGACGCCTAAATTGAGTGTTACGTCAGTTGACGTTGGTCGACCCAGTCTTGTCATCGCTAGTCATTGGCAGTTGCCGACCCATGGATCCTCTCGTTTTTTTTCTCGGTTGACGTCCGTTTATTTAGTCAAAAACCCTAATCGGTAGTTCTGACCAATCTGATCGGCGTTGCCGAGAACTTGATCAGTAGTAAAACTTGTCCCATCGTCTCGGTCAAGTATCCGATCGGTCGTCCTCAAATGACTACCGCCATTGCGTTGTCATACGTTATATACCGGTAGCCACTCGGCCGATCCAAGTACATCAGTTAATGGCTATAAACTTCTGAAGGAGTTAGGACTGATATAATAAGCATTATCCCATTTCGTCGAATGGTTCCATGGTTGGTCACTTGTTGAACCGACTAAGATGCTGGGCTTGAATCAATACGGATGCGCTCTAGTGTTCGCGGTCGCTGTCAACCGCCATGGTAGCTATATCCAGGTTAAGTAGCAGCCCGTTCTGTACCTCCGAATAACAGGTTCCCTTAATACCACACCCCTCCAGGAATTCTCATTACATTACGGTCTTACCATATCATAGTGATTTCAACTGATCTATCATTTCCACGGTTTACACTAGGGCAGGCCCCTGCCACACACCGAGTCACCGAAAGAAGACTACTTTCACCATTCCCAGCTCTCTTAACCAGCCTCCAAATCAACTTGTCTGACTCTTGGCTCCATCAGGTGCGAAGGCAGCAGCTTCATCAGCAGGAGCTTGCCTGCATGGTACGTAAAATAGTCAAGTATGTAAGTGAAGGCAAGAATGGGTTGAGGGTCCCTTACCAGGCAGGATTTTTATTTCCGGCAGTTTCTGGGCAACTCCCTGAGCCAGCCGCTAGTGGTGCACCCAAATATCTCAGCACGTCTGGACAGCTGATTGTCTCAGCGCTCTGGGGGTGGGAGCCCGGGTTGGGAGGGGGTGCGTGGGGGGAGGGAGGTTGCTTCCGGTGGCTACAGTTTCTGCCATTGCCTTACAGCCCTACATGACTAGTTGACTACACTTGGTCAGGCACTGCACCTGGTTTTGCACTACTCCTGGCCTTGCATTCCCATTGGAGATAGGAGCGATGCTGGCCCTTGACCCGCCTTGACCCCACTTTCCTATCACTACCCCTGCCATTTCATCAACTCTCTTTCCACCCCCTATCAAATTATCCAGCCTGGGTTGTTCAGGGGGACCCACAAATTGCTTCTCGAGACAAGAACCCTTACCTTCTTACCACCCAACCACCATATTGCGGTATCATGAAGAAGGACAACAACCCAACCACCTAAACACCATATTTTGGCATCATGGAGAGGGACGACAACCCAACCACCCAACCACCATCTTTTGGCATCATGGAGAGGGACGACAACCCAACCACCCAACCTTCATCTTGTGGCATCATGGAGAGGGACGGCAACCCAGCTACCCAACTATCCACCCACCAACCACCATCTTTTTGGCATCATGGAGAGGGACGACAACCCAACCACCGAACTATCATCTTGCGTCATCATGTAGAGGGACCCCCCCCCCCCCCCCCCCCCCCAAAAAAACGGCGACTCAACCAGACCTTCTTTGAGATGCAACGGACCATCCAAAATCTGTAATTGCAACGCAACTACGCCCATTGGATCTGCGTCTGCGTCTGCTACGCAACGCAATCATCCCCGCACAAGACGCATCGCTCTGACCAGCCCTGCATCGAGGACGCCGCTGAATCAAGCTGCGAAATCTAAAAATATGCGACGGGGGGGAATCGAAACCCGTCTGTTCCGTGGCAGGGAACTATGCTACCACTATACCACCGCCGCAGATGGTTGATGACATACCTCGGAATTGTAAGTACAAATAATACAAACACTTGAAAATGTCGCCTGAAACTTCGCGACCCTAAAACCCTGAACCCTGAAACCCTGAGTCTTCCTGGGTTGGTTTCTGGCCTCTCTGTTTTTCGGCTGGACTCCCCCTTCCCTTCATGGGGTGTCTATGGTTATCATCCTTGGCACTCCGGTCCTTTTCTGCAAGTTGGTTGTCGGGTTGACTTGTGCTTTCTTCCTTTGAGTGCATTATCCCTTCATATTAAGGCGCTCATAGCGCATGCCCTGGGGTAGTTTTTAGTTCTATTAGTTCGGCCTTCCTCTCTTGTGGTTGATGGACTTGGTGTTCTGGATTGCATACCTTTGCATCCCTCCCCTATCCGCTCTCCTTTCCGCCTCTAGTTTGTTTCCTTTTGTTGGACTTGACCTAGTTTGTTTTCAGGTTTGTGGGGGTGCCTTCAAAACCCTCGTGCTTCCGTGTTATAAAATTTGATGGTCGGCAGGCTGTGCTGCTGTCCAGTCTCGGCAGTGATTTGCTGAGCTTATGTAACGAACCCTCTCTCTCTTCCCAATCATGGAGTCTTTATGCTCCATAGTTCTTCTGAAGGTTTTTTTGAGTGCCTCGAAATCCCTCGAAAATCTTGCTATCAATCTGGACAGAGGGCAGGATGTGCTGCTGTCCTGTCGGGGCATTGTTTTGCTTAGTTTATGTAATGTCCTCCTCTCCTCTCCATAATCCAGGAGTAACAAATTTGACTTATTTATGCAACTCACCTGAACACAAAGGACTTCGTAATCTGGGCATTTGAATCAAAGCACAATCGGCTTATCCCTGAGAACACCTCTGTCTTGCCTGAAGGAGCCCGAGGCCCAATGGGACCAGTGTTTGTGCCTGTGGCTGTCCACTGATTGGTAGTGTTTTGGGGGGGCGGGTGGGGGTGGGGGGGCAAGTTGGTAGGTAGGCGAGTAGGTGGGTGGAGGGTGTGTGGATGAGGGCTGTGACGGGTGGGTCTAATCAGTTTGTGCCTGAGGCTGTCCCCTGATTGGAGTGTGTTGTAGAATGTAAAGAATGACTGACTGACTGACTGACTGAACAAACAAACAAATGCACGAACAAACTAATACATGAATGAATGAATGAATGAATGAATGAATGAATGAATGAATGAATGAATGAATAAATGAATGAATGAATGAATGAATGAATGAACCAATGACTGACTGACTGACTGACTGACTGAACAAACAAACGAATGCACAAACAAAAAAATACATGAATGAATGAATGAATGAATGAATGAATGAATGAATGAATGAATGAATGAATGAATGAATGGATGGATGAATGAATGAACCAATGACTGACTGACTGACTGAACAAACAAACGAATGCACGAACAAACAAATACACAAATGAATGATCGAATGAATGAATGAATGGATGGATGACTGACTGACTGACTGACTGAATAAACAAACAAACGAATGCACGAACAAACAAATACATGAATGAATGATGAATGAAGTAATGAAGTAATGAAGTAATGAAATGACGAATGAATGGACTTTTTAAATCCCATCCATGCACATTTATATTTGTGCGCCCTCCTGCTTACCGAGACAAAGACTTCCCCAGCCTCTCCTTCGGACCCATCACCGGCCTCAGGTGTTGCAACAGAAGTGACCTTGAAGACAAGGTTAGGGTAAGCACTCCGGAAGGCACTGATACCACGCTGCATGGATGCTCTACCTGAACCGACAAACACGCATTGGTGGTGGTGGTGGTGGTGGTGGTGGTGGCAGTGGTGGTGGAAGTAATATAAGTAGTAGTAGCATTATTATTATTATTATAATTATTATTATTAGTTGTTGCTGTAGTTGTTGTTGTTGTTGTTGTTGTTGTCGTTGTTGTTGTTGTTGTTGTTGTGGTGGTGTTGGTGATGTGGTGTTGCTACTAGTGGTGGCGGTGGCGGTGGTAATTGTTGTTGTGGCGGTGTTGGCGGTGTTGGTGATGATCGTGGCTCTAGTTGTTGTTGCATTTCTTGCTGTGGTCGTGGCGGCTGCGGCGTTGCACGTGGTGGCTGCTGTTATTTTTGTTGGTGAATTCTCATGTCTTCCTGCTTGGAACCAGAGCTCTTTTTTTCTGCTACCAATAGTGATCGCTACCTGGGACCCTGTTTTGGCCAAACCTTCCGCTACCATGAGACTCAAATCTCGGCCCTGCCATCCAAGCCTTCGGGCCGCCTACCCAAATCGCTACTAGGAGCCTAACCTTGAAAGACACCAAATCTCTGATCGCTACCAGAAGACCCCCTTTCTGAAACAGAAAAAAACTCAGCTTGGAACCACTGCTTCTTTATCGGCTACTCATGGCAGCTTCCAGCTTCCACAAACACGCGTTGCTGTTGGTGGGTGGTGGTGGTGGTGGTGGCGGCGATGGTGGAGGCAGTAATATTATATTTATTATTATTATTATTAGTAGTAGTAGTTGTTGTTGTGCTACTAGTGGTGGCGGTGGCAGTGGTGGCGGTATTGGTGATGATCACTGTGAACCACTGCTTCTTTATTGGGCTACTCATGGCAGCTTCCAGCCAGCTCTATTGACCAGCCATTGGGTCATTCCTATATCTTTCAGCTGCAATAGCCTGCCTGTCATGCCAGCTTCCAGATGCACTAACTAGCTTAAGGTTTGGCCCAAGGACACAGACAGGGAGCTGCCTAGTAGCTGCTAGGCGTAGCCCGAAAAGCAAACAGTGCTTGGATTAAATGATTAAATTAAATGATCAAGTTAAACGATTACATGATTAAATCAAATTAAACCAGCCTTCTCCAACTCAATTTCTCATCCATATCATGTCGCGTTGCTCATGACTAAATTAAATGATTACATTAAATTAAACCAACCTTCTCCAACTCGATCTCCTATCCATATCATGTCGCGTTGCTCATGATTAAATTAAATGATAACATTAAATTAAACCAACCTTCTCCAACTCGATCTCCTATCCATATCATGTCGCGTTGCTCATGATTAAATTAAATGATTACATAAAATTAAATAAAAACTTCTCCAACTTGATCTCTCATCCTTATCATGTCGCGTTACTCATGATTAAATTAAATTAAACTAACATTCTCCAACTCCATCTCTCATCCATTTCATGTCGCGTTGCTCACGACTAAATTAGATTATTAAATTAAATTAAACCAACCTTCTCCAACTCGATCTCTCATCCATATCATGTCGCGTTGCTCATGATCTTCACGCATGATCTCATCCATCAGTTCCACTTGTCCCTTAGACCAAGCAGCCTCGTAGTACTGCTTCGCCCTTGAGATCATGAGGCTCCTGCAGAAGTACATAAGTACAGAGTCACAGCACTGCTTTTCTTTTCGGCTACCAGCAGCAGCTTCTAGGCAGCTCCTTGAGACTGCCACTGGGCCAAACCCAGAGATAACTAGAGCACCGGAAAGCTGACAATGTCAGCTTCCAGGTGCCAGGGGGGATCTAGGAAGTTTTTTCTAGACCCAATCCTCGGATTTTGTCATTTGCCCCCCCCCCCCCCCCCCCAAAGCTTGTGAGGCCCATATCTCCTCCACCAATCAGAATTAGGGGTATAGTAGGATGCATTGTGATCCTCTCAACGAGCGCTATCCATTTGTGGTCTTACATGTGGATTTAGACAGAGTTTGACAAAGTTGTCAAGCGAACCCCCTTTCCTAGCCCTGATTCTTAACATAGCAAGTATGTGGTGTTTGAGAATTTGAAGATGGTTTTAAGGCTATGTTGCATGTCTACGTAGCCTCCATACACCCAATAAGTTTGTGGTGGGAATATTGAGTTCCTGGTTTGGCCCAACTTTCACACTCGGAGGTCTGGAACCTCTGGAGATCACTTCCGAGCTCAGCTTCGACACACTAGCTTGAGGTCAGAAACAAGCACGGATATGGACAGCTCTGCGCGAGCCGCTTTCGGTCGTCACCTTATCTTTGTCAGATTCCGCCTGGTGAGGAAGTTACAAAGTTGTTTCTGATACCAGCTCGACCCCCCCCCCCCCCACACACACACACTTTTGGGGGTCGAGATCTACCCCCTCCGAAAGTCGGTTTTGATTTTTCTTGGTGATTTTGGGGCTAACAGCCCCTTCAGGCCCCTAATTAAAGAAGCGGTATACGATCAATTTCTTAGACCCCCCAGTCACAGCACTGCTTTTCTTTTCAGCTACCAGCATCAGCTTTTAGGCAGCTCCCTGAGCCTGCCACTGGGCCCGAAGCAGAGATGACTAGAGCACCAGAAAGCTGACGGTATCAGCTTCCTGGTGCACTAAGTTATTGAAGGTTTGGATGAAGAGAGAGCCCGGGGAGCTGCCTAGAGGCTGCTGCTCGTAGCTTAAAAGGCACAGTGTTGGCAGTGTGACGACAGATAATGCCAGCTCATGGTACTGCCGTACCTCATCTACATGCTCATGGCGGTATTTGCCCCTTGTAATCTAGACTTGATCTTGCTAGTTTGAGGTTGGGCGAGTCTCTTCGGCCAATTTTGCTACCCCTGGACTTCAAGATACCTTCAGGGTACCACTGAGCCCCTCCCTCTTTCTCTCTCCTACCCCCCCCTCCCCCCCCCCCCTCCCCCCCAACCCACACACACTTTCTCCCTTCCACATACCCTCTCTCTCTATCTACCCCTTCCCTGTGACCCCCCCCCCCCCCCCCCCCCCCACACACACACACACCCTACCCACCCGCACCTCCACCCACCCACCCACATTTCCCTTGCTCCCCCCATCCGCATGCTTGTCAACCACCCACCCACCCAAACACATCTCCCTTGCTCCCCTCATCCACATGCTCGTCAACCACCCACCCACCCACCCACATCTCCCTTGCTCCCTCCATCTACATGCTCGTCAACCACCCACCCACCCACCCAACCACATCTCCCTTGCTCCCCCCATCTGATCAGATGTCCTAACAGCCCTCGTAGCCTAGCTGTTGTGACAATATTGCATATCCCAGAGTGGGTGGGTTCAAATCCCGTCGGACGCAGGGCAGGGGGTGGAATCTTGATCAGTACTAAGTCGCCTGATAGTAAGACCCTGAGTGGCAGTGTTCGCGACCGCTGGGCAATCTGTTCCACTCCGGGGCATGCATTATTGTCACAACAGCTAGGCTACGAGGGCTGTTAGGACATCTGATCAGATCAACCACATCTCCCTGGCTCCCCCCATCCACATGCTCGTCAACCACCCACCCACCCACATCTCCCTTGCTCCCGCCATCCACATGCTCGTCAATCACCCACCCACCCACCCACCCACCCACATCTCCCTTGCTCCCCCCCCATCCACATGCTCGTCACCCACCCACCCACCCACCCACATCTCCCTTGCTCCCTCCATCTACATGCTCGTCAACCTACCCACCCAACCAACCACGTCTCCCGTGCTCCCCCCATCCACATGCTCGTCACCCACCCACCCACATCTCCCTTGCTCCCCTCACCCACATGCTCGTCAACCATGTTACAGTCCTCCTCCACAGTCCAATGAGAGACTGTGTTTAAAACAAACAATGTTACTAATCTCAGCACAGGGGTACTGCAAGTGCCAAATATCTACCCCCCATCCCCCCCCACCCCACCCCACCCCTGCACCACCAGCCCCCTCACCCCCAATCCCACCCCCAGTCCCAACCCCAATCCCACACCCCCCACCACCAACCCACGACCATCACCACCAACAACAACCCAGCAACAAGCCCTCCTCTACAGCTCCTTCCTCCCAACCACACCTCACCTATCGGCAGCTTGGCAAGCTACAGTCCTTCGCACTCCTCCTCGGAACATAACGCTCCCCTGTCGAGCTGACGACCGGCAGGGCATGGCCCCCGCACGTGAAATTGGGGCAAGCATCAGCAACCTAGTACTATACACACTGTGGGAAGGCGAATGAGCAGTGGAATTTGGACCATCCTCGCGCCCCCCCCGCCCCCTTAAATGAAGTGTAGTGCAAGACAAGTACAGCAACCCCCCGAACTGGCTCTGACAGCCCGTAGCCCGCAGCCCTCATAGCCTGCTGCGCGCCGAACGAAGATTCCTCATACCTCTATCTACCTTCCACCTCCTGGGCATAATTCAATTTCAAAGATTGCGCAACTTCCTAATTCCAACTTTTCGTGCCGGGGGGCTAATAATCCCCTCTGCCGGTTTATTTGCGACTGTGGAGTGCGCACCTGCCATGCGAGATGTCATGCGCGCGTACTTGCGCCTGAGCGCTCTAGTCTATATCTCCCATTGAGGTGGTTGACAGTGAAGTACTCTACTGCCCCACACAACGCCCATTGATCCATTCGTCTGAAGGCAGAAGATGCAGTGCATTGACATAGCTGTATATTAAGTCCTCCCGGCAGCTGTGGAAAACAATGGACTGTGCCCCACATGGGTGTGCTCACCACAAGCACACCTGATACTGTACCTCTGCACAACTGACACTGTACCTTTGCAGTGCCACATGCCCGGCAGCTGCATGTTGAGTTCTGCTTGGGTGCACGAGTTGTAGGTGTTGAAGCTTTCCTGTGGTTTCCTGTGGTAGCACAGAGTAGAGAGGACCCACCCTTTTCAGGAAAGTACAGAACCTTGGCAGTACAGCTGCATTACATCTTGGTGAGGCAACAACAGCGGTCGGTTAGGGATTAGTGTTAGCATTATTACCCGTACTTCTCGTCCCTGCCCAGGCTGCCCACCATGGACCTAGACATATCTGATTTAGAGAAGCTAAAGAAGGCGCCCAACAGAGCCGGTCCCTTCCGTCCAACAGCTAGAAGCCGACCAGGTGCCAAGCCGAGCCAAGCGGCGGCCGATGCCCCTCATGAGACAGCAGCACGTGCATCTACACCTGCACGTACGTCTGCAGCTGTCACAACAGCAGCAATAGCAACAACAACAGCAACAGCAAGATCTGTAGCTCCAGCGGCAGCAGTGGTAACAGAAACAAAAGCACATGCAGCGAACCCTGATCAGACAGCCATAGCCAAAGCGGCAGCGGTGGCGGCTGCAGGTGCCGTTGCAGCCCCTGCCGCCCCTCCAGCCACCACAACTGCATCCAGACCTGTCACATCAACGCCCAATACACAAGCTGCAACAACAGTCCGCGCATCTACTGCTGTGACTGCTCCGCCACCAGTGACAGTGCCAGCTGCAAGGCCAACACCAGTACCAGCAGCAGCAGCAGCAGCAGTGAGACATGTCCCATCAGCTACCCTCGTGGAGGGCTTGATAGATCCACAAGAAGCCTCGTACTCAATTGCGGGCCGCCAGCCAGCTGTGGGCTCAACACGCGTTGCATCGACGCCACCTCCCTCTGTGCCCCACGCCGCCCCTAAAACTGCCCGTCTTGCATCATCATCATCAGCAGCGGCAGCAGCACAACCAACACCAACACCAGTAGCTATCCTGCCTAAAGGGGCGGAAACAAAAACATATAACTCAAGCTCTCCTGGGGGGGAACAGCCATCTGGAACATCGCCTGTGTCCCCAACCTTGAATGGGGAAGCAGAAGCAATGCAGGTAGGCAAGCAGGTGGTAGGGGGAGGGAGGGGGGGGGGGGGGGGGGGGGAGGGGGAGGGAAGGAGGATGAGGTGGGTTTGGAAGAGGGAGGGGGTGTAGGTGGAGTGAGGGGGGCAGGAAGGGAGAGAGGGAGGGAGGGAGGGGGGGGGGGGGGTGGGGGGAGGGAGGGAGGCAGGGAGGGAGACAGGAGGAGGAAGGTAGGGGGGGAGGGGGGGAGGGGGGGGGGGGGGGGGGGAAGGAGGAAGGGAGCGAGGGTGGGAGGGGGAGGGAGGGAGGGAGGGTGGAGGGAAGGAGGGAGGGAGGGAGGGAGGGAAAGAGGGGGGGAAGGGAGGGAAGGAGGGAGGAAGGGAGGGGGGGTGGGAGGGGGGGTAAGGGGTATGCCAAGGCAAGCCAAGCCACCGCAACAGCGCGGGGGAGGGACAGTCCTGGGTGGGGGGGGGGGGGGGCTGGGAGGGAGGGGGGGAGAAATGGGGTGGGTGAGGTGAGTGCCGGGGATGTGAATGCGGGCGGGGGGGTATGGAGGGTGTGGGGCGAGAGGGAGGGAGCGGGTAGGGAGAGGAGGGAGGGGGGCACAGAAGGGAGGGAGCGGGTGGGGGGAGGAGGGTGGGGGGTAGGGAGGTGAATGGGGCAGAGAGGGGAGGGTGCGGGTAGAGAGATGAGGGAGAGGAGGGAGAGGAGGGAGGGAAGGGGAATGGACTGGTGGGAAGTGGTGGTGGTTGACTGGTGATTGGGTAATGATTTGGTTCACATCAATGCATGAATATAATGATGCACGCATGCATGACTGCATGGATGGATGGATGGGTGGATGGATGCATGGATAGATGGATGGATGCATGGATGGATGCATGGATTGATGAATAATTGGTTGGTTGGATGGGTTGATGGATGGGTGGATGGATGGATGGATGGATGGATGGATGGATGGATGGATGGATGGATGAACAAATTGATATTGATATTAAGTTGAACCTCAACCATGACATCTACTGCATGCATGCATTAATGGATGGATGGATGGATGGATGGATGGATGATGGATGGATGATTGGATGGATAAAAGATGGATGGATGGATGAATGAATGAATTGATATTGAGATCAATTTGAACCTCGACCATGGCATCTACTACATGCATGCATGACTACATGCATGCATTAATGGCTGACTGACTGAATGGATGGATGGATGAATGAAATGGGACTAAACTTGTGTTTTCCCAAATTCCAGGTAGCCTCCCTTACCTCCTGACATGGGGGTAGCCAATAAGCCAAAGGGACTTGCCCGACCTTGGAATTAGGAGGGGCTAAAAAGAAAAAGCTTGCATGCGCAGCGTCATTTTTGTTGGTTGATCACAATTGTATTGGTACTTGAGGGATTAATAGCCTGAAATAGCCTGAAATAGCCTGAAATTGGCTTGAATAGCCTTAAATAACCTGAAATAGGCTTGAATAGCCTGAAATAACTTGAAATAACCCGAAATAGCCTGAAATAGCCTTGAATAGCCTTGAATAGCCTGAAATTGGCTTGAATAGCCTTAAATAGCCTGAAATAGGCTTGAATAGCCTGAAATAACCTGAAATAGCCTGAAATAGCCTTGAATAGCCTTGAATAGCCTGAATAGCCTGATATAACCTGAAATAGGCTTGAATAGCCTTGAATAGCCTGAATAGCCTGAGATAACCTGAAATAGCCTGAAATAGCCTTGAATAGCCTGAAATAACCTTAAATAGCCTGAAATAGGCTTGAATAGCCTTACATAGCCTGAAATAACCTGAAATAGGCTTGAATAGCCTGGAAACGCCTTACATAGCCTGAAATAACCTGAAACAGCCTTGAATAGCCTGGAATAAGCTGAAATAGGCTTGTGTAGCCTGAAATAGCCTGAAATAGCTAGAATAGCTGCCACGTGCCTACTCTTTGAGACTGTGTTTCAGTATGTCTGTACTTGTTGCTTGCGTAGTGCTATTTTTGTTGGTTGATCACAATTGTGTTGTTACTTAAGAGCCTGCAACAGCCTCGCATAGCCCTGAATAGCCTGCACTAACCTGAACTAGCCTAGGATAGCCCAAAATAGCCTGAAATGAGCTGAGATAGTCATGAATATCCCGAAATAGCCCGAAAAAGCCAGAATAACTGCCACGTGCCCGCTCTTTGAGACTGTCTTTCCAGTATGTCTCTACTTGTTGCTTGCGTAGCGCTATTTTTGTTGGTTGATCACAATTGTACTGGTACCTGACAGCTGAACAGCCCCAAATAGCCTTGAATAGCCTATAAGAGCCCAAAAGAGCCCGAAAAAAGCCCGAATAGACCTGGAAAGCCTGGAATAGCATGAGATAGCATGAAATAGCCTTAAATAGCCTGAAAGAGCCCAAAAGAGCCCGAAAGAGCCTGGATATACTTGAAAAGCCTGGAATAGCCCACGATAGCATGAGATAGCATGAAATAGCCTTAAATAGCCTGAAAGAGCCCAAAAGAGCCCGGAAGAGCCTGGATATACTTGAAAAGCCTGGAATAGCCCACAATAGCATGAGATAGCATGAAATAGCCTAAAATAGCCTTGAATAGTTAAATAACCTTGAATAATTGCCACTTGCCCGCTCTTTGAGACAACTTTTCAGTATGTCTCTCCTTGCTGCATGGGCTGCAAACTGCCACTTGATACTTGCTGCATGTGTGTAGGGAAGTACGGTCTTGCTGTCCCTGGGAACAAGCCAGCCAACTTTAGGGCCTAATAGCCTGAAATAGCTCTGAATTGCCTGGAATAACCTGAAATAGCCCAAAATAGCTTGAAATGGCCGAAAATAACTGTACACAACCTGGAAGAACTGCCACTTGATACTAGATGTGTGTGCGTAGGCAAGTGCGGTTTTACTGTCCCTGGGAACAAGTCTCAGGGTAGCTGACATTAGGGCCTAATAGCCTGAAATAGCTTTTAATAGCCTGAAATAATCTGAAATAGCATAGAAGAACCCTGAATAGTCTGGATAGAGAGCCACTTGACACTTGCTGCATGTGTATAGGGAAGTACGGTCTTGCTGTCCCTGGGAACAAGCCAGCCAGCATTAGGGCCTCATAGCCTGAAATAGCTCTGAATTGCCTGAAATAACCTGAAATAGCCCCAAATAGCCTTTAGAAGCCTAGAATAGTATAGAATAACCCTGAATAGCCTGAAATAGCTCTGAATAGCCTGCAATAACCTGAAATAGCCTGGGTAAACTGCCACTTGATGCTTGCTGTATGTGTGTAGGCAAGTGCGGTCTTACTGTCCCTGGGAACAAGCCAGCCAACTTTAGGGCCTGATAGCCTGAAATAGCTCTGAATAGCCTGCAATAACCTGAAATAGCATAGAATAACCCTGAATAGCCAACTGCCACTTGATACTTGTTGTATGTGTGTAGGCAAGTGCGGTCTTGCTGTCCCTGCGAACAAGTCTCAGGGAAGCTGACATTAGGGCCTAATAGCCTGAAATAGCTCTTAATAGCCTGAAATAGCTCATAATAGCCTGAAATAGCTCTTAATAGCCTGAAATAATCTGAAATAGCATAGAATAGCCCAAAATAGCCTAGAATAGCCTGGATAACTGGCACTTGATCTATTCTGCATGTGTGTAGGCTAATGCGGTCTTGCTGTCCCTGGGAACAAGCCAGCCAACTTTAGGGCCTAATAGCCTGAAATAACCTGAAATAGCATAGAATAGCCCGAAATAGCCTGGTGAAACAGCCACTTAATACTTGTTGTATGTGTGTAGGCAAGTGCGGTCTTGCTGTCCCTGGGAGCAAGTCTCAGGGTAGCTGACGCCAACACGTCTGCTGGAAATCTGCTGGATGTGGATGACCTAGCAGCGGTACAAAGTAAAGTACGGAAGTTTGCCCCTGCCGCCGCTCGCCGCCCCAAGGCCGCCCCCAAAGGGGCCTCGCCCACAACATCTGCCCAGCTCAACGGACAGCCTGCACCACCAACTTCCATTGGCAGTACTGCCACCCAGGGGGGTGACCAACTTCAGACGGGTGAACTCCCCAATGCTTTGTCCCAAAAGGGGGCCTCGTCGAAGAGACCTAAGCCAGTCTCGCAAGCACCTTCTAACCAGAAACCAACTCAAGCACAGGCTGCAGTGGCGGGCCCGGAGCCAACCAGTGCCACCCTTCCTCTGGAAAAAAAAGCTAAAGGACGCCCTAGGAAGACCCAAGGTAAGCAGCACCCAATACTCACCCTCTCCCAATGCACACACACTCACCCCAATGCACACACACACACACTCACACACTCACCCTCTCCCAACACACACACACTCACACACTCACCAAATGCACACACACATACACACACTCACCCAATGCACACACACACACACACTCACCCAATGCACACACACACTCACCACAACACACTCTCATCTCACACACACTCACCAATGCACACACACACACCACACACTCACCCATGCACACACACACTCAACGGACACACTCAACCCATGCCACACACACTCACGCACCACACGCCACACTCCCCCAAGGCGCACACACACACACACACATCACACACAACACACCCCCACCACCCAATTCACACACACTCACGCACACACACTCACCCAATGCACACACACACACACTCTCTCACACACACACTCCACCCATGCCACCCCCAACCAACACACACACACACCACACCCACACACACATCACCCAAAACCCTCTCCCCAATGCACACCACACCGTCTCACCCCCCATGCACCACACACCACACACCCACACTTACACCCACTGCATGCACACACACACTCACGCCACACTCTCTCTCTCACCCATGCCACACTCCCCCATGCACACACCCAACTCACCCATGCACACACACACTCACTGCCCCACTCACCCATGCACACACACCTCACGCACACCCTCACCCAATGCACACCCACACACACACACACTCTCTCACACACACACTCACCCAATGCACAAACACACAACACGCTCCCATGCCCACACCAGCACTCCCCAAGCACACAGTACACCCACACACAACACACAACACCCCCAATGCACACACACACACACGCTCTCCCAATGCACACCCACACTCACTCCATGCACACACACACACACACACATCCACAATCACACACACACACCTCTCCCAATTCACACAACACACTTCACCCAATGCACACACACACACACACACACCACAGCAACACCACACACACACCCAATGCACACACACACCCCACACACACACAAAAACGCTCCCAAGCACACACCACTCTCCCCAATGCACACCAGACACACTCAAAATAGAAAACGCCCACCGCTCCCAATGCCAACACCTCACCCAATTCACACAAGCACACACACACACCAACTCTCACCACCAGCACAACAAACACAACACTCCCCCAATTCCACACCACACGCACGCTCCCAATGCACACACACACTCACCCAATGCACACACACAACACACACACGCACGCTCCCAATGCACACATCACCCCACTCCCCCAATGTGACTCATCACATACACACGACTCCACACACCCCTCACTCACACACACACACTCATCTCACCCACCCACTCACCCAATGGCACACACACACCCCCCGCCACCTCACACCCACGACTCACCCAATGGCCACACCACACACAGCACACCACACAACCCACCACACCCATCTCACACACACAACAATGACAAGACCATACAGTACAATATCATCTCACCCGATACACACACACACGCACACACACACAATACAATACACTCTATCCCTACACTCACACACACACACTCACACACACTCACACACACAATACAATACAATACAATACAATACAGTACAATACACTCTCACCCGATACATACACACACGCACACACACACAATACAATACACTCTATCCAGAACCACCCAACACATACCAACACACTCTCACCAATGCACCAACCCACACACAATACAATACAATACACTCTCACCCGATGCACACACACACACACACACACACACACACACACAATACAACACACTCTCACCCAATGCACCCACCCACACACAATACAATATAATACACTCCCACCCGATGCACACACACACACAATACAACACACTCTCACCCAATGCATACACACACAATACAATATAATACAATACAATTCAATACAATACAGTACAATACGACCCTCACCCGATACACACACACACACACACAATACAACACAATACACTCTCACCCGATGCACACGCACACACAATACAATACAATACACTTTCACCCAATGCCTCTTGAAACAGAAATCTGCCTGCAACTGTTTGGCTTCAAACTTGCTTGCAACCGTTTTGCTTCAACTTGCTGGCAAACCGTTTGCTTCCCAAACCTTGCCCCCCCGCAAACCGTTTGGCTTCAAACTTGCCTGCAACCGTTTTGCTTCAAACTTGCCTGCAACCGTTTGGCTTCAAACTTGCCTGCAACCGTTTGGCTTCAAACTTGCCTGCAACCGTTTTGCTTCAAACTTGCCTGCAACCGTTTTGGTTCAAACTTGCCTGCAAACCGTTTGGGCTTTTTTTTTTTCAAACTTGCCTGCAAAACCGTTTGTTTTGCTTACAAACTTGCTGCAACCGTTTTGCTTCAAACTGCTGCAACCTTGTGACTTCGAAATAGCCTGCAAACCGTTTGCTTCAAACTTGCCTGCAACCGTTTGGCTTCAAACTTGCCTGCAACCGTTTGGCTTCAAACTTGCCTGCAACCGTTTTGCTTCAAACTTGCCTGCAACCATTTTGCTTCAAACTTGCCTGCAACCGTTTTGCTTCAAACTTGCCTGCAACCGTTTTGCTTCAAACTTGCCTGCAACCGTTTTAGTTCAAATTTGCCTGCAACCGTTTGGCTTCAAACTTGCCTGCAACCGTTTTGCTTTAAACTTGCCTGCAACCGTTTTGGTTCAAACTTGCCTGCAACCGTTTGGCTTCAAAATGCCTGCAAAGGTTGGGGCCGCGGGGGGTGGGGGGGGGGTGGGGGGGGGGCTCAAACTTGCCTGCAACCGTTTTGCTTCAAACTTGCCTGCAACCGTTTTGCTTCAAACTTGCCTGCAACCGTTTTGGTTCAAACTTGCCTGCAACCGTTTTGGTTCAAACTTGCCTGCAACCATTTGGCTTCAAACTTGCCTGCAACCGTTTTGCTTCAAACTTGCCTGCAACCGTTTTTGCTTCACCCACTTGCCTGCACCGTTGGCGTCCAACTGCCTGCAACCATTGGCGTCAAACTTGCCTGCAAAAAACCGTTTTGGTTCCAAAACTTGCTGGCAAACCGTTTGGTTCACACTTGCCTGCAACCGTTTTGCTTCAAACTTGCCTGCAACCGTTTTGCTTCAAACTTGCCTGCAACTGTTTGGTCTTAATGAGAGTGAGACAAGTGGCCTCTTTACCTGCACCTGTGCTGCAGCCTCACCTGCCAACAAGCCATCCCCCCCCCCCCCCCCCCCCCCCCCCCCCCACAACTACCACACACACACAACTCCCATACAATCCCAAGCTTAACCCAACTCAAACCCTAACACACACAAACACCCCCTCACATACGACACCATCCCAACTTACCCAACTCACCCTCACACCACACCACCCACACAGACGCAACACCAATCCCAACTTACCTACCCAACGCAACCTATCACACACACACACACACCCACACAACACACAGACGTCACAACAATCCCCAACGTAACCCCACGTCACTTAATACACACACACACACACACACACACACACAGACGCACACAATCCCAACTTACCCAACTCAACCTAATACACACACACTACACACCACACCACCACACACGCACCACCCCACCCCTGACTCACACATTCCTCACCTTACCCAACTCAACCTATACACCAACACCACCACACACACCCACACCACGCCCCCCACGTCACCCCATCCCACCTTCACCTCGTAACTCAAACCATACTACACCCCCACACACACCACACACACACGAACGCACACAATCCCACTTTACCCAACTCCACTAATACACCACACACATCCACACACACAGACGTCACACAAGTCCCAACTTACCCAACTCAACGTAACACACAGCCTGCAATCCCCCAGCTGCCCTATCAATCCAGCCCCCCCCCCTCGCTCCCGTGGGCGCCCTCGTGATAGTAACCCCCCCCTGCCTGAAGGGGGGCCTGACGTATCTGATAGGGAGGATAGCTACCAGGCAACTTCTTCTGGGTCTGGCAGCGAGACTGAATCGGACCTCGAGCACGGGGGCAGCCCCCCCAAAAAGAAGGCTAAGGTCAAGGTCAAGGCCCCGCCTAAGGCGAAACCACCACCAAAACCAAAGAAAATAAAACCGGTGAAGGAGGTGGTGGATAGCCCAGAGGGAGATAGCCCTCAGCCTAAGAAGCGAGGTCGGCCTAAGGGAAGCACGAAAGCGAAGAAGGAGGCACTCTTGAGATCACAGCAAGGGGAGAAGGAAGGAGACTGTGTTGAAGAGGCGCCAGGCTTGACGAAAGTTACTGGGAAAGAATTGGCTGTGGTGAAGAAACGCTTGGTTCAAACCGGAATGGTGAACAAAGACAAGGTCAGTGGGAGGGGGGGGGCTTGGGGGTGTGGGGGGGGAGGGAGGTGCACTGAGGAAGAAGGCATTCTATGGCTAAGCGCAGCAGCATTAGTCATCACGTACCAGTAGAAGCCTCAGCAGCATCAGTAAACCAGTATGAAGCCATGCAGCAGGCAGCAGAGCAGTGATGGGGTGTGGTGGGTTGGAAGGAGGTGGCACTGAGGAAGAAAAAGCATTCTTGAGGCTGAAATAGCAGGAGCAGCGTATCAGCAGTACCAGTAGAAAGCAAGCGGTCAGCAGCCGAAGCGTATCAGACGCAGCAGCAGTAAACCAGTACATCAGCACCAGAGTAGCAGGGCTGGGTGTGTGGTGGGGTGGGAGGGAGGGTGCACTGAGGAAGAAGGCATTCTTGAGGCTTAAGCAGCAGCAGCAGTAGCAGCAGTACCAGTAGAAGCAGCAGCAGCAGCAGTACCAGTAGAAGCAGCAGCAGCAGCAGCAGCAGGGATGGGGTGGGGTGGGGTGGAGAGGGAGGTGCACTGAGGAAGAAAGCATTCTTGAGGCTGAAGCAGCAGCAGCAGTAGCAGCAGTACCAGTAAAGCAGCAGCAGCAGCAGCAGTAGCAGTATCAGACGCAGCAGCAGTACCAGTAGCAGCAGCACCAGTAGTAGCAGGGATGGGGTGGGGTGGGGTGGAGAGGGAGGTGCACTGAGGAAGAAAGCATTCTTGAGGTTGACAAGCAGCCGTCAGTCGCATCAGTACCAGTAGAAGCAGCAGCAGCAGCAGCAGTAGCAGTATCAGAC
This sequence comes from Chlamydomonas sp. ICE-L, assembly GCA_013435795.1. Taxonomy (NCBI): domain Eukaryota; kingdom Viridiplantae; phylum Chlorophyta; class Chlorophyceae; order Chlamydomonadales; family Chlamydomonadaceae; genus Chlamydomonas; species Chlamydomonas sp. ICE-L. Next base: position 12,190,339 of record JACBWV010000223.1, read on the forward strand.
GCAGCAAGCATGTACAGTAGCGCACACCAGTATGCGGGATGGGTGGGGTGGGGTGGGAGGGAGGTGGCACTGAGGGAATAAACACTCTTGAGGCTGAAGCAGCAGCAGTACCAGTAGCAGCAGTAGCAGTATCAGACGCAGCAGCCAGTACATTATCGCTAGCATATCAGACGCAGCAGCATACCAGTAGTCAGCAGCAAGCACCAGAATTACAGTGATGGGATGGAGTTGGGTGAGAGGAGGTGCATATGGGAGGAGTAAGCAAGTTTAAGGTGTCCGAGCGGTGAGTTGCTTATGGTGGGGTGGGGTGGGGAGGGAGGAGCACTGGGGTAGGAGGCATTCTTGAGGCAGAAGCAGCAATATCAGCAGTAGGAGCAGCAGCAGCAGTAGGAGCAGTAGCAGTTTCCGCAGTAGCAGTAGCAGCAGTAGCAGCAATGGAAAGAGAGGAGGGAATGAGACTGTGTTGAGGAGGCTCCAGGCTTGACGAAAGTTACTGGGAAAGAATTGGCTGTGGTGAAGAAACGCTTTGTTCAAACTGGAATGGGAAACAGAGAGAAGGTGATTGGTTGGTGGAGCTTGGGGTGGGGTGGGGAGGGAGGTGCACAAATGGAGGAGGCAAGCAGGTCAAGGTGTCAGGAGAAGGTATGTGGGTGGTGGTGCTCCACACCACCCTTTCCACCCTCACCACCACATGGCCCTGACCACCAAACCACCCTAACCACACTCAACCACCACACCAAAACACCAAAAAACAAACACCCTTCCCACCACATTCCCCATCCCCCACAACTGACTTACCACCATAACAAAACTCCTTACCGAACCCATCACATCCACCCTCCCCCCCCCTCCCCACCCCCTTGCCCTGCCCCCCACCCGTCGCCCCCCCCCTCACCAGCCCCTCTTCCCACACATTCCCCCCCAAACCCTCCCTCCCTTCCCCCCCCACCCCCCCCTGCCCCCACCGCCACTCCCCCCCCCCCCAGTTTGCGCCCTTCCCCCCCCACACTCCCCTCCCGCACACCTCCCCCCCCTTAGCCCCCCCCCCCCCCCGCCCCCTTCCCGACCCCCCTCCAGGCCCGCCCTACCCACCGCCGCTCCCCCCCCCTCATCCCACCCCTCCCCCCCGTCTCCCCCCCCCCCCCCTCCTTCCCCCCACTCGCCCACCCCCCTCACCGTCACCCACCGCCCCCCTTCCCCCTCTTCCCACGCCCCCCAAAGCCTCCTCAAAAAACCCCGCTTCCCGCCGTCACTCCCCCCCTCCCAGACCAGAAGACCCCCCTCCTTCCCCCGCTCCCCCCTCATCCCCAGCCCCTCCCCACCCCTCCCCCCCCCCCCCCCTCATCCCCCCACTCCCCCCACCGCGAACATCCACGCACCCCACTCCGCCCCCCTCCCCCCCCTATACGCAGCGAACCCCTCCCAGCCGCCCCCATCCACTCTCCACTTCCACCCCGCCCTCCCCCCCACCCCCCACCCGCTCCCCCCCCCCTCCCCCCCCTCCCCCCCTTCCGCGTGCCCCAAAGAGAAAAACCCAACTCCCTCCCCCAACCCGGCGCCTCCCCCCCCTTCCTTCCCCCCCTCCCGACCACCCGCTCCCCCCTTCCCGCCCCATACCCCCCCCCACCCCCCCCACCCCCCCCCACAAGAGGGGAGGGGGAGCCACCCCCTTCCCCCTTCCCTCCACTCCCACCCCCCCCCCCCTTGTCCCCCTGCCCCCCCCTCCCCCCCCTTCCCCCCCCCCCCCACCCCCCCCCCACCCTCCCTTCCCCCCCCCCACCACACCACCCTTACCACCCTTCCACGCACACCACCCTGACACTCCTCACCACCCTTACCACCACAACAACCCACTTTACGCACCACACCACGCCTTAACCACCCTCACCACCACACCACCCTTACCACCCTCACCACTACACCACCCTTACCAGCCTCACCACCACACCACCCTTACCACCCTCACCACCTCACCACCCCACCACCACACCACCCTTACCACCCTCACCACTCATTCACCACCACAACCAACCAACCCTTACCCACCCTCACCACCCTCACCACCCACCACCCTCCCACACACCAACCCTGACCACCCTCCCCCGTCCCACAGCCACCCTTACCACCCCCACAAGCCACCCTTACCCCCTTACCACCCACCCCGCCCCTCCCCCCCCCCCCACCCCAGCCCTTACCCCCCTCCCCGCCACACCACCCTTACCACCACACCACCCATACCACCCTCACCATCACACCACCCTTACCACCCTCACCACCACACCACCCTTACCACCACACCACCCTTACCACCCTCACCACCACACCACCCTTACCACCACACCACCCTTACCCCACTCACCACCACACCACCCTTACCACCCCCACAACCCTTACCACCCTCACCACCACACCACCCTCACCACCCTTACCACCCTTACCACCCTCACCACCACACCACCCTTACCACCCTCACCACCACACTCACCCTTACCACCCTCACCACCACACCACCATTACTACCCTTACCATCCTCACCACACACAGCTACACCCACCCCGACCCCCACCCCTTACCAGCCATCCACCACACACCAACCTTAACCACCCTTACTCAACCACCCCCACAACCCTACCACCCTACCACCCACACCACCCTTACCACCCTAACCAGCACACCACCCTAACCACCCTCACCACCCTACCACCCTTACCACCCTCACCACCACACCACCCTAACCACCATACCACCCTTTCCACCCTCACCATCCTTACCACCCTTACCACCCTCACCATCCTTACCACCACACAGCCCTTACCACCCCCACAACCCTTACCCCACTCACCACCACACCACCCTTACCCCACTCACCACCACACCACACTCACCACCACACCACCCTTACCACCACAGAGAATGCCAAAGCTGATCTCCACACCCCAGTTGACTTGGACACATGTTCAATCCGTCGCATCATCGCTAAGTCCGAGGTGTCAGGCGAAGGGAAGTGGGTGGTGATGCTCCACACCACCCTAACCACCACACCACCCTCACCAACACACCACCTTTACCACACTCACCACCCTCAACACCGCATCACTCTCCCACTGTTCCACAGAGAATGACGAAAGCGTATTGGTCTGTAAATCGTTGCTCAGTGACGCGCTCAGGATGCACTGATACACTCGGAATGCAAACTCGCTGCGCAGAGGGACCATGACAGCTCACTTCATCAGCTGCAACAGCTGGCAAGGGGCAAAGGGGTGCGGCGGTACCCCCGCATGGTAGGGTGTCAGTAGTAGCAGAAGTGTAGTAGTAGTAGTAGTAGTAGTAGTAGTAGTAGTAGTTGCAGGTAGGTAGGTGGAAGTAGTAGTAGTGGTGTGGGTGTGGGTGTGTTGGGGGGGGGGGGGGGGCGTATTGGTCTATGTATCGTTGCTTGTTGACGAGCTTAGGATGCACTCATACACTTGGAATGCAAACTCGCTGCACAACAGAGACAGAAAGCTCATCAGCTGCAGCAGCTGCAAGGGGCGGCGGCTGTGGTGGCGGTACTAGCAGTCGTAGTAGTAGTGGTAGAAGTAGCAGTCGTAGTAGTAGTAGCAGTAGTAGTAGTAGTAGTAGCAGTAGTAGTGGCAGGTCAATCGGAGAAGGGGGGGTGTTCCTGGGACGTTGTTGCTGGGGGATGGGCAGACTTGGGTAGTGTGACTGATATGTTTGTGAGAGGTGGTGGTGGTTGGGTGTGTTGTAGAGGTGGTGGTGGTTGGGTGTGTGGTGGAGGCGGTGGTGGGTTGTTTGTGTGTGTGGGGTGTGGGAGGGTAGCGTGTGTGGTGGGGGTGGTAAGGGTGGTGAGGTTTTACACTCGCCGGGCAAGAGAGACAGAAGGCTCATCAGCTGCAACAGCAGCAATGGGCGGCGGCGGTAGCAGGTAGGTGGCAGTAGTAGCAGAAGTAGCAGTAGTATAGTAGTAGTAGTAGTAGTAAGTAGTAGTAGTAGTAAGTAGGTGGCTGTAGTAGCAGTAGTAGTAGAAGTAGTAGTAGTAGTGGTAGTGGTAGGTAGTTGGTAGTAGAAGTATAGTGTAGTGGGTGTTTGTGAGTGGTGGTGGGTGGTGGGTGGGGGTGTGGGGTGGTGGGGGGGGTGGGGGGTATTGTGTCTGTGTAACCTTTGGTCATGAACGAGCTCGGTTGTCCCTCGCTGCGCAAGACGCAGGCAGAAATTTTCTCAGCTGCAGGCAAGCAGCCAGGGGCAGTAGTAGTCATTCATTGTAGTAGTATTCATAGTAACGTAGTATAGTATAGTAGTAGTGTCGTAGTCGCAGCAGTCGTCGTAGTAGTAGTAGTGTAGTAGTAGTAGTAGCAGAAATAGTAGTAGTAGTAATAGTCGTAATAGTAGCATAAGTAGTTAGCAGAAGTAAGTGTAGTATAGTAGTAGTATAGTTGTAGACTTAGCATTAGTAGTAGTAGTAGTAGTAAATTAGTAGTAGTAGTAGTATATAGTAGTAGTAAGTCGTAGTAGAAGTAGCAGGTAGTAGAAGTAAGTAGTAGATAGTAGTATAGTAGTAGTTGTAGTTGTAGTAGTAGTTGTGTAGTAGTAGTAGTAGTAGTAGTAGTAGTAGTAGTAGTAGAAGTCGTACGTAGTAGTAGTAGTAGTAGAAGTAGTAGTAGTAGCAAGTAAGTCAGTTTTTGTAGTCGTAAACGTGATAGTAGTAGTGAGTAGTACTTAGTATAGAAGTAGTAGTAGTAGTAGTAGTAGTAGTAGTAGTAGTGTAGCAGAAGTAGTAGTTGTAGGAGTAGGAGTAGGAGTAGCAGCAGAAGTAGCATTAGTAGTAGTAATAGTAGTAGTAGTAGTAGTTGTAGTAGTAGGAGTAGGAGTAGGAGTAGCAGCAGAAGTAGTATTATTAGTAGTAATAGTAGTAGTAGTAGTAGGAGTAGGAGTAGTAGCAGTAGCAGTAGTAGTAGTAGTAGCAGAAGTAGTAGTAGTAGTAGTAGAAGTAGTAGTAGTAGTGTAGTAGCAGAAGTAGTAGTAGTAGTAGAAGTAGTAGTAGTTGTAGTAGTAGTAGTAGTAGTAGTAGTAGTAGTAGTAGAAGTAGTAGTAGTAGTAGTAGTAGTAGTAGCAGAAGTAGTAGTTGTAGGAGTAGGAGCCTAGGAGTAAGCAGGTAGTAGTTGGTTGGGCGGTATGGTATGGTTATTTAGCAGGTAGGTGGCCGTAGTCAGTAGTAGAGAGTAGCAGTAGTATAGTAGTAGAAGTCTTAGTATAGTAGTAAGTAAGTCAGTAGTAGTAGTAAGTAGGTGGCTGTAGTAGCAGTAGTAGTAGAAGTAGTAGTAGTAGTGGTAGTGGTAGGTAGTTGGTAGTAGAAGTATAGTGGTAGTGGTGTTTGTGAGTGGGTGGGGGTGGGTGGGGTGTGTGTGGGGGTGGGTGGGGGGTGGGGGCGGGGGGGGTATTGGTCTGTGTAACCTTTGTCAGTGACGAGCTCAGGTTGCACTCGCTGCGCAAGAGAGGCAGAAAGTTCATCAGCTGCAGCAGCAGCAAGGGGCAGTAGTAGCAGTCATTGTAGTAGTATTAATAGTAGAAGTAGTATAGTATAGTAATAGTAGTAGTAGTAGTAGTAGTAGCAGAAGTAGTAGTAGTAGTAGTAGTAGTAGTAGTAGTAGCAGAAATAGTAGTAGTAGTAGTAATAGTAGTAGTAGTAGCAGAAGTAGTAGCAGAAGTAGTAGTAGTATAGTAGTAGTATAGTTGTAGAAGTAGTAGTAGTAGTAGTAGAAGTAGTAGAAGGTAGTAGTAGTAGTAGTAGTAGTAGTAGTAGTAGTAGTAGAAGTAGTAGTAGTAGTAGTAGTAGTAGTAGTAGTAGTCCAGCAGAAGTAGTAGTTGTAGTAGTAAGTAGTAGTAGTAGTAGTAGTTAAGAAGTAGTGTAGTAGTAGTAGTAGTAGTCGTAGTAGTAGTAGCAGAAGTAAGTAGTTGTAGTAGTAGTAGCTAGTAGTATAGTGAGAAGTAGTTAGTAGTAGTAAGTAGTCGTAGTAGTAGCAGAACGTAGGAGTTGTAGTGTAGGAGTAGGAGAAGTAGTAGCAGCAGAAGTAAAGTAGTGTATAGTAGTAGATGTAGGAGTAGTAGTTAGTAGTAGTTGTAGGAGTAGGAGTAGGAGTAGGAGTAGCAGGAAAAGCAGCCGCAGAAGTAGTATTAGTAGTAGTAAATGTTAATCGTAGTAGTTAGTAGGCGTAGGAGTAGTAGGAGTCGCGTTAGTTAATAGACAGTAGTAGTAGTAGTCGCAGAAGTAGTAGTGTCGTGTAGTGTAGTAGCAGTAGCAGTAGTAGTAGTAGTAATCGTAGTAATTAGTAGTAGTAGTAGTTGAGTAGTAGTAGTAGCCAGTAGTAGTAGTAGTAGTAGTAGTAGTAGAAGTAGTAGTAGTGGTGAGGTGGTCGTAGTAGTAGAAGTATAGTTAGTAGTAGAGTGTAGTGTAGTGGATGTCAGTAGGGAATAGAGTGGGGGGAGGGGGGGGTTGGGGGTGGAGTCTCTCTTTTCTGCCACTTAGGGGGAGGCCCTGGTATGTGTCTGAGTAGTATCGTTGCCAGTCTGGAACTCAGGATGCACTGATGCACTGATGCACTAGGAATTCATACAGGGGGTTGGGGGGTAGTCTCTTCTTTGTGCCACTTACCCCTTGGGCCCAATGCCAACATCGCAGGTGCAAGGGCGTCCCACGCAGCAGCAGCTGAGATGGCCTCAGGGGGTCCTAGGCTTCAGATTGTGAACGGACAGATTGTGGTGGACAACTCATCCCTGACCATCCAAGTGAGTATCAGAGCGCAAGCAACTGCAGTTACATTGCATTACATTACATTACACTGCACTACATAATGATGTATTGAAATTGAAATTGTTACATCCGTGTAATACAGTTTCTCACAGGACGTGATGTTAAGGACACCACAGCGTAAGCCGGAGCTAGCTATAGTCACACTACATAATGATATAATTAACATAGCATAACATTACATAATTGACATGACATTGCAATGCATGAGGTGCAAAACCCTCAGCTGGTCCTAGGCTTCAGATTGTGAACAGACAGATTGTGGTGGACATCTTATCCCTGACCATCCAAGTGAGTATCAGAGGGCAAGTAACTGCATATACATTGCATTAGGTTTCACATCAATCAATAAATGCTTTTCACATCAACCAATTAATGTGGTTTCACATTAATAAATAAATGTGGTTTCACATCAATCAATAAATGTGGTTTCACATCAATCAATAAATGTGGTTACACATCAATACATGTGGTTTCACATCAATACATGTGGTTTCACATCAATACATGTGGTTCACATCAATACATGTAGTTTCACATCAATACATGTGGTTTCAAATCAATAAATAAATGGCACGTCTTATTATGAGGTGTGAGGTTGAGGGGGCCAGCCCGTGGGCTTACACTGGGGCCTACCACCAATGTATTCACCCTATTGCATTGCATTACAGTCCTAGACTTCAGATTGGGAACGGACAGCTTGTGGCGCATGGCGCATCCTCAACATTCAGACATACAGCCACATGTTGGCCTGACAACCCGAAACCCAAACCAAGCTTCTTTTGGAAAACAGCCAGACATACAGCTACATGTTGGCCTGACAACCCAAAACCCAAACCAAGCTTCTTTTGTCAAAACAGTGCGATACATCTTTCCCTCAAAAACTAAACACAGCTCTGTCGGTGGCTCAAGCCCCGCCCCACCAGGGTAATTCAAAGCGCGCGCTTTACACGTAGTTAGCACCGTTGTGACGGGCGCCGACGATGAGGGACAGGTCTGGGTGGGTGGGTGGGGTGGGGTGGTGGGGGGGAGACAGGGGGTAGGGGTTGTAGTCGAGGCCCTCACGCACACTGATGCCAGCATGGGGCTCCCGATTTCCGGTGAGCAGTGCGTACCAGGATAATTCAAAGCGCGCGCTTTTGAGCTTTTGAGCGCTGACTTTTTGACCCCCTCTGCGCTTTAAGCGCAGTTTTTGCACCCCCCTGTTGGCGCAGCAAGCAATTTTTGCGCTTTTTGCACTACAAAGCGCAGTTTTTTGTCTTCAAGTGCGCTGAAGCGCTGGCCAATTTGGCCATTTGAAGTACCCTGCACCCCACCTGTGTCCAGGCCCATCTAAAAACGGTAATGATAACGCCTGGTGGGGCGTGGTATTAAGGGCACCAGTCGTAAGCGGGTGGAGAGCGGTCTTCTACATTAACTGAACAAGCTACCATGGCGGTTGACAACGACCTGTGCCCAGGCCCAACAAACTGTCATCCAAACGCATAAGCGCGATGAGGCGGAAGTAAGCTTTCTCTACATGAACTTGAACTTGGTTACATGAACTTGAATTTGGCTACATGGCGCTTCCTCAACCGTCAGACATGCAGCTACTTGTTGGCCAGACAACCCCAAACCCAAACCAAGCTTCTTTGTAAAACAGTCAGACAAATCCTACCCTCAAAACCCAAACAAAGGTTCTTTTTTAAAACAGTCTTAAACTTGCTACCCTCAAAACCCAAACAAAGGTTCTTTGTAAAACAGTCTTAAACTTGCTATCCTCAAAACCCAAACAAAGGTTCTTTGTAAAACAGTCTTAAACTTGCTACCCTCAAAACCCAAACGAAGGTTCTTTTTTAAACAGTCTTAAACTTGCCACCCTCAAAACCCAAACAAAGGTTCTTTGTAAAACAGTCTTAAACTTGCTACCCTCAAAACCCAAACAAAGGTTCTTTGTAAAACAGTCTTAAACTTGCTACCCACAAAACCCAAACTAAGGTTCTTTGTAAAACAGTCTTAAACTTGCTACCCTCAAAACCCAAACAAAGGTTCTTGGTAAACAGTCTTAAACTTGCTACCCTCAAAACCCAAACCAATTGAAACCCCGCCCCACCTGTGCCCAGGCCCAACAAACTGACATCCAAACGTATCAACGCGTCGAGGAGGAAGGGCGTTTCCTCAACAGTCAGACGTACAGCAACATGTTGGCAAGAGAGCGTTGGAGTGAGACAGAGACAGAACTGTTTTATCGTTCTATCGCTCATTTCGGCACAGACTTCGGGCTGATCGCCAAGCTGTTCCCGTCTAGAGATAGGAAGCACATCAAGAATAAGTTCAATATGGTGAGTCAGCTGTCATGAAGGACTTCATGAGGGCACACACTGTTTCTAGGGATACGAAGCACATCATCAATGAGTTCAATATGGTGAGTCAGCTCTCATGAAGGACTTCATGAGGGCACACGTTCTTTCTAGGGATACGAAGCACATCAACGATGAGTTCAATAGGGTGAGTGGCCTCTTGTTTATAACATTCAGTAGGGTGTTCACTACGGCGAGTCAGCTGGCGTGAAGGACTTCATGAGGGCACACGTTCTTTCTAGGGATGGGAAGCACATCAAGAATAAGTTCACTACGGCGAGTCAGCTGTCGTGAAGGACTTCATGAGGGCACACGTTCTATCTAGGGATGCGATTCACATCAACAGTGAGTTCAATAGGGTGGGTGGCCTCTTGTTTATAACATTCAGTAGGGTGTTCACAATGGCGAGTCAGCTGTCGTGAAAGACTTCATGAGGGCACACGTTGTTTCTAGGGATGGGAAGCACATCAACAATGAGTTCAAAAGGGTGAATCGCTTCTAGTGTGGGATATCCATTGGGATGTTTAGTCTAGTGCGGTGAGTCAGATCTCATGTTTGATCCAGGGTTTAGTCTAGTTCAGTGAGTCAGCTCTCATGTATTCATTCAGGGTTTGGGCCCGTCGCAACGTGAATGTTTGTTTGGTCGAGGGCCGCTATCTCCCGTCGACCCTAAGTGTGCCTACTCTTCTGTAGGAGTGGCAACTCCATTCGAACCGAATCCTCGGTGTCGCTGGTTTGTGCCGTGAGACCCACCTCATGGGGTGAAATACCTTACACAACTAAAACAAAAATCGCCAAGCTGTTCCCCTTGAGAGATAGGGACTGGGGGTCCTGGGTTGAATACACCACCTACTACCCACCACCCCTGTAGGAATTAAAAGCACGTGCCAACCGAGTCAATTCCACACCCAAGGGTGGCAGCAAGGATCCGGCAGAGACAAAGCTCCTATACACCATCATCACCATCATCATCATCATCATCATCATCATCATCACCAGCATCGTCATCAACATCATTATCATCATCATCATCATCATCATCACCACCATCGTCATCAACATCATTATCATCAGCATCAGCATCAGCATTACCACCCACAAACTACCACCTGATCACCATACATATAAACCATCATCAACATCGGCATCACCATCACCATCACCACCAGCATCACCATCACCATCACCATCACCACCCACGAACTACCACCTGATCACCACCCATATGAACCATCATCAACATCAGCATCAGCATCACCTACCACCTACCACCCACCACCCTACCACCTGATCACCAGCATCAGCATCACCACCTGTATAACCCACCACCCTTTCAAGAATTAAAAGCACATGCCGCCCGAGTCAACTCCATACTCAAGGGTGGCAGCAAGGACCCGGCAGAGATCAAACTCCTTTACACCATCACCATCACCATCATCATCACCACCATCATCAGCAATAGCATCAGCATCAGCATCAGCATCACCACCCCACAAACTACCGCCTGACCACCACCCATGTGACCCATCATCAACATCAACACCATCATCATCATTATCATCACCCACCACCCACCACCCTAGCACCTGACCACCACCTCTATATCCCACCACCCCTGTAGGAATTAAAAGCACATGCCACCGGAGTCAACTCCACACTCAAGGGTGGCAGCAAGGACCCGGCAGAGACAAAGTTCCTATCCACCATCATCACCACCACCATCATCATCATCACCCACCACCCTACCACCTGACCACCACCCCTGTAGGAATTGAAAGCACATGCCACACAAGTCAACTCCACACTCAAGGGTGGCAGCAAGGACCCGGCAGAGACCAAACTCCTTTCACCATCATCACCGTCATCATCACCACCGCCATCATCATCATTATCATCATCATCATCATCATCATCATCACCCACCTTCCTACCACCTGACCACCACCCCTGCAGGAATTGAAAGCACATGCCACACGAGTCAACTCCACACTCAAGGGTGGCAGCAAGGACTCGGCAGAGACCAACCTCCTTTACACCATCATCACCGTCATCATCACCACCATCATCATCATCATCATCATCACCCACCTTCCTACCACCTGACCACCACCCCTGCAGGAATTGAAAGCACATGCCACCCGAGTCAACTCCACACTCAAGGGTGGCAGCAAGGACCCGGCAGAGACCAGACTCCTATACACCATCATCAAGCGCAACCTAGGGCTCCCGACAGGCCTCGAAGAGGGCGGATCAGCAGACCCTGCTGCTGCTCCTGCTGCTCCACCATCTGCTGTGAATCAACCGACCCTGTTAGACAAAGCAGCAGGCGAGTCTGCTGATCCGGGTGACATGGGAGCTGCCTCGGGGGCAGGGAAGATGCTACCCCCGCCCAACCCTGCTGACGGAGGTGCCACACAGGCGTACACCCGAACGAAGGGGCCTAATCTATTAGCCGCCCGCCCGCCCCGACAGAGCGAGGCAGAGCCACCGAAAGCGGTACAGGAGACTGTACCTGCACCTGTTGAGGCAGCTCATGCGTACATGGGAGACGACGAGATGGACCCTGAAGACATGGGCTACTACTGAGCTTACGTACAGGCTGGAAGCGGCCTAGGAGGCTGTACCTTCACCTGCTGAGGCAGTACATGCGTACATGGGAGACAAGGAGATGGACCTCGAAGATATGGGCTACTTGAGCTTACCTTGGATCAAGTCTATTCTGATCAGAATGCAGCGCATCCGCTAGTACTAGCGTGGCTTAGCCACACCAGCCACTGTTTCTTTCTTCGGTATGCGTCGTAGCTTCCACCCAACTCCATTAACCAGCCACTGAGCCAAGCCCAAAGCCTTTAGCTGCATGGCAGCTTCCAGTCAGATCCATCAGCCAGCCACTGGGCCAAGCCCAAAGCCTTCAGCTGCATGGCAGCTTCCAGTTAGCTCCATCAGCCAGCCACTGAGCCAAGCCCAAAGCCTTTAGCTGCATGGCAGCTTCCAGTCAGATCCATCAGCCAGCCACTGAGCCAAGCCCTAAGCCTTTAGCTGCATGGTAGCTTCCAGTTAGCTCCATCAGCCAGCCACTGAGCCAAGCCCAAAGCCTTTAGCTGCATGGCAGCTTCCAGTTATCTCCATCAGCCAGCCACTGAGCCAAGCCCAAAGCCTTTAGCTGCACTGGGATGCCTGTCAGATCAGCTTCGAGACGCACTAGCTAGCTTAAGGTTTGGCCCTAGGACAGGGAAAAGGAGCTGCCTAGCAGCTGCTACGCGTAGCCCCAAATATAAACAGTGACACTAGCCTAGACCACCTAAGCCCGAGTTAATAAGTTATTTGAATTTATTATGTTACGTCCAAAGACCACAAGCAGCTGTAATGGCTGGAGCCATGTGACCAAGTTCCAGTTATACTGAGCTTACGTGCACGCTGGCCTTAACACCTCCATGCATGCAGGCTGTCATTACCTAAATAAATAAACAGTACGCCTTCTTACGAGGCGTGAGGGTGAGGGGGCCAGCCCGTTCGCTTGCACTGGGGCCTAACACCAAAGGCCAACCACCAACCACCAAAGGCCGTCCTAATCCTCTTGGGTCAAGCATATTGTAATAAGACTGCTTTGCTTGAAATTCAAATTTGAAATTCAACTTTTGATAAGACTGCTTTGATTGAAATTGATTAAAAGTAGCAGGGTGCCCGAGGCCCCTAATGCTCGGCCTTCGTGCGTGCATGGTGCGACTTCAAGGTGCTAGAACGCGCACATGATTCTTCATGAGGGTGCGATATTGAAATTGAAATTGAAATGGTTACATCCGTGTAATACAGTTACTCACAGGACGTGGAGTTAAGGACACCATAGCGTAAGCCGGAGCTAGCTATAGTCACCGTAGGACCATCTCAGTAAAAAGAATTACCACCGATGCCGATACAATACAGCCGGAAATACAATACAGCCTGAAATGACCGTGTCGATCCCTAAGTGACCCCCAACTAAGATTCCATGTGTCAGCCAGGCAGCAAAACTAGAGGCTCATGCAAAGCTCGTTTTTGGCTAGGGTGGGTGTAGTTTGACAGGTGACCGTCGTTTTTACTACAACTCAAAGAAGAAGAAAATTTACACTATCAGCATCAATTGCGGTTCACTCGATCGTTTTATGTCTTGGTGACTACTACTGTACTTCCTTAGAACTATAGCTGTAGATAGTAAATGCTTTTCTGCACAGTGACAGCTTCCTGTAGGCTGCGTCCCCTGGTCCCCTGACACGCGCTGTATAGCCTGTACCCTGATTAGGTTCCAGGCTTCCACCCCTTACACCGCTGGTGTCTTATGTGGTTCCCCAGTCACTGTAAACATTCTCATCTCCGTGTATAGATTGGCGCGTTTGACCGTGCAAGCATCTGTCCACTTTCGAAGTGTTTAAGCTGATAGACACTATCTGGGACAATTCGACACTTCCCAGGTCGGAATACGGATATCGAAAAAGTAACAGTGACAGTAGCTAACTCCGGCTTACGCTGTGGTGTCCTTAACTTCACGTCCTTTGAGTGAACGTATTACACGGATGTACGAATTTCAATTTCAATATCGGAAAAGTACAATTTTAAAACGTTAATAAACAATCAAAATATATAAAACACTAAGCATTCTCTTCGGATACGATCTGCAATAGGTAGGTAGATAGCCAAGCTGTTCATTGGGCTAAGCCCCAAGATTTCAGTAGTACCCCAAACCTGTGGTCCAGGGGTAGGGGAAACAGGCAAAAAAAGGGACTTGCCCAACCGTGTAGGAAGGGCTTGAAAAGAGAAAGCACTGATGAACTGAACCCCAAACAATAGTTTTTCTGACGGGGGCCCTGAGTTCGTGCCACAGTTATCATTTAATTATACAGTATAATACTCCGCCTAGTATGATCCTTGGTGGCACGGGGGGACTTGGAATCATATGGAGAGCAGCCAGAATTGGCTGAAATGCCATACATGTAACAATTCACTTCGATTGTAACCAAGTTGAAGTTCCATACAAAGTTCAGCCATACCCGAGGAGACGGCAAACAATGTATTAATCTGTGTATCCATGCATGTGTGGAGAGATTGGATTAAGTATGTTTTGATAGTAATATCTTCTTGATTCCGCCTCTAACGACCATGGCAGGGAGTAGGCTTGTTCAAAAGTATTAGTCATCTTATAAAATTTGCCATATGTCAACCACCCTCCTAAACCACTTGGATGACATTTATGGATATAACACAAATGATGGCTTACATTATGCATGTGTCATCATGTGTTGTGAAGCAATTACTAGGGAGCTGTAAACCAGTTCCTCCATTTCCCCCTTTGGATTGTCAAATTAACACGGGTGTTGGGGCATGTCAGAAGTACCCTATATTACACAAGGCACACCAGCCCCAAATGTATTGTTGCCTCCATAGTTGTACTTGGGGGGTCAGACTGGTAAGCATGTTGTGCAACTCTGATGCTGGTGTGTGTCGTGGGCACACACATTAACCTAAATGGGTATGGACCCCAGCATGTAGGCCCCTATATGAGCACTTGACCCATTGCATGTAGCTCCATCCTCAAAAGTCAGTTCCAATTTGAATGGGTGCCACATGTGCATGCAAGATGAGTCTAGTATACCCACCATGTGAGAAACATCTGTATCCCTCCATGCCCAAATACGCTGCGGAGGTCCGGAAAGCGCTAAAGTGTGAAAATAGGTTTGGAGCCTCGCAATAGATCACCCGGAAAAACGTCACCACTGGACTTGGCTCGGTTATTAGAGAAAGGTTTTACCTAGCGCTGTATGTTTGGACCCCGAACTTCCAGAATGGCACAGTGTGGGTGACGAAATATGTAGACAGGCTCCATAGGTTACTTTATTTCGGAAGCGACTGATACTTTTGAACACACCTAGAGCTTGTCTGCCGTGGTCAACAGGGGTAGTGGTGAACGTTCGTTTGGTTGTGGGTTGGTATCCCTAAAAACAAATGGTTAGATGTCTGATTTTTTTGATAACGTTCACTTCCCCCATTTAATTCCCTGATCAGTACGCTTGGCAAGTACCCAGTATTTTCGCACCAAGTTCAAGTTCAAATTCAACAATTTTTCACATGCTCTGTGTAAGTAAGTGATTTGTTCGAGTTTACATTTTCCTGGTAATCATGTTTATATTGCCGAAGACGGCGAGCAGCCAAATTTCTGGCTGAAGCTATGTAACCAAGGTCAAGGTCAAGGTCAAGTTTGCAAGCACAAAGAGCAGAGCCGTTTGCTTTTCTGGATGCACTGAGATTTGTATTCTTCGGGATATATCCTGACATAGCACGGTATGCTTGTGTTTGTATGATTCCTCTTTCTTACAGCTAGCTTCTATTTTTTTATGGACCTTAGATCCCTGCTACAGATTTGAACACTTCCAGCCCACATTGATATTGAAATTGAAATGGTTACATCCGAGTAATGTGCCACTCTAAGGACGTGAAGTTAAGGGCACCACTGCGTAAGCCGGAGCTAGCAGTAGTCACCATAAAAGAGTCTCCTTGTTAGAAGATCTGAGTCCCTTGGCTAGATCTAAAACAAGGAGAACCAGGGAAATTGCTAATCCCCTGGTATTGAGCCCTGTTGGGTCTCCACTTTAAAAGCTAGAGTTAGAGTGGGAGTGGACTTTAAAAGCTAGAGTTAGAGTGGGAGTGGACTTTGTCCGCCAGTTGCTTGGCAAAGGTTGATAAACGGGCACCCAATCCACCCATAAGTAAAACTGAAGGAAACCTATTTATATGGCCCAGGAACCGGACATGCATTCATTTGTTGCAGTCCAGGGGTGGCCAACTGGCCAATAGCCAAACATAGTGCTTGCCCTCGGGCTGGAGCCATGTACGATATTCAATCTCAAGTTCGATTACATACTGCACCGGATGCAATCAACCTAACAGAATTTTAATTGCAAAACCAGGCAAAACATCAAAATTAAATATCAAATAATGTGTACACATGACAAGGGCCTCAGGCCCTGAGGGTTGTTCCAAGCCCTCGGATCATTTATAGGGTATACATATGACCAGGGTTGTTCAAAGCCCTCGGATCATTCATAGGGTATACACATGAATAGGGTTGTTCAAAGCCCTCAGATAATTTGTGTAACATATCCTGATACTTAGCCACGAGTGCGGGCTGCTCTATGAGAGGGAGTAGTGATAGAGCGGGGTGTATAAATGGTCCTGGGTACCGATATATAATGTTCAGCTTAGGAGAAAAATAAATGGCAATTGCTTATGTGGCAAACTAAATGGTCATGGTTTGCATGGTAGCAAACTGAATGGGGTTCAGGGTTGGCAGAAAACTGAATGGCAATGAACTGCCCCTAAATCCTAAACCCCGTCACGACGTGGTAGCAAACTGGATGGAAAAGAATACAATAAAATCAGTCAATCACAGCTCCTCAGCTGGCCCACTGTCTCTGGAGAGTGCACTTGCGCAAGCCGCAGCTGGCCACCTGTCTTTGGAGAGTGTACTTGCGCAAGCCGCAGCTGGCCCACTGTCTTTGGAGAGCGTACACATGCAAGCCGCAGCTAGCCCACTGTATCTGGAGAGTGAATTTGCGCAAGCCGCAGCTAGCCCACTGTCTCTGGAGAGTGTACTTGCACAAGGCGCAGCTGGCCCACTCTATGGAGAGTGTGCTTGCGTAAGCCGCAGCTGGCCCACTGTCTATGGAGAGTGTACTTGCGTAAGCCGCAGCTGGCCCACTGTCTCTGGAGAGCATACACATGCAAGCTGCAGCTAGCCCACTGCCTCTGGAGAGTGTACTTGCGCAAGTCGCAGCTGGCCCACTGTCTCTGTAGAGTATACTTGCGTAAGCCGCAGCTGGCCCACTGTCTTTGGAGAGCGTACACGTGCAAGTCGCAGCTGGCCCACTGTCTCTGGAGAGTGTACTTGCGCAAGTCGCAGCTGGCCCAATGTCTCTGTAGAGTGTACTTGCGTAAGCCGCAGCTGGCCCACTGTCTTTGGAGAGCGTACACGTGCAAGTCGCAGCTGGCCCACTGTCTCTGGAGAGTGTACTTGCACAAGCCGCAGCTGGCTTTGGATAGCGTACTTGTGTAAGCAACTGGGTCAAGCCCAACGTTTGCAATTGTGTTAATCCATTGTGGTAGGGTGAAGCATATAAATGGTCTCCACATCCCAGCCATTGGACATTACTACACAATTCAATTGTGGACTAATATTAATTGTGTCAGCTGTCTGGAGCAAGCATGCTTTGATAAGATTGCTTTGCTTTGAATTGACTAAGTCACTCCAGAAGACGGTGAGCCTTACAGGCTGGAGCCATGTAACCAAGCTCAAGTGTCAGCTGCCTGGAGCAAGCATATTTAGATAATGATGCTTTGCTTTGAATTGACTAAGTCACTCCAGAAGACGGTGAGCCTTACAGGCTGGAGCCATGTAACCAAGCTCAAGTGTCAGCTGCCTGGAGCAAGCATATTTAGATAATGATGCTTTGCTTTGAATTGACTAAGTCACTCCAGAAGACGGTGAGCCTTACAGGCTGGAGCCATGTAACCAAGCTCAAGTGTCAGCTGCCTGGAGCAAGCATATTTAGATAATGATGCTTTGCTTTGAATTGACTAAGTCACTCCAGAAGACGGTGAGCCTTACAGGCTGGAGCCATGTAACCAAGCTCAAGTGTCAGCTGCCTGGAGCAAGCATATTTAGATAATGATGCTTTGCTTTGAATTGACTAAGTCACTGCCGAAGACGGTGAGCAGCCTGACAGGCTGGAGCCATGTAACCAAGCTCAAGTGTCAGCTGCCTGGAGCAAGCATATTTGATAATGATGCTTTGATTTGAATTGACTAAGTCACTGCCGAAGACGGTGAGCCTTACAGGCTGGAGCCATGTAACCAAGCTCAAGTGTCAGCTGCCTGGAGCAAGCATATTTAGATAATGATGCTTTGCTTTGAATTGACTAAGTCACTCCAGAAGACGGTGAGCCTTACAGGCTGGAGCCATGTAACCAAGCTCAAGTGTCAGCTGCCTGGAGCAAGCATATTTAGATAATGATGCTTTGCTTTGAATTGACTAAGTCACTCCAGAAGACGGTGAGCCTTACAGGCTGGAGCCATGTAACCAAGCTCAAGTGTCAGCTGCCTGGAGCAAGCATATTTAGATAATGATGCTTTGCTTTGAATTGACTAAGTAACTGCCGAAGACGGTGAGCAGCCTGACAGGCTGGAGCCATGTAACCAAGGTCAATTGTCAGCTGTCAGAAGCACTATCTAGCTCCAGGTTCAGTCTGAGGAGAGGAATGGGAGCTGCTAAGAATATGAAAAATGCAGCTAAAAATGCAAACAATGGTTTGATGTGGCGCAGTCTGGTCAGTCAGGTCAGTTAGTCAAGATTATCGTACTTTTGTCTTTTTTGTGACGAGGGGATCAAGTCCAAAGTGTGTACTACAGTGTGCACCCGTAGTGGTACCGTACAGGATTGTAGTGCCCCTAGAGGGGTATCACTCGAGGGGGGCGAATTGAATTGTGTTATTCACCGGGTTTCACCGGCTCACCTAGAGTGACTTAGAGTGCACAGGTCTACCTCCCTGCTGCACTGTACTGCGATGCCGCTGCCAGCTATGGCACGGACTCTGATGCCGGTACCCTGAGGTGCCGCGCCATCTCAGTACTTCCTCCTAGCGCATTGAGGGGTATCACTCGAGGGGTGCGAATTTAATTGTGCATATGCTTAGACGCCTCAAGGCGTGTAGAACCATGAAACAATTCCAGTGAACTGCTGTCCTTCAAGGTCAGTGTCCTGCTGCCCTTCAAGTTTGATAAGTGTACAGCTGTCCTTCGAGTTCATTGTGGTGGAGACCAGCAACCACTAGCAGGAGGACAGAGTGAAAGGCACCAGCAACAACACAGGCACCAGCATTTAAAGCCATTCAGCAGATGATTCGGATTTTCGAAACACTTCGTAGTTTGTACCTCGAGCTTGAGAATTTGGCTCCCTAATTCAGGCATTTTGGCCTGAGGAATCGAGAATTCTGAGGTAAGAACTACGAGACCCAAATCCAAACTATCTGCTGAACGGCTATGACACGGATCACTTTTCACTTAGAGAGATCGTGCTACAGAGCTCTGGGTTGAACACCTGCAGCATAGGAACAGCAGACAGGAAGATGAGAGCACAGAAATATATCAAAAATTTGGAGTACGGCAGGAGTAGCCCAGGCCTCAAAATTTTCAGTCAGACCGACTGATTTTTCTGAGAACGGGGCTGTAATGGCATGAAACATGGCGATATTTTGAGTTACTTTTCAGGTCATTCTGAGCGGCTCATTTAGTGTGTGTGTGTGTGTGTGTGGTGGTGGTGGTGGGGGTCAGCCCTCATTTGTTTTTTTGCCAACTTTTTACTCAGACCTCCAGACCCCAGGATCCCACTCGCCATTGTGGAGCTATACACTGATACAGTCCAGAACATGAGGTGAATCAACCCAATAAAAAACCCACAGAATGGTGTCACCCAGCCACCCCAGGAAACCAGGACTCCCACCCACTGTTGTAGAGATATACTCTGATGCAATCCAGAAGATGAGGTGAATGAACCCAGTGAACCAGCCTTTTAATGGTGCCAGCCATCCACCCATTGAGACCAGGACCCCCACCCACCATTGTGGAGCTATACACTGTCACCATCATTTGTGTGTACCAGTCTGGGTCCACACAAAACCTGCAGTACATTTCATCCAATGCACATACCCATTTCCTGATCCCACCCACCATTGTGGAGCTAAACACTGTCACCATCATTTGTGTGTACCTGTTTGGGTCCACACGAAACAGTCAAATGCCGGTATTTAAAAAATACCCTCAAACCATCATAACTCCATCCGATGTAAAGACCCATTTCCTGCTCCAACCCACCGTTGTGGAGCAATACTCTGTCACCATCCAGAAGATTAGGAGCACCACCCAATGAATGACCCACCGAATGGTGTCAGCCATCCACCCCAGGAGCCCAGGACCCTGACCCACCGTTGTTGAGCCATACACGGTCACAATCCAGAAGATTAGGAGCACCACCCGATGAATGACCCACAGAATGGTGTAGCCCGGAAGATCGAAGAAGCCTAGCTGACTCTGCCACCATGCGAGGTTTACCTGGCAGGGGGTAGACAGTGGGTTGGTAAGCAGTTTGGGTGGCTTATAGGTAGATTGGTAAGTAGTTTGGGTGGTTTGTAGGTAGTTTGTGTGGTAGATTGGAAGGTAGGAAGGCAGTTAAGGTAGGAAGGACGTAAGGAAGGACGTAAGGAAGGAAGGACGTAAGTAAGTAAGTTTGGGTGGTAGGTAGGTAGGTAGTTTGGGTGGTACGTGGGCAGGTAGATAGGCAGGTAGAGTGGTAGGTTTGTGGGCAGGCAGGTTGGTTAGTGGATATGAAGGTAGGTAGGTTGTTTTGTGGGTATGTAAGTAGGTTACTGGACTTGTATGTATGTATGTATGTATGTATGTAGGCAGGTTGGTTTGGGGGTACTAGTTTGGTTTGTGGGAAGGTAAGTTGGTTATTGGATATGTAGATAGGTAGGTAGGTTCAGAGGTACTAGGTTGGTTAATGGGTAGGTAACTTGATTAGTGGATATGTATGTATGTATGTATGTAGGCAGGTTGGTTAGGGGATGCTGCGTTGGTTTGTGGGAAGGTAACTTGATTAGTGGATATGTAAGTATGTAGGTAGGTAGGTAGGCAGGTTGGTTAGGGGATGCTACGTTGGTTTGTGGGAAGGTAAGTTGGTTAGTGGATATGCAGGCAGGTAGGTAGGTACGTTGGTTTGTTTGTAGGTGCTAAGTTGGTTAATGGGTAGGTAAGTTGTTAAGTGTATATGTAGATAGGGAGGAAGGTGGGTAGGTTTGGAGGCTCTGGGTTGGTTAATGGGTAGGTTAGTTGGTTACCGGGTATGTAGATAGGTAGGTAGGCAGGTTGGTTAGTGGACAGGTCGGTTACTAGGTAGGTTGGCAGGTCGGGTACTAGGATGGCAAGTTGGTACCGGTTGACAGGTAAGCAGGTTGGCTGGTCAGTTACTAGGTAAGCAAGTTGGTACCAGTTGACAGGTAGGCAGGTGGGCTGGTGGGTTACTAGGACAGCAAGTTGGCACCAGAAGTAGGTTGACAGGTAGGCAGGTGGGCTGGTGGGTTACTAGGCAGGCAAGTTGGTACCGGAAGTTGGTTGACAGGTAGGCAGGTGGGCTGGTGGGTTACTAGGACAGCAAGTTGGTACCAGTTGACAGGTAGGCAGGTGGGTTACTAGGACAGCAAGTTGGTACCGGAAGTTGGTTGACAGGTTGGCTGGTTGGCTGGTCGGTTACTAGGTAGACGAGTTGGTACCGGGAGGAAAGAAAATTTATCAGAGTTTAGGAATGAGATCATCCTGACCGGCCATTACACTTTCACTACTCTCACACTCACTGTGCAGTACACTGTGATCCCACTCCATTACACTTTCACTACTCTCACACTCACTGTGCAGTACAATGTGATCCCACACCATTACACTTTCACTACTCTCACACTCACTGTGCAGTACAATGTGATCCCACTCCATTACACTTTCACAACTCTGCGCTCACAGTGCAGTTAAATGTAATCCCACTCCATTGCACTTTCACTTCACTGCGCTCACTGTGCAGTACAATGTGATCCCCACTCCATTCAATTTCACTAATCTGCAGTACAATTCCATCCCACTCCATTACACTTTCACTACACTGCGCTCACTATGCAGGTAAATGTGATCCCACTCCATTACACTTTCACTACTTTCACACTCACAGTGCAGTACAATGTGATCCCACTCCATTACACTTCCACTTCTTGGCTCTCACAGTGCAGGACACTGTGATCCCACTCCGTTACACTTTCACTTCACTGCGCTCACAGAGCAGTACAATGTGATCCCACTCCATTACATTTTCACTAATCTGCAGTACAATTTCATCCCACTCCATTACACTTTCACTACACTCACTGTGCAGCACAATGTCATCCCACTCCATTACACTACTTACGATGTAGTACACCCTCACTCCAAGGAGCAGTCCGAACTCAGCCAGCCAGGTGGTGTAGAACCACCAGTACCGCTCAAAGTACTGATCGTACTGCCCCAATTCCACCAGCAGCGATCGATTTGTCAAGATGAAGAAGGCGATCATGAGCGCTATCACTAATGCTATTTGTGCCCTGCAGGAAAGCAAAGAAGTTTGTACGTGTGTATCAGTGTATGTGCATGTGTGTGTATCAAGCCATTGATTGAATGATTTGTTAACATGCCCTTCCGGAAATCAAAAAAGCTTGTACGCATGTATCAGCGTCTGTGCATGTGTGCATGTATCAAGCCATTGATTTGTCATGACAAAGAAGGCTATTCGGAGTGTTACCACTACTGCTGTTTGTGCGCTGCCTAAAAGCAAGGAAGTTTGTGCGTGTGTATCAGTGTACGTGCATGTAGTAAGCCATCGATTTGTCAGGATGAAGAAGGCGATCAGAGGGGCTATCACTAATGCTATTTGAGCCCTGCCGGAAAACAAGGAAATGTGTGCATGTGTATCAGTGTATGTGCATGTGTGTTTGTCAGGCCATTGATTTGTCAAGATGAAGATGGCAGCCAGGAGCGCTACCACTACTGCTGTTTGTGCCCAGCCGGAAAGCAAGACAGTTTGTACGCATGTATCAGTGTAGGTGCATGTGTGCATGTATCAGTGTATTTGCATGTGTGTGTATCAAGCCATAGATTGAATGATTTGTTGACATGCCCTTCCGGAAAGCAAGAAAGTGTGTACGTGTGTATAAGTGCACATGCAAGTGTGTGTGTATCTAGCCCTTGATTGGATGATTTTTCAACATGCCCTGCTAGAAAGCTAGAAAGTTTGTAGGCATGAATCAGTGTATGTGCATGTGTGCATGTATCAGTGTATGTGCATGTGTGCATGTATCAAGCCATTGATTAGTCAATATTTGCTGCCGGAAAGCAAGAAAGCTTGTACGCATGTTTCAGTATATATGCATGTGTGTGTATCAAGCCATCGATTTGTCAAGATGACGAAGGCGGGCAGGAGCGCTACCACTCATGCTGTTTTTACCCGGCCGGAAAGCAAGAAAGTTTGTATGTGTGTACCAGTGTATGTGCATGTAGCAAGCCATCGATTTGTCAAGATGAAGAAGGCGAGCAGAAGTGCTATCACTAATGCTATTTGTGCCCGACCGAAAAGCAATACAAGTTGTACGCATGTATCAGTGTATGTGCATGTGTGTGTATGAAGCCATTGCTTTGTCAAGATGAAGAAGGTAGCCGGGAACGCTACCACTACTGCTGTTTGTGCCCCGCAGGAACATGCGAATGTGTGTATGTGTATTCATGTGTGTATGTGTATGCATGTGTGTATGTGTGTGCATGTGTGCACGTGTGTGCATGTGTGTATGCATGTGTGTATAGCGAGCAAGAATTAGATACAAACTCAGCAAAACAATGCCAAGACTGAACAGCTGCACACCCTGCCTACTGCCCAGGCTTAATACAAGACAAAGTTTCTAGGCACACTCACAGACCTCAAAGCTTCTTACAGAGGCAGTTGAGGTCCTAGAGACAGCCTGGTACCTGCTTGATGAGATGCACCGGCACGTGCGTGGGTGCAGAATGGAGTGGGAGTGGGTCTGACAAGGGGTGGCGAGGGTGCGGGGGGGAGGGGTGTGAAGGGGTGGGGTGTGTAGGGGGGGGGAGGAGTGTGTGTGTGTGTGTGTGTGTATGGGGGGGGGGGGGGGGGGGGGGGGGGGGGGGGGGGGGTCAGCGGCACGTTGCGTGGGTGCAGAATGGAGTGGGTGTGACAAGGGGTAGCGAGGGTGCGGGGGGTAGTGGTGGGGTGGGGGTGTGAAGGGGGTGGGGTGTGTGTGTGTGTGTGTGGGGGGTCTTCTGAAGCTGAAAAGGTCAGTGATAGGGACACCTCTGAGCTTCTTACGGAGGCAGTTGAGGTCCTAGGGACAGCCTGGTACCTGCTTGATGAGATGCACCGGCAGGTGCAGGAGTGTGTGTGTGGGGGGGGGGGTGGGGTGTGGGGGGGGGAGATGGAAAGGATTTTAGGCACACTCACAGAGCTCAGAGCTTCTTTCCGTTTTAGGAAGGGGGCCTCCTGGTAGCGATCAAGGATTTGGTGTCTTTCAAGGTTGGGCTTCCGCCAGCGATTTGGGTAGGCGACCCGAAGGCCTGGGGGGTTTGGGGCCGGTAGTGCCTGAGCTTTTTCCCCGCTACCTGTAGCAATCGCTACCTGGAACCCTGTTTTGGTCAAAACTTCCCCTGCCTCGAGACTCGGATCTTGCCCTCCCCCCTCCCTCCCCCCCCAAAATACTGATCCCCTACGTTTTGCTCTGAGCTTGACTGAAGCTGTGACAGCAAAGTCTTTTCCCCTTTACCAGTAGCAATCACTACCTAGAACCCTGTTTTGGCCAAAACTTCCCCTGCCTCGAGACTCGGATCTCGCCCTCCCCCCCTCAACCCCCCCCCCCAAAATACTGATCCCCTACGGTCTGTTCTGAACTTGACTGAAGCTGCAACAGCAAAGTTTTTCCCCGCTGCCAGTAGCAATCACTACCTGGAACCCTGTTTTGGCCCAAACTTCCGCTACCACTAGACTCGAAGCTCGGCCACGCTTCTCACACACACGCACACACATTTTTCTCAGTCTGTGTCTCCGCATCGTCCAACCACAATTCGACAAGCCAGCCAGCTAGCCAATAATTCAAATAAACAGTCAATTGGCTTTGTGCTCTTGCATGCAGCCCCTCCCCCCCTCCCCCCCCCCCCCAACACACACACACATTTGTCTCATTCTGTGCCTTCTCACCATCCAACCACACTTCAATAAGCCAGCCACTAATAAAAAGAAACAGTCAATTGACTATGTGCTCTTGCATGCAGCCCCCCCCCACACACACACACATTTTCTCATTCTGTGCCTTCTCACCATCCCGCCACACTTCAATAAGCCAGCCACTAATAAAAATAAACAGACAATTGGCTATATGTAGGGTTGGGCCGACACATAAACGTATAATATACGTTTATACGCATAAATACGCCGTATATTTTTTCTCAAATCGACCTTTTATACGTCGTATACAAAACGTATAGTCTGTACTTCAAGAAGTACAGCACACGTCCCGGCACTTAACTTTCTTGGTTTTCATTATATTTTTGATTTAGATAGCTCATTGGAAAGCTTTTGACCTCCTCAACCACAATTTGCAATAAAAATCACCATTCACACGCATTATTTTATAAACATTTGGCCTAATGGTTGATCTAGATAGCCAGGATGGCACACATATCTGAGCGCCACTTAGCCGTCCATTTCACAAGCTGTGCTCCTACGTGGGCTTGAAGGATTGATGGTGCAAGCCTACTGCAATGTGAACATAGACAAAATTGCAATACCGTTATGTACTTATATTATTATACACTCATACAGTTATAATAGACCAACTGGCATTTAATGGCTCCCTTAGATTGGCACCGCGCTTTCTGGTCGTTATTTCTTTTCTGAGATTTGGACAACCTAAACTTGCCAGATTATTTTTCTGAGAGTTGATATGTGATGCCAATGAAATCAGCCACGCAGCAATACCTTTAAAACCATATAAAAGTATTTTCTCAAGAAGTGCCTAATTTTCCTATACGTTTTTATACGTTTATATATATACGTTTATACGGCTTATACAAATAAAAATATACGTTTGCTTCCCAACCCTAGCTATGTGCTCTTGCATGCAGGCCCCCCCCCCCCCCCCCCCCCCCCCCCCCCCACACACACATCAACATCACTCCCTTGTGTTGACCTTCCCTCCAACCTCACTTCACTCCCCCCCCCCCCCCCCACCACACACACACACACTCGCCCCCTCCTCTCCCCCCCCCCCCCCCCACACTTCACATGCCCCTCTCCTTGTGCTGACCTCCCCTCCAACCTCCCCCCCCCCCCCCCACACACACACACATACACACTCACTTGCCCCTCTCCCCTGTGTTGACCTACCCTCCAACCTCCCCCCCCCCCCCCACACACACACACACCCACTTGCTTGCCTTCCCCGCTTTCCTCCCCTGTTTTTTGACTTCCGACCCCCCGGCCCCACGCCCCCCTCCCCCCGTATCCCCACCCTTCCTCCCCCCCCCCCCCCCACCCCCCCCCCCCGCCCCCCCTCCCCCCCCCCCCCCACCCCAAGCCCTCCCTTTGCCCCTCCTCCCTTTTTTGCCCTCCACTCCCCTCCCCCCTTTTCCCGCCCTCCCCCCCCCCCCCCCTCCCCCTCCCCCCCTCCCTTTCCCTCGTCCCTTATTTTTCCCACCCCCCCCCCCCCCCCCCCCCCCTCCCCCCCCCCCCCCCCCCCTCCCCACCTCCCTTTCCCCTCTCACCCCTTTTTTTTCCCCACCGCACCCCCACACGCTGGCCAGCCGCCGCACGTGAAGACTTGACCCCTCCGACCACCCCCCCCCCCCCCCCCCCCCCCCCCCCCCCCCCCCCACCCACACCCGCTCACCCTATCCTCTCCCCTGTTTTTACCCTGCCCCCCAACCTCATCTTCATCCACCTACCCTCACAAATCCCCTGATGCCCCCACGGCTTATCACTCATGTTCAAATCATGACTCCAGCTTTCATATTGGAGTTCCTGCTTGTGAAGTGGTATGTGTGTACCTACCCCCCAACCTCACTTCAGCCCCCCACCCCCACCCCCACACACACTCACCCCAGTGTTTAATTACCCTCCAACCTCACTTCACCTACCCCCCACCCCACCCACCCCAGACCCCCTCACTTTGGAATTGGTGCTTGTGAAGGGTTCTGTGATTACGTACCCTCCAACTTCACCCACCCACCCACCCCTCCATACAACAAGGACTATGCCCCACCCACCCAGCCACCAACCTACACCAAATGGCTAGTCGCTCACGCGATAATCAAGGCTTGGCCGGTCACGTTGGAGTCCGTGCTTGTGAAGGGGTCTGTGTTTACTTGCCCTCCATTCTCACTTCACCCACCCACCCCTTAAAACAACAAGGACAATGCCCCCCCCCCCCCCCCCCCCAACACAACACACCAATGGTTTATCTACCACCAACATATGACACGGCTTGGGCCGGTCCGTTGGAGTCCGTGCTTGTGAAGGGGTCTGTGTTTACTTGCCCTCCATTCTTCCATTCTCACTTCATCACACCCACCCACCCCCTTCAACCCCTTCAAACAACAATGGACAATTCCCCCCCCCCCCCCCCCCCCCCGCCCCCCCCCCCCCCGCCCGCCCCCCCCCCCCCCCCCCCCCCCCCCCCCCCCCCCCCGCCCCCCCCCCACACACACACATACCATGGCTCATCTCCACACCTTAGATCAGCTTGGCCTGTCACTTTGAGTCCGGCTTGTGACTGGGTCTGTGTTTACTTGCCCTCCAGTCTCACCTGTCATCACCCACCCACCACCTTCACAACAACAGGTACAATGCCCCCCACCCCCCCCCCCCCCCCCCAACCCCCACCACCACCAAACACACTAATGGCTCATCTACCACCATGGAATCAAGGCTTGGCCCGTCACTTTAGTCCGTGCTTTTGAAGGGGTGTGGTTTACTTGCCCTCATTTCTCGCTTCACCCACCCGCCCTATTCAACACAAGGCATGGCCACCCCCCCCCCCCCCCCCCCCCCCCCCCCACACCAACACACAAGCCAAGGGCTCAGCGACCTCACGATGATCAAGGCCGTGCCTTCACGTTGGAGTCCTGCTTGTGAAGGGGTCTGTGTTTACTTTCCCTCCATTCTCACTTCACCCGACCCCACCCCTTAAAAAAAACAAACATCCCCCCCCCCCCCCACCCAACCCCCACCAACACCTCACAAACCAAATGCGTCATCTAACCACAACCACGATGTCAAAGTCTTTTGCCGTTACGTTGGAGTCCGTGCTTGTAAGGGGTCGGTTTTTACTTACTTGCCCGCTCCCTCCATTCTCCCTTTCAACCCACCCACTCCCTCAAACAACAAGAACAAATTGCCCCCCCCCGAAACCCCACCCCCCACACACCACCATACACACAAACCTAAATGGCTCATCTACCACACTTTCAAGGCATTGTCCGTTCACTTTGATGCCGTTGCTTGTGAAGGGGTTCTGTGTTTACTTGCCCTCCATTCTCACCTTCAACACCACCCACCCACCCACTTCAAACAACGGACAATGCCTCCCCCCCCCCCCCCCCCCCCCCCCACACACACACACACCAAATGGCTCATCTACCACACGATGATCAAGGCTTGGCCGGTCACGTTGGAGTCCGTGCTTGTGAAGGGGTCTGTGTTTACTTGCCCTCCATTCTCACTTCACCCACCCACCCCTTCAAACAACGAATGACAAATGGCCCCCAATGCCCCCCTCCCCCCCCCCCCCCCCCCCCCACACACACACACAACCAATGCTCATCTACCACACGAATATCAAGTCTTGGCCGTCACCGTTGGGTCCCGTTCTTGTGAAGGGGTCTGGTGTTTACTTTGCCCTGCCATGCTCACTCAACATACTTCCCCACGAAGAACCACCCCTTCAACCAACCAGACAAGCCTCAATGCCCCCCCCCTCAACACACACACACCAATGGCTCATCTCCCAACAACGATGATCAGGCTTGGCCGGTCATGTTGGAGTCTTTGCTGTGGAAGGGTCGTGTTACCCTCCCTCCACCTCAATCAGTCACCCCCCCCTATCCCCCCCCCCCCCCGCAAACACCACCAACTGCTCATCTATCATCTAGCCACACGATGATCAAGGCTTGGCCGGTCACGTTGGAGTCCGTGCTTGTGAAGGGGTCTGTGTTTACCTGCCCTCCAACCTCAATTCACCCCCCCCTATCCCCCCCTTCCCCCCCCCCCAAACACACACCAAATGGTCATCAATCACACATTGATCAAGGCTTGGCCGTTCCACGTTGGAGTCCGTTTCTTGTTGACTGGATCTGTGGATTTCTTGCCCTCAAACCTCACTCCTCCCTCCCCCCCCCCCCCCCCCCCCCCCCCCCCCCCACACACACACTAACACCAAATGGCTAATCACTCACGCGATTATCAAGGCTTGGCCGGCACTGTGAGTCCGGCTTGTGAAGGAGTCGTGTGATTACCTGCCCCAAACCCTCACGCCACCACTCTCTCCCCCCTCCCCCCCACCCCCCCCCCCCCGCCCCCCCCCCCCCCCCCCCCCCACACCACACACACACCAACGGCTATCACTCAACAGCGTTATCGGGCTTGGCCGGTTACGTTGGCTTGGGCTTGTGAAGGGTCCTGTGATTACCATCCCTCAAACCCCCCCCCCCCCCACAACACACCATACCAAATGGCTAATCACTCAACCGGGTCCTCACGCGATTACAAGGCTTGCCGTCACGTTGAGGGGGCCGTGCTTGTGAAGGAGTCTTGTGATTACCTGGCCTCAACCTCGACTCCCCCCCCCCCACTACCACACCAAATGGCTAATCACTCACGCGATTATCAAGGCTTGGCCGGTTACGTTGGACTTGGTGCTTGTGAAGGGGTCTGTGATTACATGCCCTCACCCCCCCCCCCCCCCCCCCCACACACACACACCAAATGGCTAATCACTCACGCGATTATCAAGGCTTGGCCAGTTACGTTGGACTTGATGCTTGTGAAGGGTTTTGTGATTACCGGCCCTCCAACCTCACTTCACCCACGCACCCACCACTCCGGGGCAACAAGGGCAATACCCCCCCCCCCCACACACACACAACCACCACCACACACACAACCCAAATGGCTCATCACTCACGCGATTATCAAGGCCTGGCCGGTGACGTTGGAGTTTGTGCTCGTGAAGGGGTCTGTGTAAGCGATTAGGAGAACGTTCGCCAACACTAGGAACATGACGATCGCAAACTTGATGACAAGCCATTTGAGGAGATGTTTGGTGTCTGGGTAGAAGATCTAGAGTAGGGGGTGTGGGTGGAGGGGAGCTGGTGTTGGATGGAGGGTGTGGATGGAGGGTGTGTGGAAGGGAGCAAGAGAGGGTGGCGGAGGAGGAGACAGATTTAGAGTAGGGGGTGAATGGAGGGGAGCTGGTGTTGAGTGGAGGGGTGTGTGGATGGAGGGGGTGGATGTGGAGGGGAGCAAGAGAGGGTGGCAGAGGAGGGGACAGATTTAGAGTAAGGGTTCAATGGAGGGGAGCTGGTGTTGAATGGAGGGGGTGCGGAGGGCGTAAAAAGAGACAAATAAAAAATGAAGAGAAAATGATTTGTTTGTGTTACCATGTTTCCTGGTAATTTTGTTTTACTGCTTAAGGAGGTGAGCAGCCTAATTTCTGGCTGAAGCTATGTAATGAAGTTAAAGTTAGAGTTGAATGGAAGGTGTTTGGAGGGGGTGGATGGGTGCGAGAGGGGGTGGGGGAGGAGGGGGGCGTATTTAGAGTAGGGGGGGAATGGAGGAGGGGGGAAGCTACCCTCCAGTGAGCTAGCATCCACAAGCCAGATCTCCTATACCCTAAACCCTATATCCTAAACCCCCTAAACCCGAGGAGGATCTGGCTTGTGGATGCTAGCTCACTGGAGGGTAGCTTCCCCCCTCCTCCATTCCCCCCCTACTCTAAATACGCCCCCTCCTCCCCCACCCCCTCTCGCACCCATCCACCCCTCCACACACCCTACATTCAACTTCATTCCCCCCTACCGGGAATGGAGGGGGTTGGACCCTACGGCAGCAGAAACCTGTTCATGTTGTTAAACAGGTGTTCAGGGTGTTAAACGCCTGCTCAACAACTACTTTTTAACCAATGATGTACATGAACAGGTGTATAACACCTGGGACACAAGTTTAACAACCTGAACAGGCTGCAGGCTGCCGTAGGTGTGTGTGTGTGGGTGGGGGGGGGGGGGGGGGCTGGTGTTGCAGGTCTCTGTGTGTACTTGCTTGTGGGTGATGCAAAGCGATTACAATTAGCTTGGATTGCAATTATGACTGGATTGATGAACTTGGAAGACCGTGCAATGATTTCACTACGCAGATGGGGTGCAAAACAATGTATTTTCCGTTCGTTTACCTACCTAAACAAGTTTCTATGCAGATGGGGTGCATACATTTGTATATAAGAACAAAAACATATGTTTGTGTGCCCTAAACCCTGCTCATAAGGGTTCCCCTAGACTCAATCATGCCAGGGGCACATTTGGAGTCCTGTAGGGCACCAGGAAAAGGTAAACATCATCATCATCATCATCATCTGATATTATGTGTGTATGTGTATGTGCCTTTGTATGAGTCTCTGTGAGTTTGCGAATGAGCTTTTTGGGGTGAGTGGAAGACGGAAAGGGGGGCAGTGTTGCACATGAATCATAGGTGTGTGTATGTGTATGTGTGTTTGTACATCATGTGTCATATGGTGAGTGGAGGATGGAGGGGGGCCGGTGTTGCACATGAATCATAGGTGTGTGTGTATGTGTGTATGTATGTACGTATGTATGCATATATGTATGTATGTGTGTATGTATGTATGCATGTATGTATGTGTGTATGTATGTATGTACGTATGTATGTATGTATGTATGTATGTATGTATGTATGTATGTATGTATGTATGTATGTATGTATGTATGTATGCATGTGCGTGTATGTGTGAGTATTTGTGTATGCATGAATGTATGCATGTGTGTGTGCACTCCAGGATTCACTCATTTTTGTCCAGAGCACGTTGCACTGCTCACCGTGTATTATTCTGCCTATTCAAATGTATGTATGTGTGTGTGCATCTATACCTGTGTGTGTGTGTCTGTGTGTGTCGGTACGTGAGAGATTGAATGGAAGATTGTAAATAGGGATTGTAAATAGGGATTGTAAATAGGGATTGCAAATAGGGATTGTAAATAGGGAGAGAAATCAATATATAAACCTCCCCCCACACACACCCACACTCACCCACAGACGCACAAAACTGCATAAGAATCATAGGTGTGTATGTATGTATGCATGTATGTATGTATGTATTGTATTTATGTGTGTGTATACCTGTATATCTCTGTGTGTCTGTGCACGTGTGTGTCGGTATGTGAGAGAGTGAATGGAAGATAGTAAATATTTAGAGAAATCAATAGATAACCTCCCCACCACCCCTACCACCACAAGGACACACACCTGCATAAGTGCCTCTTGCTCTGCTGTATCTACTTCCTTAGTCTTCTTGAAGAATTCCTTCTTCCCCACATTCTTCTCCACATCCTCGAATATGGGATTGTCATATGCATATGCATACACTCGAGCACTGGTAGGGGCGTTGTTCTGCATGACTCCTACTGCTGCTGCTCTTGGTATAGGCTGGGGTGTTACTGGGTAACGATGAATGCTCCAGCTCCGATTTCACAGGGGATCAGCTGCCTGGACGCTAACATCACCATACTTGGATAATCCCACTTGGACTTGGATAATCCTGTTCCCAGTTCCCGGTTTTATTGCGAGAAGATGGCGTGTAGCCTTTCAGGCTGGAGCAACGGACCCAACCTAAAGTTCGAGTCCGTTAAGAGACAGGCTGTTGTGAAGCAGGGCGGAGCAATTTTCGACACGCAGCAACGACGACTTGGGAAGTGTCAGGAGCTGGGTACAGGGTATTTCGCTGGGGTGCGGAATGTCGCACTGTTAATTTTGCAGCTGGTCTGCTTACGGGCCCTTAATTATAGCTAGGCGAACGAACGGAAAGGTTCTGGAGACAGCTGTTCGATTTGCAGTCAGCTCTATTGACGGGGTATTACACTGGGCGCACGTAAGGAAGAGTTCTGGAGGGTGGATGGGAGGAGAGGAAGAAAACAGACGCCACCAGGCGTGGTATGATGAACAGAAAAGGAGATGGATGAGAGGGGAGGGGGTCGAGGGAAAGGTTGGAGCAATGCGCGAAGGGCAATGTGCTTGTCAAGTTTCCGTCTTGTGAGGCGTGTCGGTTAGTCGGTTACACTCGCGGTCAATGTCAGTTGGGGGATGTCAACGGGGTTGAAGGGCAGTCAAATACAGGGTGCTCGAAATTGGGAGTCAGAGGTGTAAAAGGTGGATGGGAAGAGGTTGGATTGGATGGGATGGTGGGAGGGCTCAGCGGGTCGCGTTGGTATGTAGCAGGAGATACCATCCATCCAGCTCTGCATCCAGCTCCGACACGGGGGAGTGAGTGAGTCGGAGATATGTGGCGTGGCGTGGCATGGAGTGTCGTCCCTGTCTCGCACCGGTGCTCTCGCACCGGTGCTCTCGCACGGTTTCTCTCGCAGAGTCTCTCTCTCGAAACTCCTCGCCGCTCGCGCTCGCTGGCAGTACAGTGACTACAGTTACACAGTCAGGAGCGTGCAAGTCTGCCGACACTCAACAGTCGGAGTAAAGTCGCATCGCAGTTGAAAAGCGCGTCGTTGTCAAGATGCGTGTCGTATTTCCTTTCTTGAGCGCCGTGGCTAAGGCATTTGCCGAGCCTTCCGGCAAAACTATTGTTCAGCAGGTGATTCGAAGCTCCAGCTCTAAGCACCCTCGTTGGTTTTTGTGCGGGCAGGAAGCTGTGTGACTGCTTGATTGCGCCTGCCCTGGAGGTTTTCCTACCCTAGCGTTCACAGCATTTGATGGGCGATGGCTAGTCGATGCGCTCTTCATTAAGAACTAGTTCCATCTATAGCTTGACAACAGAACCGTTCAGCTCTTCGCGGCCAACCCCAAGATCGCAGACTTCGGGAGATGTTACTCCGCCATGCCTGCCCCCCCCCCCCCCCCCCCACCCCCCCCCCCCCCCCCCCACAACACACACACCACCCCCCCACCCCCACCCCCCCACCCCACCCCCACCACCACCCCAACCCCACCCCACACACACACACCCAACCCCAAACCTCACCCACATGCTCCCTCCCCGTCCCCACTTTTCTCATCACCCTGACCTAGCCATCTTCCCTCCATCTGCCTACCTACACACTCGCAGCAATGCATAGCGCTCGCTTCGAACCATGTTGCTCTGGCACTACGACCCGGTTACTCAAATTTGCAGTGCCTCACTCAGTTTCAGGGATTGAATGGAACCCATGATATATCTCATAACCATGGCCACACCCAGCTATAGCCATAACCCTGAGCCCCACCACCACGCTCACCCAAAAGCGCAACCACAGAATCAACCCTAACGCCTGCCCCTACCCATTCATCTTCCCCCCAGCTCTCGACCTCCACCGCTCCCGCTGCTGCTGCTGCTCTGCAGCTTCAAGCTCTAAGGTCCACTATGCAGCCGCTGTGAGCGGTTTGATGGCCGGCCTGTTCGTTGCTTCTGTTGTTGCTTCTGGTGATGAGGTGGCCGATGGTATGCATTCCCCCAACTTCCCCTGGCCCCACGAGGGTATTTTCGATTCCTATGACCACGCCTCCATCAGGCGTGGCCACCTGGTGTACACACAGGTGATACTTTTTGAATTTTGAATTTGAATTTGAAATTGGCCTCCTGGTATGCACACAGGCAAGTGGCAGTCAGTCGGACAGGGAGAGAGAGAGAGAGAGAGAGAGAGAGGAGAGAGAGAGACGTCTTCTGCATCAACATCAACATTTAAATTACAGCACACATTTGGGAGGTCTTCGTCACCCTTTTATTGGGCTCAGTTGCGTGCATTCTGGGTGTGTAAGGGTGACTTAGGGGTGTAGAAAAGGGTGCCGAAGACCCCGCAAATTTGCAGTTATGATAGTATTTTTCAAGTAGATTTGATTTTCCCTGTCTCTTCAGCAATTTCCAGCCTGATCTCTGCCCTTCAAGTTGCGAGAAGTCCCCCCCCAATGCCTCCGGTACTAGCATGCTTGCCACATGCGCATGAATGAGTCCCTACCGCCTGGAGGGTGACACTTGCTATGTCTGCCATGGTGACTTTCCCCGAGCTGCGGCGTATGGGGAGTCCCCTTAACACCACGCCTCTCCCGGCGTTATATTTCTTAATGAAAAGGCCCACAGCTTGAAGAACCTGCACTAGCATAACCTTTATTTATTTGAATCATTTGGTTAAACAATGGTTTTTTATTTGAACCACTTGGTTAATCATTGTTTATTTATTTGCATCGCTTATTTAATCATTGTTTATTTATCTGAATCATTTGGGTAAACAGTGTTTATTTATTTGAATCATTTCCGTAAACAATGTTTACTTATTTGAATCAATTGGTTAATCAATGTTGATTTATTTGAATCATTTCGGTAAACTATGTTTATTTATTTGAATCAATTGGTCAATCAATGTTTATCTATTTGAATCAATTCGGTAAACAATGTTAATTTATTTGAATCAATTCGGTAAGCAATGTTAATTTATTTGAATCAATTCGGTAAACAATGTTAATTTATTTGAATCATTTCGGTAAACAATGTTAATTTATTTGAATCATTTCGGTAAACAATGTTTATTTATTTGAATCATTTCGGTAAACAATGTTTATTTATTTTTTTATCTATTGGGTAATCAATGTTTATTTATTTAAATTGTTTCGGTAAACAATGTTTATTTATATAAATCAATTAGTTAATCAATGTTTATTTATTTGAATCATTTGATTAAATAATATTTAATAAATCAGCACATGATTGAGCTATCAATTACTTGAATCACCTCTTTGTAGTCTACCCTTGCAGGTTTGTACTGCCTGCCACAGCATGAAGTACCTGCACTGGCGCCAGCTGTATTTATTTGAATCGTTTGATTAAACAATGTTTAATCGGTCAATCATCTCTGAGTGATACATTAGTATGAAGGTGTTGTCAGGACGTTGAATTAGCTGGTAGGTTTTGTCAGTAAGTTGAATTAGTGTTGTCAGGAAGTTGAATTAATAGGTCGGTGTTGTCAAGAAATTGAATTAGTATTGTCAGGAAGTTGAATTAATAGGTCGGTGTTGTCAAGAAATTGAATAAGTATTGTCAGGAAGTTGAATTAATAGGTCGGTGTTGTCAAGAAATTGAATTAGTGTTGTCAGGAAGTTGAATGAGCTGGTAGGTTTTGTCAGTAAGTTGAATTAGTGTTGTTAGGAAGTTGAAATAGTGTTGTTAGGAAGTTGAATTAGTAGGTAGGTGTTGTCAGGAAGTTGAATTTATCAGTTGATTCGTGTTGTCAGGAAGTTGAATTAATCAATGTTTTGCTATTAATTTGCTTGCTTGTCGTCTGCCCTTGTAGGTATGTGCTGCTTGCCACAGCACGAAGAACCTGCACTTGCGCCAGCTGCCTGGAGTGTGATGTCATTTAACCCTACTGCTTGCCACCTGCACCCACCTCCCACCCTAACACCACTACCTACCCCCTACCCCCAACCCCACTAACTACCCCTAACACCACTACCTACCCCCAACCCTGCCGCCCGCCCCTGTAGGTGTGTGCTGCCTGTCATAGCATGAAGTACTTGCACTGGTGCCAGCTGTACTGTAATGTGATATCATTTAATTGAGCTGCTTGTTGTCTGCCCTTGTAGGTGTGCGCTGCTTGCCACAGCATGGAGTACTTGCACTGGCGCCAGCTGGTTGGAGTGTGCTATCATTTAATTGAGCTGCTTGTCGTCTGCCCTTGTAGGTGTGCGCTGCTTGTCACAGCATGAAGTACTTGCACTGGCGCCAGCTGGTTGGAGTGTGCTACACTGAGGACGAGTGCAAGGAAATGGCTTTGGATGTTGATGTAGGTAGCTGAGCATGGTGGTGTGTGTGTGGGGGGTGGGGGGGGGGGGGGGGGGGGGGGGGGGGCTGAGGACGAGTGCAAGGAGATGGCATTGGATGTATATGTAGGTAGCTGAGCATGGTGGTGGGTGGGTGGGTGGTTGTGTGGGTGGGTGGTGGGAGGGGGCTTAGGACGAGTGCAAGGAGATGGCATTGGATGTATATGTAGGTAGCTGAGCATGGTGGTGGGTGGGTTGGGGGGTCTGAGGATGAGGAGTACAAGGAGATGGCTTCGGATGTTGATGTAAGTAGCTGAGCATGGTGGTGTGGGGGTGGGGGGGCGGGGGGGTGGGGGGGGTGGGGTGGGGGGGGGGCTGAGGACGAGTGCAAGGAGATGGCTTTGGATGTTGATGTAGGTAGCTGAGCATGGTGGTGTGGGTGGTGGACTGGTGGTGGTGGTGTGTGTGTGTGGTGGTGGTGGTGTGTGGGGGGGGGGGGCTTAGGACGAGTGCAAGGAGATGGCGTTGGATGTTGATGTAGGTAGCTGAGCATGGTGGTGTGGGTGGTGGTGGTGGTGGGTGGGATGGTGTGTGTGTTAGGACGGCTGGGGGGGCTGGGGGGGCTTAGGACGAGTGCAAGGAGATGGCTTTGGATGTTGATGGAAGTAGCTGGGCATGGTGGTGGGTGGGTGTGTTTGGGAGGGGAGGCTTAGGACGAGTGCAAGGAGATGGCTTTGGATGTTGATGTAGGTAGCTGAGCATGGTGGTGGGTGTTAGTGGTGGTTTGGTGTGGGTCGGTGGTGGTGGTGTGGGATTGGGGTGGGGTGTTGTTTGGGGGGGGCGGGCTGAAGGAACGAGTGCAAGGAAGATGCTTTTGGGAAAGTAGATGTAGGTAGCTGAGCATGGTGGTGTGGGTGGTGGTGTGGGTGTGTATGGTGGTAGTGGTGGTGGTGGTGGGGGCATACACTAAGGTCGAGTGCAAGGTGATGGCTTTGGATGTAGATGTAGGTAGCTGAGCATGGTGTGTGTGGGGTGGGGTGGGGTGGGTGGGGGGGGGGTAGAGGGTGTGGCCAATAACTGTCCCCCCAGCGGGAACCTCAATGCTACGATCTTGTCCATTGAATCAATCCCACTCTGAACTGGTGTGCCTGGGGTACTCTACCCCCCCCCCCCCCCCCCCCCCCCCCGTAGTTGGCCACTCAACACCCCAACTTTTAAAAAACTGGGTCCTTACAACGCCACCACAACGCATCGTGGCACTGACCCCAGCACACACGCATTCTTCTTTGCACTGCACACACCCAATTCTGAACTGTTCCCACACCCCACACCCCACGCCCTTGTTGGCACTGCGCACATCTCAACCACCCTCAACCACCCCCCCACCCCCCCCCTTGTTGGCACTGCGCACATCTCAACCACCCTCAACCACCCCCACCCACCCCCTTTTTGGCACTGCACAAACATTAACCCTCCCCCACCCACCCACCCACCCCCCCCACCCCCCTTGTTGCACTGCGCACATCTCAACCACCACCCTCAACCAACCCCTCAACCACCCCCACCCCCACCCACCCCCCTTTTTTTTGTTTTGGCACTGCCCACAAACCATTAACCCTCCCCCCCACCCCCACCCACCCCCTTCGTTGGCCACTGGTAGCACATCTCAACCACCCTCCAAACCACCCCCCAACCCCCCACCCCCCGACACCCCCCTTTTTTTTGGGCACTGCACAAAAACATTAACCCTCCCCCACCCCCCCACCCACCCTTTGTTGGCACACTGCACCGCACACCTAAAACACTCCCCCAACCCCCCCCACCCCCTTGTGGCAACTGCACACACCCCCAACCCTCCCCACCCCCCACCCCCAGGTGGAGGATGGTTCCCAACTGACGAGGGTTGAGATGTACAAGAGCAACACGCACACACACGCCCGCCCCCCCCCCCTTTGGTTTTGGCCCAAAACTTGCCACCACCCACTTCCTCAAATGTAACCCCTCCCCTTAACCCGCTCCCCCCCCCAACCCCCCACCCCACCCCCCCACCCCACCTCCTCCCCTCACCCTTCACCTTGCCCTTGCGGCACTGCGCCCCCAACCCCCCCCCACCCCCCACCCCTTCAACCCCCGCCCTCACCCCACCCCCTTGCTGGCAACTCGCCCCCACCCCCACCCCCACCCCAGGTTTTGAGGGTGTTCCCAACTACAGGGTGAGATGTTACGATCAGCTCCCCGGCCCACTTCTCCGGGCAAGATTTCCAGCACTCCTATCTTCTACTCACACTGGCACTGCCACCACCCCCACCCCCCACCCCTCCCCTCCCCATCTCCCCGTCCACCCCCCAACCCCCCCCCCAAAACCCCCAGTTGAGGAATGGGTCCCCCCAAGGACGAGGTGAGATGGTACGACCGCCGGCGGCTGTCGCCAGACAAGTTTCCAGCACCCTACTAATACGTCTTACTCACACTTGCAACTGGCACAACAACCCCCCAAACCCTAAGCCCATCACCAAGCCCACCCTACCCCATGTTTTGAGGATGGTCTCCAACGACGAGGGTGAGAAATTAATACGAGCCGTCCCCGGCCGAACTGTTGGACCAAGATTCCGTTCCAGCCACCCTTAATACTTTCCTTACTCACACTTGCCCGGCGCCCCCCTGCCCACCCTCCGCCCCTCCCCCCTAAGACCAAAAAAGAGAAAGTAGGACTACCCCCCAGACGGCCACCCAATTAGACGCCCCCCCACCTTTTGAGGATGGTCCAAACAACGAGGGTGAGATGTACGAGCGCCCCGGCTGTCGGACAAGGTTCCAGCACCCTATACTTCTACTCACACTTGCACTGCACAACCCCCAACCCTCCCCCATCACCATCCCATCCCCACCCCCAGGTTGAGGATGGTCCCAACGACGAGGGTGAGATGAACGAGCGCCCCGGCCGACTGTTGGACAAGATTCCAGCACCCTATACTTCTACTCACACTTGCACTGCACAAACCCCAACCCTCCCCCATCACCATCACCATCACCATCACCATCCCCATCACCATAACCATCCCCACCCCCACCCCCACCCCCACCCCCAGGTTGAGGATGGTCCCAACGACAATGTTATGATTTTACGAGCGCCCTGCCGGTTCTGTCGGACAATGTTCCCCACCCTATCACCATCGAAGCAGGCAGGCCCGCTATGCCATGGATGCGCTACGCCTCCCAGGTAGCTGCTCAGTGTAATTATTAGTCTCTTTCTCTCGGCAGGGCATCCGTCAAACTGCATGCTTCTGATGATGTTTATGTTGATTAAACACCCAGCTTCATCCTACCTGCCGCTGCATTGACGCAGACACCCAGCTTCACCCTGCTTCTCCCTACCGTCTACCTGCTGGCCCCTGCCGCTGAATTGACCACAGACACCAACAGCTTTCACCCTGCTTCTTCTCCCTACCTGGGGGGGGGGGGCCGCGCATTGACAAACACCCAGCTTCAACCCTGCTTCTTGCTTCCTCCTACCGTTCCCGCTGCATTGACACAGACACCCAGCTTCACCCTGCTTCTCCCTACCTGCCGCTGCATTGACGCAAACACCCAGCTTCACCCTGCTTCTCCCTACCTGCCGCTGCATTGACGCAAACACCCAGCTTCACCCTGCTTCTCCCTACCTGCCAATGCATTGACGCAAACACCCAGCTTCACCCTGCTTATCCCTACCTGCCGATGCATTGACGCAAACACCCAGCTTCCCCCTGCTTATCCCTACCTGCGAGCATCATTGACGCAACACCCCCTTCAAACCCTGCTTCTCTCTTCTCCCTACCCTGCCAAGCATTGACGCAAGCACCGACCCAGCTTTCACCCTGCTTCATCACCCTGCTTCTCCCTGCCTGCGAGCGCATTGACGCAAACACCCAGCTTCATCACCCTAATGCTTTCTCTCCCTACCTGCGAGCGCATTTGACCGCAAACACCCAGCTTCACATCACCCTGCTTCTCCCGTGTGCTGCGCGTGCCCGAAAGAGCTGCATTGAGCGCAAACACCCAGTTCATTCACCGTCACCCTACTCCTTGTCTCCACTCCCCCCGCCCCCACAACCCACCCACCCACCCACCCACCCAGACCTGTCCCTTATCGTCGAGGCGCCCCACAGGACGTGCTACATATGTGTTCGCACATGCTCACCGGATACCGTGACCCCTGCTGGCAGCAGCGTTACGTGAGAATTATCCTCTACTACAACACCCCCTACCCCCTGCCCCCACCCCCCCCCCCCCCCAGAAGGGGAGGAAAAACACCCCCTACCCCCCCTTCCGCCCCCCCCCCCCCCCCCAAAAAAAAAAAAAGACGCCCCCCCCCCCGCCTGGCACGACATCACACACAACACACCACACACACACAAACGCCCCAAACCCCCCACTCCCCCCTTCATCACACACACACACACACACAGGTACACACACAACCCCCAAACCCCCCACTCTCCCCCCCACCTCCACCTCACCACATAACTTTTACACCTTATCGTCTTCAACAAAAATCCCATCACACAACGGTTCTAGACTTCCTTTTACGCGAGCTGGGCTCCCAATCATACGTGATCCCCCTGCGTCAATCACGTGGGTTTTAGTGCCTCGGGGGTACTTACAAATACAACCCCTACCCCCTGCCTCCCCCCCCCACAACCGATCCAACCCCACCCACCTACCCCCACCCAGACCTGTCCCTTATCGTCGGCGCCCGCCACAACGGTGCTAACTACGTGTGCGCAGTGCTCACCGGAAATCGGGATCCTCCTGCTGGCATCAGTGTGCGTGGGGCCCGGTCTGCTCAAACCCCTACCACCCCTGCCACCCCCCCCCCCCCCCCCGCGCCCCCACCCCCACGACTCACACCCCACCAACACGCAGAGCACACACACACACAGACCGGGGTGTCCCTTCGTTGGCGCCTCTCCACACATACTTGTGCTAACTATGCGTACGGACTTGCTCCCAGGTATCGTGATCCCCCTGGCTGGCATCAGCGTGTGGCTGAGGGCCTCTACTTCAACCCCTACCCCCTACCCCCCCCCCCGCCCCCCCCCCCAACCCCCCCCCCCCCCCCCCACACACACACTAACACACACACATCACAGTCACATTACACCACAACCACAACCCCCCACACACTCAGTCGCCCTCCCCCCTCCCCGCCCCCCCCCCCCCCCATACCTTTCGCCTTGATTGCTTTTTCGGGCCCGCCACATGGTTCTAATACTGTACGCGCTGCTTCACCGGGGACGGAGCCCCCTGCTGGCATCAGTGTGCGTGAGGGCCTCTACTACAACCCATACTTCCCTGGCGGTGCTATTGCCATGCCTCGAATGCTGGTTGATGGTGGTGTTGAGTACGACGATGGCACTCCCGGCAATGCATCCCAACAGGCCAAGGTGGGAGAATTCGAGCGAGTAGCTAATCAATCCTAGGCTAGCTTGTGAGGTGGGGTGGAGGGAGGAGGGCGGGTGTGGAAGTGTCGGGTGGGGTGTTGCTATTGCCATGCCTCAATTGCTGGTTGATGGTGGTGTTCAGTACGACGATGGCAATGAAGGCAATGCATCCCAACAGGCCAAGGTGAGAATGAATCCTGGCGTAGCTAAGGCTTAGGCTAAGATTTTGTGTTGAGTGGAGTTGTGGGGTTGGGTGGGGCTATTGCCATGCCTATCAGCAAGCCAAGGCGAGAATGGATCCTCGTGCTAAGGCATAGGCTGAGCTTGTGTTCAGAGTGGAGGTGTGGGCGGTGGGGTTGGAGGGTGGCGGAGGGAGGTTGGGTGGGGTGGGGCTATTGCCATGCCTATCAGCAAGCCAAGGCGAGAGGGAATCCTGGCGTAGCTAAGGCATAAACTGAGCTTGTGTGTGTTGGATATGCCGGTGGGTGAAGGGGATGGGGCGTTGTGGAGGTGTGGGGTGGGGTGGGGCTATTGCCATGCCTCGAATGCTGGTTGATGGTGGTGTTGAGTATGATGATGGCACTCCCGGCAATGCATCCCGACAGGCAAGGTGAGAATGAATCCTGGCGTAGCTTAGTGAGCTTGTGTGTGGAGTGGTGGGGGGTGTGGAGGGGGGGGGGGGGGGGGGGGGGGGCGTGGGTGTGGGGGGAGGGGAGCGGGGGGGGGGGGGCTAATTGCCATGCTTCCCTCAGGTCCACCGGTGGAAATGAATTCGTTAGCTAAGAGCTAAGGCTTGTGGGCTGACCGAATGTGTCTGTGGGTTTGGGCTTAGGAAAGTGGGTGGTGGAGGGTGCGGATGTGGAGGTGTGGGATGGGGCGGGGCTA
This sequence comes from Chlamydomonas sp. ICE-L, assembly GCA_013435795.1. Classification (NCBI taxonomy): domain Eukaryota; kingdom Viridiplantae; phylum Chlorophyta; class Chlorophyceae; order Chlamydomonadales; family Chlamydomonadaceae; genus Chlamydomonas; species Chlamydomonas sp. ICE-L. Next base: position 12,233,467 of record JACBWV010000223.1, read on the forward strand.
TTGCCTAGCCTCCCAGCAGGCCAAGGTGGGGAGGCTTGTAGCGTTGTATAGCTACATCATGGTATGGCTACAGGCCACAGGCTTAGGAGCACACAGGTGTGTGGAGAGAGTAAACCGTGCCATACATGAGCAAACAACCACCCCCCGACGAAATCAAAACAATCGCAACCTACCATGCCATGCGATAGCTATCCTAACTAACAAATGCATAAAAAGCAAAACCAAACCATACACCATAAGCTATCCTAACTTAACAAGGCATACAAAGCAAGCCAAACTTAAAGAAGCGAGACCAGCAGCAGACCAAACCATGCCATCCATAGTAAGCCCAACTTACCAATCTACTAGAGCACACCAAACCCCATCATCATATCAGACCAACCATCCAGAGCAAATCAAACCATGCCATGCCATAGTAAGCCAAACTTGACCAAATCATACTAGAGCAAACCAAACCCAATCATAGCAGACCAAACCAGACCAGAGCAAATCAAACCATGCCATGCCATAGTAAGCCAAACTTGACCAAATCATACTAGAGCAACCAACCCCATCATAGCACCAAGCCGACCAGAGCAAATCAACCATGCCAGGCCATAGTAAGCCCAAACTTTAACCGAATCATACTAGAGTCAAGCCAAACCCATCATATCAGACCAAACCAGACCAGAAGCAATCAACCATGCCATGCCATATTAGAGTCCAAACTTGACAAATCATATACTAGAGCAACCAAACCCAAGTTCAACCAAATCAATACAAAGAAAACCAACAATCATACAGACCAAACAAAAACCAAACCAGACTAAACCTTGCCAGACCAAACCAAACCAAACCCAATCATACAAGACAACCAACCAACTAAAACATTGCCAGAACCAAACCAAACAAACCCAATCAGTACCAACCAAACAACCTAACCCAGACTAACCTTGCCAGACCAACCAAACCAACCAATCTACGACAAAACCAAAACCACCCCAAGCGAATCATACGAGAGCATCCTATCGACCAAACGAATCGACAGGTCAACCACCCCAACCATAAAACCATACCAAGCATCCATACAAACCGGACCAAGCAACCAGAACCAACAACATATAATTTGCAGCGAAGTACCGAACCAACCGTACTAGAGCAACCATACACAAATAAATCACCAATACCAGGGCAGACACAGAGCAGAACCACTCAATACCAACAACATACTTTACACATGTTACCTGAGCAACCAGCCAACCCCATCAATCATACCAGACAAAAACAACCAAACCGTATCATCCAGATCAAACCAACCAAACCAAACCGGATAGCAACAACGCATCCCAACCATGTAAAAAAAAAGCAATATGTCCAACTTCTTGCTTGTCAAGCTAACCCATACCAGATATATTAGTGGAGGCATCAAGGCCATCCTTTTCAAATTCATTTACATAATCCCTAATCCCCCACGTCTCCTCCCCCTTCCCCCACCAACCCAACCCCCACCAACCCACACTGGGCAGTGCTGATTCTCCACAATGCAGGATGTGACCACGTTCTTGGCGTTGCCAAGCTACCCTACCAGGATGGGGATGAAGGTAATGGGCATCAAGGCCATCCTTGTAAACAATAAGTTCATAATCCCCCCCCTCTCCCCCCTTCCCCCACCAACCACCCACCAACCCACCAACCCACCGCCCACACTGGGCAGTGCTGATTGTCCACAACGCAGGATGTGACCACGTTCTTGTCGTTGCCAAGCTAACCCTACCAGGATGGGATGAAGGTAATGGGCAACAAGGCCATCCTTGTTAAACAAATAAGTTCATAATCCCCCCCTCCCCCCCCCCCCCCCCCCCCCCAAACCATCCAACCAACCAACCAACCCACCAACCCACACTGGGCTGTGCTGATTCTCCACAACGCTGGAATGTGACCACGTTCTTGGCGTTGCCAAGCTACCCATACCAGGATGAGATGAGGGTGATGTGCATCAAGGCCATCCTTGTAAGAAAGAGGTTTATACCCCCACCCACCCACCCACCCCCCACCGACACCCACCCACCAACCGACACTGGTCTGTACTGATTCACAACAACGCAGGATGTGACAACCAACTCTCATGTCTGGAAACCCGTTGTTTTGCATAGGATGTTGACCACGTTCCTTGGCGTGGTCCCAGCTACCCCCACAAGGATGAGATAAGGGTAATGAGCATCAAGGCCATCCTTGTGCTCACCCTCTGCTTCGGCTTCGCATCCTACTCCAAACACCTAACACCAACCCAATCCCCGAGCCCAATCCACCCAACCCAACTCTCATGTCTTGAAACCCGTTGTTTTGCATAGAATGTGACCACGTTCCTTGCTTGGTCCAACTACCCCTACCAGGATGAGATAAGGGTGTTGGGCATCAAGGCCATCCTTGTAAAAAAGAAGTTCATAAAAACACCCCCTCCCCCCCCCCCCCCCCCAACCCCCAACCCCTGACCCACCCACCAACCGACCGACCGACCAACCCCCACTGGGCTGTGCTGATTCTCAACAACGCAGGATGTGACCACGTTCCTTGCTTGGAGCAGCTACCCCTACCAGGATGAAATGAGGGTGATGGGCATCAAGGCTATCCTTGTACTCACTCTCTGCTTCGGCTTTGCATCCTACTCCAAACGCTTGAGATGGGCTCCCCTCAAGTCCCAGCGTATCGTCTTGGACGTGGTCAACTAGTGTAGTAAAAAAACTCCATGTCCAGCTTCCTCACTCTCTCCCTTCATTCACAACCTGAGCAGCTTCGATGTAGCTTCTACCCACTCCATGTCCAGCTTCCTCACTCCATCTCTTCATTCACCCCCCCCCCCACACACACACAAAACCCACCCCCCCACACACACACCCAGCTTCGATGTAACTTCTACACACTCTAGCTTCCTCCCTCCCTCCCCTCCTCCCTCCCTCCATTCACCATATGAGCAGCTTCCTAGCAGCTTCTAGTGCCTGCCCCAGTCAGGTCTCAGCTTGTCGCTCACCCCATTCACCATAAAGCAGCTTCAAAGCAGCTTCTAGTGCCTGCCCCAGTCAGGTCTCAGCTTGTCGCTTACCCCATTCACCATATGAGCAGCTTCGATGCAGCTTCTAGTGCCTGCCCAGTCAGGTCTCAGCTTGTCGCTCACACCATTCACCATAAAAGCAGCTTCAATGCAGCTTCTAGTGCCCTGCCCGGTCAGGTCTCAGCTTGTCACTCATTCCATCACCATATGAGCAGCTTCCTAGCAGCTTCTAGTCCCTGCCCCTATCAGTCTCAGGCTTGTCACTCATTCCATTCACCATATGAGCAGCTTCCTTGCAGCTTCTAGTCCCCTGCCCCTATCAGGTCTCAGCTTTCACTCATTCCATTTCACCATATGAGCAGCTTCCTAGCAGCTTCTAGTCCCTGCCCCTATCAGGTCTCACGCTTGTCACTCATTCCATTCACCATATGAGCAGCTTCCTAGCAGCTTCTAGTCCCTGCCCCTATCAGGTCTCAGCTTGTCACTCATTCCATTCACCATATGAGCAGCTTCCTAGCAGCTTCTAGTCCCTGCCCCTATCAGGTCTCAGCTTGTCACTCATTCCGTTCACCATATGAGCAGCTTCCTAGCAGCTTCTAGTGCCTGCCCCTATCAGGTCTCAGCTTTTTACTTAATTATATTGTTGTTGTTATTACTGGTATGGATTTTGGACCCTCCAACTCTAAGCTGCACAGAGAATCTATTGCATCATGTAGCCCCTTTCATTGATATACAATGGTGGTGGTAGACCAGATCGCTTGAGGATGAAGAGTCGGGGGGTCGACTCCCCCTTCGGTCGCTCTTGGCGTTGCAGGTCGTTGTCAACTGCGATGGTAGCTTGTCCAGTTGAGGTAGGAGACCACTCCCCACCCGCGTTCGACGGGCTCCCTTAACACCACGCCCCACCAGGCGTTATCATTACCTTTATTGCCTCCTGTACCAGTATCCTTGCCACACGTCGCATGAAGGAGTCCCTACCGCCTGGAGGATGACTCTTGCAATGTCTGTCATGGTGACTTTCCTTAGCTGTGGCGTACGGGAGGGTCCCCTTCACAGCACGCCCCTCCAGGCTTTCTTTTACTGGTATGGACTGATACAGATTCATGGATGTATCATTTTCTCTGCTACCATATTTTTGGCGGAGCCCCCTCTTCAAGGGGGCGCGAGCCCCCATGTTTACCCATTTGTCCGTTTGTCCGACCGAAAACAAATTGAAGCCTGACACTTAAGCAAACAGTTACGTAACTAACTCGCTTCCGTCAGCTCCATCGTTGCTACCTTTCGTTCTGTTGCCAACACACTCCGCCAACTTTCCGCGTTGCTTGTGACGCTGCATAGGACTTGTTGTATTGTGCTTCGGGTGCTTTCCTGTAGATGAACATTTGAATTTGTTAACTTGGACTTGGTTACATAGCTTCAGCCAGCAATTTGGCTGCTCGCCCTCTTGGGCAGTAAAAAAATAGTATTACCAGAAAATTTAAACTCGAACAAATCACTTTGAATCACTTTTAATTTGTTTAGATACCCTTCTTCAATATTTCGTCTCGTGTGTAATCTTTTTCTCTTCGAGGCAGTCGGAATGTCGGACCAGGGTTGTTCAGGATGCTGCGTCCTCCGGCGCAGACGCAACGTCGAAGAGTCCGTTCCTTATGCGTCTCAGGACGCAAGGTGGGGAGGGTCCGTTGACCAGAAGGAAGGGTCAGTTGCGTCGCAGGACGCATGCTATACAATTGGTTGGATCTCAGGCAGCAGAGCTGGGGACCCAGGCCAGGTCCACTGCGTTCCCGCGTTCAGTGCGAGGGTTGGAGAGTATGGAGTTGCGAGAAATAGGGAATGAATGGGGTTCAATGGTATTACACAGTGTATTCCATACATATGCCCATCAGGGTACTTCAAGTTTTAAGTTGAACTTGAACATATGCCCATCAGGGTACTTCAAGAAACCCCAGCTATGCTCACTAAGACGCAGCCAATTGTATAACCTGCGTCCTCTGTGGCAACGGACCCTTTCATCTAGTCAACGGACCCTTCTCATGTTGCGTCCTGCGATGCAACGGACCCTTCGACTTTGCATCTGGGCTGCGACGGAGGATGCAGCGTCCTGAACAACCCTGGTGCCAATATTATGAATGCCCTGAGCATGCATTGTCCTCTGCATGCCAACCAAGTTTGGTCAACAAGGAACAAGGAGAGGCAGCAAGACAAAGCATGTTTATGCGATCATGTCTATGTGTGTGTACCAGGGTTGTTTAGGAGGACCCCCAACTCTCCTTCCTGAGACGGAACCAATTGTATAGCCTCCTTCCTGAGACGGAACCGACCAGTATAGCCTGCAGCCTGACCCGCAACCGACCCGCAAGCAACCCAATTGGGGAAGCAACCAACCCGCAACCGACCCATCTGCGAAGCAACCAACCCACAGAAGCTGCGTCTGCGACGGAACGGACCCTCCCCGTCCCTCCCCACGTTGCGTCTCGGGAAGCAACGGAACCTCTGGCATTCCGTCTGCGACGGAGGACGCAGCCACCTAAACAACCTTGATGTGTGCTCTGTGTTAAAGTGGTTTGGGACAAGATTGGGAGCTGCATAACTTTTGAGAGCCTTTGAATTGGGAAAAAGTAAGATGGCCATGTTGTTGCTCACCTAGTCAGCTTTCTGGATAGGGGGCAGAAGGGGGTCTGATTCTCAATGATGATGATGACGATGATGATGATGAGCTTGAAGAAAATGGGTTGTGTCAAATACCCCAACAACCATATGGGCTATGGTGTGTGTGCTTGCAGGTGCTACACTAGATACACACGTATCGTGTTCCACACCTATCGTGTTCCACACCCATCGTGTTCCACACCTGTGACATATCGTGTTCCACGCCTATCGTGTTTCACACTTGAGTTCCACACGTATCGTGTTCCACACTTGGGTTCCACACATATCGTCGTCCACACCTATCGTGGTCCACACTTGAGGTCCACACATATCTTGTTCCACACCTGGGTTCCACACCCATCGTGTTCCACACCTATCGTGTTCCACACCTTTCGGGTTCCACACCCTAGCTAGAACTAACCTGGCTGTACTATTGGGCCGACCACCAGGGATCGTTGGGCACCCTACTATTTTCTAGTTAAGTTACCTTTCCCCCGCCTCTGCAGTCCTGGAGTCCTGGACTGGGTTTATCTGTCCAGGTTGCCAGGGCAGCAGGGGTGGGACAGTTGCCTCTCAGTTTCTTGTTGGAGAACCGCAGTACTGTTTTTTTACTGCGGTCTGCTGAAGTGCTAAGGTCACGATCCCCCCCCCAAAATAAGAACCGCAGTTGCAGGCGCATTTGTAACTTTTTTCTTCTTCTGCGGTCTGACCGCACTTAGTTTGTTTCCTTCAACGGCCAGACCACACTCTTTTGTAGGCTCCACATCCAAACACTCGGTTATATTTTAGAATTTGAGGCTGTATTGGCCGGGTATTGGATACAATGTAAAATCAGCCACTTAGCTACACATAAGATTATCAGCTTGGATAACACTCCGGAGAGTGGACTTTGTGTGTGCAGCACGCCAATCTATAAATGCGGAGACGAGAATAAGTTACAAGCACAGGAGACCCATTAAGGGGCACCAGTGGAGGAAAGGGGGCGGTAGCCTAGAACCTGATCAGGGTACAGGCTAGACAGCGCGTGTCAGAAGAACCGATGACGCAGTCACAGTGTCATGAAGAATGACACAGTCTACGGGAAGCTGACATAGTACTGTCAGGACCGATAGTTCTAAGGGAGTACACGAGGAGTCACCAAGACATAAAACAAGCGAGAGCACCGCTATTCATGCTGATACTCCACCTATGACGCAGGTGACATACAATACTAGTACTCCACCTATGGCACTGGGGACATAGAACTATAAACTGGGAGCAAACAAAAATTATTAAGGAACGGCGGAAAAACAGGAAACCAGAAGACAGCCTTGTCTAAATTAAAAGGATGAGAAAGGATGAACCAAAAACCACTGTAGTACTCCGAAAATGTAGCAGCAAAAAACTTGGGTCATACCGAGCTGAGCTGAGACCAAAATGGAAATGTAACCATCCATGGTAAGCGCAAAAATACTATTCATCCAGAATAGTAGGCACCAAACCAGAAAATCACAGGGAGGCCAAACAGAAATCAATCCTAATACCAAAGGAAGGGGAACAACGGTGACTGAAAGAACCGAGAACTTAACCTAAAGAGAAGACTGAAAAAAATCGTATATCAAAGTTGGGGAACAACGGTATAGAAAACCCGATCCGGGAATAGGAACCTAACGCCAATCAATGATAACCAAAGAGACGGATTGAAATATCGTGTGAGCGCAGCTCACGAGAGAATCAAAGCCTAAAGGACGCAGACAAGAGGACACTAAAGACTACGATGGAAAAAAAAGTCGATGGAAAAATCCACTACCTTAAAAACTATTCTTAGCATAGAATTCATGACTAGGTTGGGATGAAAAAACCATGATGAACTGGTTTCTTACCCAAAGATGGAAGTAAGAAGATTTATGAAAGTTAATTATCATAAATCCCCAGTTACGGCACTAACTAAAACATTATAGGAGGTGGGTATCGCACCGCAAAGAACTCATGCACTCAAGACAAACCAAGCGCCTAACCACAAGCAAACCAAACCTGCAGCAAAATAAAAAATCCAAAGGATGCGAAGTTAAAAATTTCAAGAAACCCGTAACCAACAAAGGAAACACAGGTCAATGAACAATAGAAGGTTAGATGTACAACCATAATACATAAAACCTATTGTCCACTTGAAAAATAGTAAACGCATAAAAAGGACTTCAAAGAATTTATTGCAAAGGATGGACTGAAAGGGCGCTTGAAATACACTCGGAAAACAAGAAAGAGGTGAGCGGCGGTACATCTGCAAGTACAACTGCAAGATTACCCAGCCCACCAATTCACAGTAAAATCCGAAGGGAAACAACTACTACACTCCACAAAAAGTTCCAATCACATGAGGGGCTGGTGATCTAAAAACAGTGTGGAGTAAAAAGAAATAGCTAATCTATGATGAGCTCCACCGAACGAACCATCTGCCTATGGAACTAAGAGTCAGAAACCATCAAGACGCTATAACGGTGGTCTGAATTAAGTACCACCTTCCACCAAAACCAAGAAAGACAGCTGAAAGGAAGCTGCCTAAACAAAGCGTCGTAACGCTCCACCAATCTAGACTACCCTATAAGTCAGTCTAGGAGGTGCTGAGGAATAGGCACTCACACATTTTGGCACAAATTTTTAAAATGTCATCTCACCACGTCGGGTGTCGAGCACGGTGTGATACCGACGCGTATCTAACACAAATCCGATGTACATCTAACAAAATCTAATTCTGATTTATCCTAAAACTGTCTGTACGGGGGCAAATTCTGGTTTGTTAGCGCGCATTGAATGAGTCGCAGTTCGACAGAGAGAGATTCGAGTTTGTAATGCGTAATATGTACAGACTTTGCGTGGTTTACACTCGTTTTTCGAGTCTCACTCGGACCACTTGTATTCGATTGATTGAAGCCGCGCATTGTGTCGCGGTTTTCGCAACCTCATTAACTGTGGTCCGGTAATCCAAAGAAACCGCGCATGGTCTCGAGCAGGCTTCTGCTTAACACACTATGGGGAATTCTGAAGGGGGGATCGCGGGTCCCGCAGAGCGGGACAGTGGAATTGAGCTGCTGACTCACTCTCTGATCCCATGTGGAACCATCAACCAAGCAACAACCCAGCGGCGGCTTGGCGGTTCCGTATACAATAAATCAATCAATAGATCTCGATCTCAATCAATATATTTAATTTCAAATATATACACTTTCATTCATTCATTAAATGCCACGAGTGGCAAAACTACCTCAAGCGAAAAAAGAAACGAAGAGTCGAGCTGATGTCGTTTGCTACACAGGTCCCCGTCCGAGCGGAAAGAAGGACGACTCTTACACGTCCGAAGAGTTCGTCGCGTTTATGAAGATTGAGGCTCTCAGTTTCTCTGACAAAAAAGAACGGACGCTTGATGAATGGATCGAGTGGGCAGGCGCGCAGCGCATGAAAGCATCGAGTTGCAGAAAAGTAACAAAATGCAACGATAAATTATCGTCTGCGCGTAAGGTAGATGAGAAAACTTCAAAGCCCCTCGAATCTTGTATCAAGAGCAAATGTATTAGTCGTTATGAACTCATGGCGAAGTTTACTAAGAATGACAAAACCGCCATGAGCTCGTTCGATAAACACGCACTTTCCGCGGAGTGCGGTGCCGTTAATTGCTCGAAGGAAGGCGTGAAATATGGCAAGGCGACCAAAGCATCTGACGCAATATCGAAGCGATGCAACAGAATCCGCTAAGCGAAGGCGATTTTACTACTTCTGCTTGGACAATTTGGCCCAAATTTATAAAATGTCATCTCACCACGTCGGGTGTCGAACACTACTTTTTTTCGAAGCGCATGCGGAACACACGTCGTATCAAGCAGGCTTCTGCTTGACAACTCTATCGGGATCGTGAAGGGGAAACCGCGGGCCCCACGGAGTGGGGCAGTGGAATTCAGCTGCTGACTCGCAACGTAAGACTTCTCTTCGATTGATTGAACCCGCATGTGTCGCGGTTTTAGCTATGGTCCGGTCATCCTGGTGGCTTCTCAACTTATAACTTATAACTTATAACTTATAACTTATAACTTAATAACTTATAACTCTCGGATCGTGCGTTTTCCATTTCCTACTTTTTGGGGCATTAGGCTGACGAATGTTTGAGGCTTTGTCTACATTACATGATTCTCCTGTGCACATACCAAACAAACCTCCATTCTGATTTTTTACATTTTTTACATTTTTTACATTTGTTGGTTTGGAGAACGGAACGAACATCATGCTACCGTCATTACCCTTCCTTTTAATGAACAATGAGCCTTTATCGCTCTCATAGAGAACGCGTTCGACACCATCATTGCATAAAGCGCGCGTGTTCGTGTTCGTCTTCTTATTGTTCATCGGGTTTGTAATATTATAACACATTTTTGAGGTCTTTGTCGGTGGAGGTCTTTGTCGTGTGGCGGAAGCGGGGGTGTGGCACTGTCAGCCTTGACAACTGCTTTTCGGTTGGAGTCTTTAAAGGTTAATTCAAAACGGTACGCCGTACAGTCGTTCTGTATTCGCATCGAACGTTTGACACCATCATTGCATATTATTCATAGATCGATCGGTTTTGTGATATAGATTCTAACACAATTAAGCTGCTGACTCCTACCACCGTCAATTGATTAAAGGGGGTAGTGGTGTTGTCCATACGCCACGGCGGATTTCGCAGACCCCACGTTCGTCCATTCATTCTCACACACGCCACCCAGGCGGATTGCGCAGACTCACATCTGTCTCCACACGACACACCGCACTGAGGCTGGCGGAGGCGGCTGTAGAAAAACGAGTGTAAACAAAATGGATCCATGCAACTGACATTACAGATTACAGATGGCACACTCAAGGTACATTTCAATTGATGTTGAAGCATGTGCCACCGGGAGAGGTCACAACGATCGCTCTCCATGCCAAGTAGCGGTTGTTGACGATGACGGGACGCTTCTGCTCAACGAGGTCATTTGTGTGAATGACATTTACGATCCGATGACCTCCCTGACAGGTGTTACGCGAGAGCAGATTCTTGCTGGAAAGCCTTTCGAGGAGGTCCGGGAATCAGTCATTCAGATTCTGTGCCCTCGCACAAGCATCATAGTTGGATGCAGACCACAGGGAGATGTCAAATGGATGCAGCTGGAAGAAGGGATTCACTTTGCATCCATTGTCGATTTGTCTGACATGCTCAAGGCATGGAACGATCGTTACAAGAATTACAACTTTTTTTCACTACGAAAGATGGCGTATGGTCTTCTTGGTACGACGATTCAAGATGCGGCACATTCTCCTGTGATTGACGCCCAGATTTCACTCGAAATCTATAGGAAGCATGCATCAGATCCTGTTAGGATGAAATCTGCCATCAAGAAGCTGAGTAGGATGACATTTAAAAGGGAGTTCCCTGAAGATATGGGGAAGACGGTGATTGTTGGCGATATCTGCTCGTACAAATTCAACCCCAAGAAATGTTTTTGCGGACAGCCAACTTTTGCATAGATTCTCAGTATTGGGATGATCACTTAACCGCATTCAATGTGGCCCGGTCCTCAAAAGAAACAGTATGGTCTCAAGCAGGCTTCTGCTTGACAACACTATGGGAATTCTGAAGGGGGTCGCGGGCACCGCGTAGCGGAGCAGTGGAATTCAGATGCTGGTATCAAGCAGAATTCTGCTTGGACACCACTTTTGGTTTTATTAAGGGGGAAGCACGGGAATTCCTGTCCCGAATGACTTCTGAGACGAAGACTTCTTTCTTCGACTTACACGAAACTTGAAAAATGTGAATCTTTTGCCTAGCACCCAATTCCCGGCCTTTTTCATTAAGGATGACTTTTGAAAAGTCCTGAGTTCTGTACCCGGTGCTTTGGCATTCAAAAACGTAGTAAAATGGCCCGGTGGAAGTTTGTGAAGACATGATTATTCTGTGTAGTAATTCAAATATAAAAAAATAATTATCGCGTTGGGGGTCACATTGCCTTCAAACTCGAGTGTTTGCTTGTGAAATCCGGTAGTATCCATGTAAGTTGTGTTGATGTCAACCTGCACAAATACTTTATGAACACGACTGGTACTCAAAAGAAAGCGGTGTATATCAAGCATACTTCTGCTTGACAACCCTAGTGATTTTCTGTAGGGAGGAGCGCGGGCACCGCGGAGCGGTGCAAAGGGATCGAGCTGCTGACTCACTGTCTGAATATATCTACTTAAGAAACAATCATCAGAATTCACGACTCATACAAATTCAAAAAGACACTAACTGGAGTGTCACATGGACAAGGAGCGGGACAAGGAGTGGGGCAAGGAGAATAGTGGGCGGATTCAACTGGTTACAATAGACAATCTCAATCAATACATACAGCTCTCCATCTCCCCACACCTCATCAACTAACGTCCAGACCCACCCGCCCCCATGCTAAGTGGGCATACACCACAGTCACATGATTCGAATGTAGTCGAGTGATCGACTGTCACAACTGCATTCGCAGGGCAATCCCTGCAATTCACAAGCATAGGGATAGGCATACCAAACATCTTCATGATTAGGACACTAAAATCAGGAGACGAAGAGTGCTTCAAATCTCGCAGTCGAACCCCTTCCCGGTCGACAACATCCTCCTCGTCGATGATGCAAAAGATGCCATTCTTGATGTACGGAACACTTCCTGCATACTCGGAATGCATACACATGGAAGTTCGGAGCTGAATCTTGATAGCCCCCTTCTTCATCATAGCCATCTTCAGTGCCTGCGAACATGGGTGGATGGTTGGTCAGCTCATGCTATCGCAGGTGGAGGAGACATAGAGAGAAAGCCAGCGCAATCCAAACGCGAACTTCGCAAATACTAGCACTAGCAGCAATGAAGGTAACCATGAATATCGCAGGTGGAGCCATAGAGCTAGCAAGACTCGCAAATACTAGCAGCAATGAAAGTAACCATGACTGGATAATGCTTTCGCAGGTGGAGACATACAGCTAGCAAGACTCGCGAATACTAGCAGCAATGAAAGTAACCATGATTAGATCTCGATTACTGCTACTATTGAACTCACCCTCGGAATCAGCTTTCGGAGTTCGCTGGATGCTCCCTAACACACGGAGTTCACCCTCGGAATCGGCTTTCGGAGTTCGCTGGATGCTCCCTAACACACGGAGTTCACCCTAGGAATTAGCTTTCGGAGTTCGCTGGATACACTGAGTTCGTGAGAGAAGAATTGGAGAACTTCGGAACTTCGGAACTTCGGAACTTCGGAACTTCGGTACTTCGGTACTTGGTTAAGATTGACATGGCTGGGGTGTGTGTGGCTTGGCCTGGGTGTGGCGTGGACAGGGTTCGTATTTTTCGAGGCGCATGGGGACACGTGTCGTATCAAGCAGACTTCTGCTTGACAACTATGTCGGGAGTATGAAAGAGGAATCGCGGGACACACGGAGGGGGGCAGGGGAATTCAGTTGGTTGGGACGCGCGTATCATGAGGATTTAGTCGACGACAAGGGTTTCGTGTGCGTGCGGACTCAAACAAACGAGTGTAAGAAACGCAAAAGACGGACAGATGACAGACGTACAATGGATACACGGAGGAGGACACACGCAAACGGCGGAACACTGTCGAATGTATAGGAGGACACAAGATGCGGAACACTGTCGAATGTATCGGAGGACACAAGAGGCCGAACACGGTCGAATGGCACACGCAGGACACTCATTGACACACGAAAACGGCGGAACACATGTCGACGACTCCTCTTCATAGTCACTCACTCACTCACTCACTCACTCAGATTAAAGGGACCGGCGCTTGCGTACACAGGCATGCCCAATCCTTGTGTATTGCTGGAGGTACGATCGCCGGGCATCATAAAAGGACCTCCTCGCCCCGAGACTGCATATTTTTTCTGTTATTATCCTCATCAATAAAAACGAGTGTAAACAACTTTGACAGACATCCATTTTGCTTAACCTCACGCTGTACCGTTGACAATATTTAGCAATATTTAACATATTTAGCAACTTAAATATTGTTTTAATAAAATGGCCTCAAATACCGGATTCGGCACGCCCCTACACGAAATCCTTAATATTACACCCAAAACAATGGGGATGTCAAGCTGAGTTGAGACAAAACATACGTCTCCTATCTCTCTTTTTTTTATTATTAAAAAAAAAGTGTAGCGCTTGTATCGGTTGTAGCACCTACAGCAAAAGGTTATATATGGAACGACAAGTTGAAACTATTGCTGAGAGCCGTACAAACGATACAAACGCTACAGGACACCGGATCGTGTCTTAGGGAGCGTCTACAAAAGACATCCGCAAGGTTTCAAGCAGGCGCCATGCTCTACAAAACATACATCTCCTCTCTCTTTTTTTTATTATAAAAAAAAAGTGTAGCGCTTGTATCGGTTGTAGCACCTACAGCAAAAGGTTATATATGGAACGACAAGTTGAAACTATTGCTGAGAGCCGTACAAACGATACAAACGCTACAGGACACCGGATCGTGTCTTAGGGAGCGTCTACAAAAGACATCCGCAAGGTTTCAAGCAGGCGCCATGCTCTACAAAAACATACATCTCCTCTCTCTTTTTTTTATTATTAAAAAAAAAGTGTAGCGCTTGTATCGGTTGTAGCACCTACAGCAAAAGGTTATATATGGAACGGCAAGTTGAAACTATTGCTGAGAGCCGTACAAACGATACAAACGCTACAGGACACCGGATCGTGTCTTAGGGAGCGTCTACAAAAGACATCCGCAAGGTTTCAAGCAGGCGCCATGCTCTACAAAACATACATCTCCTCTCTCTTTTTTTTATTATTAAAAAAAAAGTGTAGCGCTTGTATCGGTTGTAGCACCTACAGCAAAAGGTTATATATGGAACGACAAGTTGAAACTATTGCTGAGAGCCGTACAAACGATACAAACGCTACAGGACACCGGATCGTGTCTTAGGGAGCGTCTTCAAAAGACATCCGCAAGGTTTCAAGCAGGCGCCATGCTCTACAAAACATACATCTCCTCTCTCTTTTTTTTTATTATAAAAAAAAAAGTGTAGCGCTTGTATCGGTTGTAGCACCTACAGCAAAAGGTTATATATGGAACGAAAAGTTGAAACTATTGCTGAGCGCCGTACAAACGATACAAACGCTACAGGACACCGGATCGTGTCTTAGGGAGCGTCTACAAAAGACATCCGCAAGGTTTCAAGCAGGCGCCATGCTCTACAAAACATACATCTCCTCTCTCTTTTTTTTATTATTAAAAAAAAAGTGTAGCGCTTGTATCGGTTGTAGCACCTACAGCAAAAGGTTATATATGGAACGACAAGTTGAAACTATTGCTGAGAGCCGTACAAACGATACAAACGCTACAGGACACCGGATCGTGTCTTAGGGAGCGTCTTCAAAAGACATCCGCAAGGTTTCAAGCAGGCGCCATGCTCTACAAAACATACATCTCCTCCTCTCTCTTTTTTATTATAAAAAAAAAAGTGTAGCGTTTGTAGCGCACAATTAGACAAAGTATATAAGGATCGTGTGCGGTATGTTATGAACATGGAAATGAGCGACATCATTTGGGAAACCTATCATTGGCTCTTGAAATGCGGTCGAGACGTCGTCGGTGACACCGTCCTCATCCCTACCGGAGCGAAGAAACCTATCGTTTGTCACAAGGAGCCAGGGCAGTGGTCCATGGAAAAGGCGCATAGTTACATGGTCAAAAACCCTGAGCATGCGCAGTGGGGGACTTCTCCTGGATTCGTTGTGCGTTGTCGACGCCGACTCTGACGATGCTGTGGCGAAGATTGAGGCCCTGCAAGACCCTGACGTCGTCGAAGCCCTCTCGGTGTGCCCCATCCAACAGACCAACAAGGGCCGGCATTATCTGTTCATTCGCCCAGAGTGGGCGGACGCGGAAGGTTACTGGGATGGCGCACGACAGGTCATCGGTTTTGACGCCGATTTGAAGACGCGTTGTTCCACCGGTACACGCGGCGTCTTGGCGATATGCCCTTCCTTGAACAAGACGTGGGTGCGTGAGCCGTGGGCTGCGGGGACTAAGCTCGTCGAGATACCTCGGACGTTGATGGAGCTGGTGGCGAAACCAAAACAAACGAAACAAAAGAAACAAAGGTCAATCAAAGTTGTGGTCAATGACGATATCGATCACGAAAGTGGTGCACCCGAGGCGTTTGATGAGGTAGCGGCGCTGGTCGATATCATCGCCGCTTCCCGCGCAAGCTCATACCGCACATGGATGGAAGTCGGGTGGTGTCTGCACAACATATCACCCACCCATCTCCCATTGTGGGAACTCTTCAGCAAAAAGTGCCCGGAGAAGTACACAAAGGGGAAGTGTGGCGAGGTATGGGGCACAATGAATTCGGATGATCGCGCGGGCTTGCGCTTGCGCTTGCGCCTAGGCTCTTTGCACATGTGGGCCAGACACGACTCCCCGGTTGAGTATTGGGACATCGTTAGTCAGCGCGTCATCGAGGACATCCGCACGTGCAACGGGAGCCATAACGAGATCGCGCGCATCGCGAAAAAAATACTTGGCAAACGCATCGCTTCCGCGAGCACGAACGGCAAGATATGGTACGTATTCGACGGGCGATGGAAGACGGACGTCGCCGCGATCCACGTCAAGCACGAGCTGTCCACCGTTGTTCTAGAGCACTTCATTATCGCTATGAACAAGGAGAGAGCTTCCCAAAGCGCTTACGACATGCAGAGCAACGCGAGCACAAAGAACGACGCCGACCGGCTAGCGCACATCACCGCGCGACTCCAGGACGCGACCTTCAAGAATAACGTACTGCAAGAGATGCTCGAGTACTTTTACGACCCGGACTTCATGAAGAAACTCGACGCCGACCCAAACCTCTTAGGGTTCAACAACGGCGTGTGAGACCTCAAAAACGCCGTCTTCCGTCAAGGGCATCCGGAGGACATGGTCTCCATGTCCGTGGGATTCGATTACAATGGCGCAGTGTGCGCGGAATCAGCAGACCGCGTGCGGAAATACTGGGACACGATGCACCCCGATATATACCAACGAGAATACCTCATCCACACATTTGCTAGACAGCTGTACGGAGACAGCGGACAAGAGCTCTTTCACATACACGCCGGCGCCAACGCGTCCGCCTCTAACGGGAAGACCAAGTTCTTCGAAGTCATGGAGATCGCATTGGGAGACTACATCCGGAAATTCGGCGTGGAAATGCTGACAAGCAAGCAACGCATCGATCCAGGTCGCCCGATGCCAGAGTTTGCGACGTGGAAGGGGGTCCGCATTATGTATTGCACAGAGCCAAACCACGACGAAGTCTTAAATTCCGGAGTCCTCAAGGATATGACCGGTGGGGAAGGCATCACCTACCGCCTCTTGCACTCCAGCGACATCGTACGCTTCCGCCCGCAACACAAGATACACATCATGTGCAACGCCCCGCCGATGGTCGACGGTTCTGACTCGGGAGTCCAACGACGGATACGAAAACTCGACTACATCAGTAGGTTTGTGGACGCGGATGAGGCGGACGCCGCAAAATTCCTCTTCCCACGAGACGCAGGGCTTGTAGAGGCATTCAAGGCAGACGGAGCGATGCGCATGGAGTTCCTACGCACCCTTCTACACGCGTTTGCATACGAGTACAAGTTCGATATGCCCGATTCGTTAAAGAAGACCAGTGCGATGTACTTGAACGCGAACGACGCAGTGGCTATGTTCGTCGAAGAGCACGTCGCTGCCAGCCAGGACAGCGCATTTCTGCTGAAGGAGGCCAAAGAACGCTTCAAGACATGCGAATATTTCAACGGGAAACTCAGCACGATCAAGACGGACCTGGAACGTCACCTAAGCGTCAGGTGTCTAGAGCAAAGCCGCGTCAAAAGCCGCGGAAACGAAAATTTGCGAGGGGTTTTCAAAGGATACAAGTTGGTGTAAAGAATCGAATGAATGAATGCAAGCAAACGCACGCACGTACGTACGTACGAACACTGTCATCGTCCATCAATCAGACTCCACATGCAAACGGCGGAAACATGTCCTCGTCCTCGTCTCCAAAAGACACCACGGATCCTCATTGTCTCGTCCATCTGTCTCCAGGCTAGATGATAATGATGCTTATGGATTATCTAGATTTGTTCAGAAAATAAGGATGGAAGCAAAAGACGGCTTCAAGGAACCCTCAAGGATCGTACAGAGTGGGAAGATTCGAGGCGCGCGAAAACATTACGCATTGGATTACGCATTGATAGAGAGTTGGTTGGGACGCGCGTATCATGAGGATTTAGTCGACGACAAGGGTTTCGTGTGCGTGCGGACTCAAACAAACGAGTGTAAGAAACGCAAAATACGGACAGATGACAGACGTACAATGGATACACGGAGGAGGACACACGCAAACGGCGGAACACTGTAGAATGTATAGGATCTGACCTGCTTACACACGCGCGTCGGGGGTATGGGGGGACACATGTCGTCTCAAGCAGACTTCTGCTTGACAACTATTTATGAAAGAGGACTCGCGGGACCCACGGAGTGGGGCAGTGGAATTGAGCTGCTGACTCGCGGAGATGACCTGTTTACACTCGTATTTCGAGGCGCATGAGGAACACGTGTCTGATCTGACCTGTTTACACTCGTATTTCGAGGCGCATGAGGAACACATGTCTGATCTGACCTGCTTACACGCGCGCGTCGGGGTATGGGGGGACACGTGTAGTCTCAAGCAGACGTCTGCTTGACCCACGGGGTGAATTGTGAAATTGTCAAGCAGTGCCATAGAAGTCATACTTAAAAACACGCTTTGCTATATTAATTTTGACTTCCATGGCACTGCTTGAAACTGACGCAGGTGGATGGAGGGTTTCTCAACCTGCTTAGAGGTAAAGCACGGAATTGAGCTGCGGACTCGTGTGCAGGATCTGACATGTTTATGGTGTAAACAGGATCAGAGTAAGCAAAATGTAGATGTTGTACCAGACCACAGGGTTATTATTCTCCACACGAATCACCATTTCAACCACGCAATTGGATTATTATCCGACTGAACAAGGATCCGACTTGAAACGATGCCGACGGACGCAACAAAACAACCCAAGGCCAACTTGGCGCCATGCCCACCCATCATGGGGCTGGGAGCAAACTGGCACAGGGGCGAAGGCGCAAAGGCGAGCATGCAGGCAGATGCGACGATCATGCGTGCACGCGCGCAGATGCAGCTGCAGGACCCGTTCAGTGGATGGAGACAGTTCGGATGCTACAAGGAATGGACAGATGCAAACGAGGCGCTGCAAAGACTCAAGGGACACGCGAGGCACGCGTTCGAGATCATACCGTTCGGAAAGCCATGCAAGCCGTACCTTGATATCGACGGTCCACCACTTCCGAACGACCAGGTGCCCTTCCCAGACGTCGCCGCGCTGGTCGCACACACAGAGGACGCAATCAAGATGATATTCAGCAACGACTACGGAATCCAGATCGACGTCGACAACGACCTCATATGGCTCGTCAGCCCAAACGCCAAGAAGCTCAGCCTGCATCTCATCATCGACACGAAGAGAGAAGGAACGCCGCTCCACGTGTACAGCAGCAACCACCAGTCAGACACCACAGGCGCAGCACACCTCGCCATGAGACTGCAGCAGCTAGACCCAAACGGAGTCGGGAAGCTCGTAGACATAGGCGTGTACACGAGGGACAGGGAGATGCGCCTCCAGGGCTCGTGCAAATTCAACAAGGACGCGGACTCGGTCCTCGTCCCGCTAAAGCAGCACCACAAGGATGACCCAGACACAGCACTCAGGACAGTCATCTCAAACGTGCCAGAGGATGCCGCACTCATACAGGTGCCAGAGCACATACCGAGATACGTCAAGAAGAACGGGATTGCATGGCCGGCACGACCGCGCACGCAAACAGTCGCAGACGCAGTCAGAGCGGCGGGAACCATCATCGCAAAGGCCGTAGAGAAGGAACCGCATGTCCGACGCGCCGACATAATCGTTCGCATGCTCGACCTACTCAGACGAGACATGCACCCGTCAGCATTCCACGACAGACGACCCGCGGAGGACGCATTCGATCGATCCGTAGGCGTCAGGTTCAACTACAGTGACAGGAGTGAACCGTGCTACACAGGAAACATACACTACGGAGAGCAGAACATGCGATGCTTTGTAGACACAGCAGGAAACTGCATCGTCAAGTGCTTCTCCGCCACATGCGACAACCATGCACCCGCGTGCATCGGAAGACTCGCTGAACCAGGTGGAGATTCATGGGACGCGGGAGCATTGCACGTCAACAGTAGGTACATAGACATCGACGCATGCCTAGAGATGAAGCAGGCGGTCGATGTGTGGTTAGACCCGGAGCGAAGGACGTCAACACGCTCTCCGTGCGCAGCCCGATGGGGTCAGGAAAGTCCACCATGCTAGACGCACTCCTAGAACGCGTGGGAGAGGACAAGACCGTGCTCGTCGTCACATACAGACAGTCGCTCGCGCTAGAGCACAAGAGAAAACTGGCGCGCAAGGGATTTGTATCATACCTAGACGCCGACGTCACACCACAGGACCTCAGGCGAAGGGATAGACAATCAAAACCGCGCTTTCTTGCCTCAGACCCGCAGAACACAACCGATAAGTTCCCGCTTCACTTCACCACCCATCACCCCGGCATCACCTATCCTCAAGAGCAACACCCAGTGCACCTGGGCGCCTATCCCCTAACACAACATCGCCGGCCACCTCTAGAACATAGCCTTGGCTGATGCACCCGCCGTGAACAGTGTGGAAATGACTCTGCCGACCATTCTGTCGTCCAAACCCGACCCGTCGTCAACCCAATCTGCGTGCAGCATAGCGCAGGCACGAGTTTACTGACAGCCAACTCAGAGCTTCCGCACGTGTCGTACTCACCCACCTCTGTTCGTGAAAGCGAATCCAAACTCGAGAGCCGACCTCACCCCGAATCCGGAGTAGGTCGGTAGTAACAAAAGTGGAAGAACGAGGAAACGCGTGACAGGCGAATGGCTGTAGAACATGCGACAAACGGAGTAGCAAAAGCAGAAGAAGACCAGGAAAAGAACAGCAGACACCTTATTGTTCGATACAGGGGGCAAACCCAGAACCGGACACGAAGCGGAACTAGAGTGCCACTCGAAGAGATGCGCGCAGAGCGTAGATCAACAGCATACGCATCTGACCACTCAGGCCGAAATACAACCACACACACGGCAGAGAGCTCACAAAGGGTAGACCACAAAAGGAACATCCGCTAGGAAATCTACAGAGAACCACAAGCAACAAAACACCGACAAGAACGTAAAAATGCCCCCCTAAACATCATGTGAGGACCAGAATCAAACACCTGTCGCAGGACAGTCACACGACTAAGGAGCACTCAGAGCAAGCCAAACAACCCACTCCGACGCCCACCACAACCCACCACAAAAAGAACCGAAAACACACCCGAACGCCCCGCGAACATCCCATTATCGAAAGGACGGAAGCGTGACACTGGGAGACGTCGCAGCCGATCCGAGAACCGAGACAATTCACAGCAGGCAGGGGAGAACGTCGTCGTCGCTCGCTCAGCCAAGAAAGAGAGCGATGCAGGTGCACAAGGTCGCACTTGACACATTCGACGATCCGAAGGACGCGGCCAGACTCTGCCTGCTGCACACGTCCAAGGACAGCCGACTCGGTCAAGGCGAAGCTCATAGACGTAGACGCACTCTGGAGCAGCAACGGATCGTCGTGTACACGCCGACAATCTCGGCGGGCATCGACCTTCAGCACCGAGCATTTTGACAGGATGTACCTATACCTGTGCCCCGGGTCCACGGGGCCGATGGGCGCGTTGCAGATGACAGGACGCGTGCGCCACCTGGTCGACACCGACGTCAGGACGCTCGTCGCCAAGAACATGAGGGTGGCACGAGAGGCAACCCGACAACACTTGACGCACGTCGACCTCTACCAGTGGCTCAGGTGCGATAGAGGGGGTGAAATTGTAAAAGTGCCATAGAAGTCATACTTAAAACACGCTTTGCTATATTAATTTTGACTTCCATGGCACTGCTTTGAAAACTGACGCAGGTGGATGGATGGTTCTCTACGTGCGACGATGTCAAGCACGTCCAAGCGATCGACGGCGGAGAAGAGCACACGCTGCAGGAGCTCTCGGGTGGCGCTCTCGCTCCGTTGTGTGCGACCGTGGCTCCACCGACTCTGAAGATGACTGTCGAGAGCTACTTTCTGGCGAAATACACAATGCCAGCTTCGACTACCTGTCCTGCTTTGCAGACCTCGTGGAGCCTGCAGGTCACCGCGTGGACCTCGGTACCAGCTACGCTGCGGTCAGTGCCGCACGTGTGATAGCCCCTGGGGAGGGAGACGTGGAGGCGACTAGCGATTTCCTGTTTGCGCGTCCTCAAGGCTCAGGAGCAGATGGATGCGCTCACCGGGTTGCCCTGTCGCTGTACCTGCCACTGGCACTGTCCTGCCCTGTCGCTGTACTGCCACTGGCACTGTCGCTGTACCTTGCCACTGGCACTGTCGCTGTACCTGCCACTGGCACTGTCGCTGTACCTGGCACCAACATCCTCAGCAACCCTGATGTGCCCACTGCCATCGGCGCAAGGATCTCATGGATGCTATCGAGCAGCGCGTGATGGCCAACGACGCGAGCGAGGACGACAAGTTCATTATGTACCTGAACCGCTACTGCTCTGCATGGGGCGTCGACCGCGTCGACGAGGAGTTCCTGATGGAGAACAAGCCTGGTGCTGTCGGTTCTCCGAAGGCGAGGCTCATGTCGCGACTGCTGTGCCCGATCCTGCGCCCGGTGCGCGGGCGCCGACGTGCACACGACTGAGCACTCAGGGTTGCTGAAGATAGTTCTCATCGAGGAGACACTTGCTGCTCTGGGATTTTCGTCCCCGTTCGACACCGAGACCGTGATCCCAAATCTGATGACGGTGTTCGACACAAGCTCAAGGGAACACAGATGTTCCGAGAATACAACAACACCGCTCGACTGTTCAGCCAGGCCTCGTGTGGCGTTCGCGACGGGTGGGACCTGTGCAAGGTGTCCAAGGCGGTCAAGATGATCCTGAGTGCAGTGGGTCTAGATATGATGAACGAGACCAAGCGAGTTCAGGTAAAGGGCAAGAGGACTCAGGAGGCGAGAAACTACCGCCTGTGCCCGGAGAGTGTCTGCCGTATGCTCGAGCTCGTTAAACTTTGTCTTCTGCGAACGGACCTCACGCCCTTAAACACGCACGCCGCCGCTGCCCTTTCAGGTCACGAACTGTCCATGTACAAACACCTGGTTGACGTAGCGTCGCCTGTCGCGTATGTCTTCGAGCATGACGACGACGAGACGTCAGGCCTAATAGTATAATAATGGTGTAAACGAGCGCATTGGGATACAGCATGTGAGCAGCTCGACAGAGATCATGGCGCACATGACAACCAATGTCGTGTACGCGTTGTTTGAGCACAAGTTCATTCAGAAGGATGAGATCGTCTTCAAGGTGGGCAGGACGTCGAATCCATTTGGTCAGCGACTTTCTCAGTACCCGAAAAACTCAAAGATGATATTCGCAATCCACGTACTTAATCCGCGTGCTTGTGTGGAGGCTGAGACTGCCCTGCTCCGGTACCTTAGCGGAGACCCTCGAGTCAAGCACCGTCTAGACGTTGGATACGAGTACTACCAACTTGACGCGGGTGATGCAGGTGCCGTCTTTCGGGAGATGGCCGATATCGTATTCCAGTACGTGTGGACAGGTAGCGTCGACAGCCTTGATTGCGGCACCGAGGACGTGCCAACCGACATTGCGGCACCGAGGACGTGCCCCGTTCTTGAGCAAGAGAAGGAGCGAACGTCTTGAGGCGCAATACCTCAGGATGCTGGAGCTCGTGAAGCTTCGTCTTCTGCGCACGGACCTCACGCCGCAGCTGCCCTTTCTGGCCACGAGATGTCCGTGTATAGACAAGCCATAATCCATCGGCAAACAATTATTAGATAGATAGACAGGATAGATAGATAGATAGATAGATAGGATACATAGATAGATAGATAGATAGATATGATAACGCACTTTATCACGACACATACCGCATCCTCACACACGCGTCGCGGAGGCTGCTGTCGAGATCATGATGATGATGATGCCCACCAACCACTCACGCATTCTCACGCAAACGGCGGAACACGGTCGAATGTCGTGTGTCATGTAAGGATGCGGGGGGCGATGCTGACACACGTGCCGCTCGACATCCAGTTAGGGGGGACGGATATAGGGAGGTCTTACAGGATGATGAGTGGACGGAATCATATCCAATGGCTGACCAAGAATTCTTCAGACGATCACCGAGACATGGCATGGCATGTTGGTTGGGTTATTTATTTATTGTTTGTTTGTAAAAGATTCTCTACGATTTTGAAGGTTTAAGGGAGCATAACTGATAGTGACCGTTATTACAATTGTAAACACAAACAACTGAACAAAAAAGACAAAAAAGATCGCACACAATGAACTCGTCGAGGAAGGTCACGAAGTTCGTCACGCCAACAAACCAAAATGGAGACAAGGGGATTTCAACGTTGTCAAAGAAGCGATACTTCGAGATGGAAGAGAGAGTGAAGATGATACTGGGGGGTAAATTACAGGAAGAGGCGGGAATGGTCATGAAGGCGATGCGTGAGATCATGAAGTTCGACCCGAATGTATCAAGGTACAGTGAGGAGGTCAGGGAGGTGCTTGAGGAGAACTCAAGGAAGTGGAGGCAGCGGAATAAGGACGAGAAAAATGCGGTGAGATTAAATTATGGTTTAGAAGTTTTATAGAGAGGTCAAGTAAGATTTGTCATCACATCACTATCAAGCTTGTCTCAAGCAGACACTTTATGATGATGATGATGATGATCTCTCATCAAGGACGGCGGCATATGTCGAGTAGAGTCGAGGCACAATTGGGTTTCTTAAGGAGCGGGGCAAAGGGATTCAGTTGCAGAAACCTATTCAACAAGCGGCGGAGCCCCTTTCACCTCCCCACAGCGGAGCGACGGAGGGGAGCCCCCATAAAGGAGTCCGCGAGGAACTGAGCGGGTGGGCGACCGGAGGGGAGCCCACAGTTCACAGTTCACATCAAGCATGAGACACACTAATGGATTGATTCATGCAAACACACGTGAAGAAGAGTGATAGGAGGTGAACGCACACGCAAAACGGAGGAGCAGCGTCCATCATGCATGGAAGACCAGGGGATAAGAGTAGAATACATGGAAACGGAAAACAAAAACAAAAACAACAACGGAGGTGGAGAAGGGGATAATGATGCCGACAGCTTCATGGACAGCACGAATGTAGAGAAGATTCTACTGCTCCTAGAAAAAACAGGTGGGATTCAAGAGACACATGGCGAGGAGTGGCGACGGCATTGAAGAACGAGTACGGAGAGGCGTACAAGGCACTATGGAAACAAATGTCCAAGGTGTCGCCAAGATACGATGAGGAAGACGCAGAGAAGATATGGGACACGGTGGGAAGGCCGATTATGATGGGCCGAAGATGGACAATGAAGTCGGTGGTCAAGTGGGCCGGCGAGGACGACCCGTGCGGGTACGCTGTGTACCGAGCATATCGATTCACAAATAGTACGGGACAATTGGGACAAGGGAGACAGAGGATTGGGTGAGATTATGCACTATCTTATGAAAGGGACGTTGAAGAAGACGCGGGAAGAGATGCAGCGACTACTACAGATTCGCTGAGACCGTTGCGGTGGGTCCGTGTGGAGGAGGTGGGTCAAGAACGTGGCGAACAAGCGTTTAGAAGGGATGCCAGGGACGGTCGATTTGGTTATAGACAAGAGCACAAGTTGGCATCTGGCAAAGAAGAGAGACCCAGGAGGACGAAGATCTGGATGCGAAGAAAAAAGCAGTTTTCGCCAGGCTGCTTCCCTCTTTTTTTTTTTTTTTTTTTTTTTTTTTTTTTTTTTTTCTTTTTTTTTTTTTGTGTTTTTTTTTTTTTTTTTTTTTTTTTTTTTTTTTTTTTTTTTTTTGTTTTTTCTATTTTTCTTTTTTACCCGTCTTCCCCGTGGAAGATGATATGATCCGCCACCGCATCCGTGTATTAGTCATGAATGGACGACTGACGGACTGACTGACTGACTGACTGTGTGGATTCGACAGTTTTCCGCCGTTTGCTTTGTTCCTCCATACCGCTTCTTCCAAGCTTGATGTGAACTGTGGGCTCCCCTCCGGTCGCCCACCCGCTCGGTTCCTCGCGGACCCTTTTGTGGGGGCTCCCTCCGGTCCGCCCCCAGCGCTCCGCTGTGGGGAGTGAAAGGGGCTCCGCCGCTTGTTATATGTTAATGTGAGACGTTTCTCATCCAAGTGTTGTTTTGTTATCTTTGCCTCGACTCGACTCACTCGACAGTTTCCGCCGTCATGTAATGCGAGAGGTCGGTCACCATGTGATGTGATGTGATCCACTGGGGGAACGGGGGGGAACGTTACATACTCAGCAAAACATGCCGAGACCTGTATGATATGAATGTACACTCGTTTTTATTAAAACAATAGTTTTTTTGTTGCTAATCTGTCAACGGTACACTTGACGGAATACTAAAATGAAACCGTTTTCTGGAGTGTACGGCACACCTTACGGTGTAACCAAATGGTGTAGCAACCCACGGGGCATGGAACACCAATAACGAATTGTCAATCCATATGTAGATACCGGCTACATTTACTAAGGATGACCCGTTGAACATTTTACACATCATTCCATCCATTTTTCAAGTACGTCAACGAAGTGAGTCCTGCCAGAGGTGATATGTCGTCCACGTCGGTGTTCGAAATGTCCAGGTGCACCAATGAAGTGAGTCCTGCCAGTGGTGATATGTTCTCCACGTCGGTGCCCTTCATGTTCAGGTGAACCACGAAGTGAGTCCTGCCAGCGGTTGATATGTCTTCCACGTCGGTGTTCGAAATGTCCAGGTGCACCAATGAAGTGAGTCCTGCCATTGGCGATATGTCGGTCACGTAGGTGTTCGATATGTCCAGGTGAACCAACTCAGTGAACCGGACAGCGGCGATATGTCGATCACCTTGCTCCGCGACATACGGAATGAAGCCGGACATCGGTACTCGTCTTCGACCACACATGTGTACGCCATGTTCAGAAACCAACGAAGTGAGGCCGACAGTAGTTATATAGAGGGTACACGTGTGCCCTCCATGTTCAGGTGGAAGCAACGCAGTGAGTCCGGACACCGGTGAGATGTCTTCGAGCTTGTATTTGAGATGCGAAATGTCGAGGTGAATCAACGAATTGAGGGCGGACAGAATGATAGGTATTCCAAACGTGTGCCCTCCATGTTGAGGTGAATCAACGAAGTGAGTCCTGCCAGCGGTGATAGGTCCGTGCGCCACCCTGTGTACGCCATGTTCAGATGAACCAACTCTGTGAGTCCGACACTGTGATATATGTCTCTAGTTTGTTTCCTAAATGCGAAATGTTGGTGAACCAACGCATTGAGCCCTGAAATCGCTGATAATGGATGTTCGTCCACGTACTGAGGTGCGAAATATCTAGGTGAATCAACGAAGTGATACCTGACAGCGGTGATTGTCTTTGAGTTTTGCTTGTATTAGCGAAATGTCTAGGTGATCAACGAAGTGAGTCCTTCAGTGGCAATCAGACTCCACATGCAACACGGCGGAAACATGTCCTCGTCCTCGTATCCAAAAGACACCGCGGCGGCAAGCGCATCCTCATTGTGTAGTCCATCTGTCTCCAAAAGACACCACGGCGGCTTGCGCGTAACTCATCGTCTCGGAAAGTGGTGTAAACAACTGTTGCAACCAATTAACGAACATCATTATCATCTTCACAGCCAGAAAGTTGTTATTAATGTTCCTACACATTGAGGAGGAGGAGGACGACGTCCGCGCGTGCAACGGGAGCCATAACGAGATCGCGCGCATCGCGAAACGAATACTTGGAAACCGCATCGCTGCCGCCGCGAGGAGCACAAACGGAAAGCTATTATGGTACGTATTCGACGGGCGATGGAAGACGGTCGCCAAGTTCCAAGTCAAGCACGAGCTGTCCACCGTTGTTCGAGATCACTTCATGACCGCTCTGCACAAGGAGAGAGCTTACGATATGCAGAGCAACCTGCTAAGTATGAGAACAAAGAACGAAACCGCCGAACGGCTAGCGAACATCACCGAGCGCCTCCAGGACGCGACCTTCAAGAACAACGTCCTGAAAGAGATGCTAGAGTACTTTTACGACCCGGACTTCATGAAGAAACTAGACGCCGACCCAAACCTCTTAGGGTTCAACAACGGCGTGTGGGAACTCAAAAACGCCGTCTTCCGTCAAGGGCATCCGGAGGACATGGTCTCCATGTCCGTGGGATTCGATTACAATGGCGCAGTGTGCGCGGAATCAGCAGACCGCGTGCGTAAATACTGGGACACGATGCACCCCGATATATACCAACACATCCACACATTTGCTAGACAGCTGTACGGAGACAGCGGACAAGAGCTCTTTCACATACACGCCGGAGCCAACGCGTCCGCCTCCAACGGGAAGAAGACCAACTTATTCGAAGTCATGGAAATAGCATTGGGCGACTACATCAGTCGGTTTGTGGACGAGGATGAGGCGGACGCCGCCAAATTCCTCTTCCCACGAGACGCAGGGCTTGTAGAGGCATTCAAGGCAGACGACGGAGCGATGTGCATGGAGTTCCTACGCACCCTTCTACACGCGTTTGCATACGAGTACAAGTTCGATATGCCCGATTCGTTAAAGAAGACCAGTGCAATGTACTTGAACGCGAACGACGACGCCGTGGCTATGTTCGTCGAAGAGCACGTCGCTGCCAGCCCGGACAGCGCATTTCTGCTGAAGGAGGCCAAAGAACGCTTCAAGACATGCGAATATTTCAACGGGAAACTCAGCACGATCAAGACGGACCTGGAACGTCACCTAAGCGTCAGGTGTCTAGAGCAAAGCCGCGTCAAAAGCCGCGGAAACGAAAATTTGCGAGGGGTTTTCAAAGGATACAAGTTGGTGTAAAGAATCGAATGAATGAATGAGTCACATCACATCACATGGCTACCGACCTCTCGCATTACATGACGGCGGAAACTGTCGAGTCGAGTCGAGGCACATCACATCACATGGCGACCTCTCGTATCACGGCGGAAACTGTCGAGTAGAGTCACATCACATGGTGACCTCTCGCATCATGGCGGAAACTGTCGAGTAGAGTCGAGTCACATCACAGAGCGACCTCTTGCATCACGGCGGAACCTGTCGAGTAGAGTCGAGTCACATCACATCACATGGCGACCGACCTCTCGCATCACGGCGGAAACTGTCGAGTCACATCACATCACATGGCGACCTCTCGCATCAGTCGGCGGAACGATGTCGACTTACGGGGGACGATCGCTCGCATCGCAACCGGTGATCACATGTCAAGCAAGCACTCTCGTATATCGATAGGGGGGTCGCGGAGTGGGGGGATTCATTTGATGACTCGCGTACACCATCATGACCATGTATGTATTAAGACATCTTCAACACACCTCGTTATATGTAAGTTTCATTTGAATCGTCCACTGAGTATAGGGGGATGATGATGCAACCGACCCATCGCACGCTGATTGTCATACTCGCCATAGCTGCCGGATGGTACGTGTATTGGAAGACCTTCAAGCAGCTCAATGAAAGGGTAGATGCTGCTGAACAACGGGAACAGTCTGCTGAACAACGGGCACAGTCTAGTGATAAGCTCCTCTTGTCAGAGAGGAAGAGGGCGGAAGAGCTCCTTGTGTCAGAGAGGAAGATGGCGGAGAAGCTCCTCGTGTCAGAGAGGAAGAGGGCGGACGATGCCGTCAGACAGTTACGGTGCGAACTAAGTACTACAGTCGGCGGAACAGTAAAATGAAACATCCCAATAAACGGTATAAGGCGTCGACAGACATTATAGTGTACGAGTGGATGGTCCTACAAAATGGCCCGTCCAGCAAAGAAACCTCCTTTCATGACGCATTGCACATCAACAAAGACCCCGTGTTCTTTTGGGCCACGGTACCGGGGAAGAGTCGATCGCTTAAGTGCGGCTGGTCCTTCAATGGACACTCTCGAAAGTACCGACAAAAGAACGATACGGAGTCTGCAGGATGGAGAGCCGTGATCTAAAAAAGAACCACGATATTCTCGTTAACATCCTGCAATTTGTTGATTCAAAATCGTATTGGTGTTCCACTGCCCCGTGGGTTGCTACACCATTTGGTTACACCGTAAGGTGTGCCGTACACTCCAGAAAACGGTTTCATTTTAGTATTCCGTCAAGTGTATCTCCCACGAAGACTTCGCTACATATTCTGATGATATCAAAACGATTGTGTTGGACTTGTGTTACCATTATGGTATTACCCACCCCACAAAGTTTAAACCATGTTCCCTGATATCCACGCAGGACATCAACTCTGCTGAACCTTCTTCTGCTTCTGATAACGTGGAGCTACCGGATGTATTCTGTGTTCCCTCGCCCCCCCCCCTAAAAACCCAGCTGGGCGCTCAACCAACCGACCCACCTGGGTCAGTTAGCAGCTTACAATTGTTATCCTCTGGGCCATCTTAAATGCTGAAATACGGGATGAAGGACACGAAGGATTGGGACTTCGATACAAAACCTTTAGCTGACCTACCCAATCAATTCGGTTCAATGGTCACCGATAAGGGTGACTGGGTGTTCTCGTGTACGACCACGTATTGTTGTAGACACCACTCGGTCCCCCTCCGGTGGTCGCGACAACATTAGGTTACACCGCAAGGTGTACCGTACACTCAAGAAAGCGGTTTCATTTTAGTATTCCGTCGAGTGTATGTGACCGACATATCACCACTAGCAGGACTCACTTCATTGGTGCACCTGGACATTTCGAACACCGACGTGGACGACATATCACCGCTGGCCGGACTCACTTCGTTGGTTCACCTGGACATTTCGAACACCTACGTGGACGACATATCACCGCTGGAAGGACTCACTTCGTTGGTTCATCTTCTGGCATTTTATTGTCCAGTCGAGCGGGGTCAACACTTCAAATTGATGATCGGTAAAGACATTGATTGATAAAGGAAGTGCATTTGCGCGGTCCCTGTGCCACAGAATTTCCCCCACATACAACCTGGATTTGAAGAAAAGGGAAGTTGTCAGTACGGTCTACAGTCGGCGGAACAGTAAAATGAAACATATATCAGATGGAAATGTACGACATCGCCGATAAATAAGCGACTGTTCACCAGACAACGTTTGTGGACACCAGAGAGAAAAGGGACCTGGACATACTCCTGGTCGAGCGGGAAGAGTAAATACATAATTGTATACATGTAGAAATGTCCCCTAAAACCGTGTAACCCTCGTCTGAATCATTTATATATTTTTATAAGTTTTAAGCAGAGATGGGTATACACTCTTATTTCGGTATCGGAACGATAATAATTTCAACCATTGGTGTTATGGTTATGTTATACTATATCAAGGAGATTGTAGAATTTAGCAAGGATATTACAGAATCTAGAAATAGTATTGCAGAATCTAGAAATAGTATTGCAGAATCTCAACGCGAGACTATCAATATCTTATCATCTCATATTAAATATACAAAAAAACTTACAGAATCTAGAAAAAAGCTTGCAGTGTTGAAGGCGAATAACGCTACCCTGACTAAGATGTTGAAGCGTATTTTGCGGTCTATTACTGTTGCGGATGCAGATAATTTTTCAGCGGAAGAAATACGATGGTATGTTGATAATTGTTCTGCGTACAACGTCCATTGTTTGTTGTCTGATGTTGACTCTTCTTTGCCTACATCCGCTTAACGCTTCTCTTTATTGTTAAATAACAAAGAACATATTGTTTCTTTTGACAGAGGAACTGCTGGTCTTCGCAAGCGGTGGCGTGAGCGGTTTCTTTAACAAGTGTGGAGAGACATACACATGCAAGAACTGTCAATTCAACTGCGACAGAGACATTGTGTGTCCCTGTTCGTAAAGGACAGCATCCCCTGGTGAGTTGACCCCTATGATACCCCTATGGAGAATTCGTTGTCTTTCTTACTACATGTCCCCGGGCCCCCGGATGTTTGCTCGATGCGAAACTTCTCCACGGAAGCGACGTAGGTAGCATGGGTCGCGTTGAGAATCTTGAACTCGGTATCGAATATCACGGTCGCGCCGGGCCAAGGTGCATTCAAGCAGTAGAGTCACAGAGCGAGCGACCACTCTCATCAAGGACGGCGGCATCTGTCGAGTCGAGTCACATCACATGGCGACCGACCTCTCGCATTACATGACGGCGGAAACTGTCGAGTCGAGTCACATCACATCACATCACATGGCGACCAACCTCTCGCATTACATGACGGCGGAAACTGTCGAGTCGAGTCGAGTCGAGGCAAATATAACAAACAACACTTGCAACGTAGGCCATGTGAGTCGGAGCAGATCCAGAAAATTGCGGAACGCTTGGCTGCCATCGCCAAAGTATTGCAGTAGTAGCTTCGTAAGAGCATGGATCGATACAGAATATACAACTGCAAGAAAAACATCCTGAGCGGACGATACCCGAATAGCCTTACGTAATCGTCCATGTATCCCCACGTGTTACGAAAAACATCCTGAGCGGACGATACCCGAATAGCCTTACGTAATCGTCCATGTATCCCCACGTGTTTGCCGTGCACGTCTTTTCTATCTCTACAATCTTCTTCAATCGAGCAGCATTCTGTTCGTACTCAATTGTGGCACCAGATAATAGGTGGATTGTCGTGCCGTCAAACGTGAACATAGTCTTATTCATCACGTTCGATGTACGCCTGAAGTAGAATGTCTCTTTGTAAATTTCGAGTATTTCTAAACATTTCTTGGCGTCATCCTCATTATCGAATACCACCGTTCCATTTAAAATAAACTTGTTGCTCCTGTCATTCCACGTACTGCCTGAAACTGTGAAACACACATACATGCTTGTCTCCAACTTCTTGAAGTTATCCATTGTTTCTGTTTTACACAGAAGAGATAGGGTGCGCAAAAGCAATATACTAGACATAGTCTTGATTTTTTATACTTAATGGGCGTTCCTGCCTCCCGGCCGATTTTGACTGGTTGCGAAACATGGTATGGAGCGGATTTGTGATTCCTTGGTGCTGATGTCTCAAGCTAGCGAGTCTTTCAGGAGTCTCTAAATCCTGATTATAAATTTAAAAAAATCGGCCGTGAGGCAGGAACGCCCATTACTTGTGAAAAATAAACAGGATTTTGGCCAAGGAGTTCAAAGATGAGCACGGCATTGACGAGACCGTATTCCACCGATACCTCCTCTACGATATCCACACCATTTAGCTACACCATTTGGTTACACCGTAAGGTGTGCCGTACCTCAAGAAAACGGTTTCATTTTAGTATTCCGTCGAGTGTAACAAGAAAATGGGCTCCGAAACCAAAAGTATTTATCCATTATTTATCAATAATGGATAAATACTTGCTCTACGGTGGCAAGAAAGAAACGTGTCTTGCCTAACACAATACACAGCTGCTGTTAAGTTTCACAATGGCCCTGTACTCGGGGCCAGCCGCCTCTGGATCCATCAGCAGCAAGCAGACATCGGTGTGACCTTCCTTGGCAGCCTCCCACAAGGCCCTGCTGTCGTTAGAGTTCGCCTTGGCCCTGAACTCAAGTCCAGCCACCGCTGGATCCATCAGAAGCTTGCAAACATCTGCGTGACCTTTCTTTGCAGCCGCCCACAAGACCCTGCTGTCTCTAGAGTTCGCCTGGGCCCTGAACTCAAGTCCAGCCACCGCTGGATCCATGAGCAGCTTGCAGACATCTGCGTGACCTTCCTTGGCAGCCGCCCACAATGCCCAGCTGTCGCTAGAGTTCGCCTGGGCCCTGAACTCAAGTCCAGCCACCTCTGGATCCATCAGCAGCTTGCAGACATCTGAGTGACCTTCCTGTGCAGCCGCCCACAAGGCCCTGCTTTCGCTAGAGTTCGCCAGGGCCCTGAACTCAATTCCAGCCACCACTGGATCCATGAGCAGCTTGCAGACATCTGCGTGACCTTCCTTGGCAGCCGCCCACAATGCCCAGCTGTCGCTAGAGTTCGCCTGGGCCCTGAACTCAAGTCCAGCCACCTCTGGATCCATCAGCAGCTTGCAGACATCTGAGTGACCTTCCTGTGCAGCCGCCCACAAGGCCCTGCTTTCGCTAGAGTTCGCCAGGGCCCTGAACTCAATTCCAGCCACCACTGGATCCATGAGCAGCTTGCAGACATCTGAGTGACCTTCACTGGCAGCCTCCCACAAGGCCCTGTACTCAAGTCCAGCAACCGCTGGATCCATCAGCAGCTTGCAGACATCTGCGTGACCTGCCTTGGCAGCCACATAGAGAAGATTGTTTTCATTTTGGTTTGCCCTCAATTGTAGGGCCCCCTTAAGCTGTACAAGAGGATTGGACACCAAGCATACTTCTAGAAGATCGGCGCGCCCCCCTTTCGCCATCATCTCTCCAACTCGCTGTGGTGGTTGGATCAGTCCGGTAAGGGGCCATCCAGAAAATCTGTTGTGCAGAGTTTTACACACTAATACAATCTTGGGGTTGGAAGAGAATAGAGCAATACGATCAAGAATGTCATGGGGAAACGTTAGGAATGATCGCGTGTGCGACTGCATGTTCGATGAACATATGTGTACAATGCATGCAATCGCACAGGATGGTATGAATAAATACTGAGTTGGGATAAACCCTATAAACCCTTGGGTTACACTTGCCCGGCAGTATCTGCAAGCGTTAAGTGGCAAGCGGCACTTGCCTCGCGGCGATTTTTTTGAATTTTCCAAGCAGAACAACTCACTCACTCGCCAACCAGAGATTTAGCTCTCCACGGAATTGCGATTCCGACCAGACCAGGCTCCGAAACCAGTCAAATCCCTCCGGGATGCAGGAACAAATGTACTGGTGCAAATTGTCTTTCTTTCTTACATTAAGGAATTCAATTTCCATCAAGTTTTTGTAACCGATCATCACACGCAAAACGGTGGAAAACTGTCGCATCCACACCGTCCGTCCGTCCATTCATGACACACGGTGGAGGATTCGTGTTCATCATCCCGTATTTCAGCAAACCGGACAAACACAACTATCTTTATCGATAAGACACTTCTCCACCCTCAGTCTCCTCTATTTCTTGAGACGGACCTTCTCCTCATATTTACGGGCATTCTCCTCCTGCTCGATGCGAAACTTCTCCACGGAAGCGACGTAGGTAGCATGGGTCGCGTTGAGAATCTTGAACTCGGTATCGAATATCACGCTCGCGCCGGGCCACTCACAGATATTATCCCACATCACAGAAACGGTATCCACACGCGCAGACAGTCCACTCCCCGCATCTTCGAGGTTGGCTCGCAGGGATGCCAGGGACTCTGTGTCGCGAGTGCGCTGGAAGATCTGGACGAACACATTCTCGATATTATTGAGGACATGGACAGGAATTCGAGGCTGGCGAGCACGCCACGCTTTCCTGATATCGGAAACGATACACGCTGCCTTCAGATAAAAGACATAAAATCGCAGGCTTTTAGGTATGTCAGGATCGTCAAGATCGTGTGTATAGGCCCACTGCGTCATGGCTTCCCACTTGGCATTCGATTCGAATCGAATCGACGAGCATTGATATGATGTCGTCATACGAAGCGAATCGAATCGAAACGAATCGAATAGAATCGATCTGATGTCGATGACGCTGTCGATGTCATCACGCTTCAATTCTCTACGATCGACGTAAAGATCATAGAGAATTGAAGCGTACTCAGTGTGATTGTGAAAGAATTTCATCTCAAGCATCGATACGGAGATGTCATCGGGATCTCCTTCGTTTTTGTCAACAAAACCCTTGCACAAACGAGAGTCACTGCGAAGTTCACATCCGCGAGACTCGAGAGCCCTCTCCAAAATGTGAAGGCGAGTATTTGTAGCAATGATGTCTGCAGCGACTTTCACAATACCCCCCCCTCTTCCAAAATTAACGTACAAATCTCGGGCCCTGCATGCGGAGTCCGAAAATGAGAATATCCTTGAATCCAACGGCATGTCACCAAGCTTATTGGAAAGCAACGCCGCACGAGAGGTACGTCGCTCATTCTTCTCGAGCGCAACACGAGCCACGTCGCGGATAAGATAAGATAAACGATGCACAGAATTTTGTTTGAGTTCGCAACTCAGCGTCGTGAGATCACTCTCGGTCAAACGATACTCAGACTTGGCATTCGACACACCGATGCGTGCGTCACGCATAGCCCTCATTTCGGAACGGAATTTGGCAGACAGGATGCACACTCTAGGGGGGCGAGCGACAACTTCCGCCTCCATCAGCCTCCTCCACAATGCGGCTTTGACACCAGAAACCATCAGTCCACGATCTCGACACGCCTTCTTTAGAACATCCGCTTTGCTTGTCTCTGAAAGACCCTCGTGAATACGCATCCTCTCGAACACTGAATCGTTCACGAGGCGAACACCAGGCTCCAGCTTCTCTTGCACCGCAATACTAAGCTCGGTGAACGCTACGTTTCCCACCAACATGAGGTTCACGGCGTCCTCTGAGACGTCGCATAATCGATGGTACTTATCATCACTTTTTGATAAATGCAACGCGATGATGTGGAGTGGGCCTGCAGAAAGAAGTTCCATGATTTGTTACAATATGCTACACTTAAACATTATGCTACAGTCAGAGATGTTTGAGAGATGTTGGTCTTATTGTTTCTTGTGCGTTCAGTAGCGCCCTCATGAATGTGATTTAATTATTGCACCCATCGTCGAGTTGAGCGCCCACATTTGCCTCTCCGGAAGCTGGGGTTTTAGGGGGGGGGGGCGAGGGAACACAGAATTCACAGTTCACATCAAGCATCAGACACACTAATGGATTGATTCATTGATCATGCAAACACACGTGAAGAAGAGTGATAGGCGGCGAACGCACACAAGAGACATAATAACGCATGGCACACGCAAAACGGAGGAGACGCGTCCATCATGCATGGAAGACCAGGGGATAAGAGTAGAATACATGGATCATACTATTAATTACTATTCCACTGACTGTAGGCTACAACATGGATCCCAAGGTGGAGCAAATCGAACACCCAGACCCCCTCGTCGAATTGATCGAGTCGGTTGGCCCCTGGCTCAAGGAGACGTTCCCGTACTGGGATATGCCAGACTTCACTCCGAAAGTCAACGGCGAGGCCATTGCGAATCGTCCCACGTGTCCTCTGCAACTGGCCGAAATGGCCGAAGTCGGCGACCACATCGCGGTGAAGGCAAAGTCAGGTTACTGGCATCATGGTATTTTTGTCGGTCGTGTGGAAAAAGGCCCTTACATGGTGATCGACGTCTACGGAGATGACAAGGCATTATCGACCATCTGTAATCGGACGCTGACCGCATTCACGAACGGGGGTACCGACTACGCAATTATACCGTATGACGAGACCATCTCCAAGGAGCACTCAGCTTTGATTGCGTTGCATCTGCAGCAGACCGCAGAAAAACAACGCTGGCACTACAATGCCATCAGCAACAACTGCGAGCACTTTGCGACCCTCTGCCGATGTGGCAGGTGGGTGGGTGATTTGTTCTTGAAAGTGCAGAAAGAGCTGGATGCATTACCTTCTCCCCTGTTGCGTCCTTGCAAAGGGAAAATTTGTTTCATAATATGACGTCCGTTTTGTTCTTTATCGCAGGAAACTATCGCTGCAAGTCATGGAGCTGTACATGTCCATCTTGAACGCGTTGGATCTATCGAATCTATCTTCATCTTGTTTTGTCTTCTGTATGTCTTCTCCTCTTCTTCTTTTATATTATTTTCCATGCTAAAAAAAAATTGACGCCTTTTTCCTTCCTTTGAAACAACAACAATAACAACAACAACAACAACAATAACAACAACAACTTGATATCATGTCTACCAACAACATGTCTACCGATTTCACATCATTCGTGAATGATTCCGGTATATTTACAGTTGTCCAAGTGAATGACCAAACGAAGATATCCGAAAAACTCACAGTCCCTCAATTGAAGGACATGTGCAACAAGATAATTTCATTTCCCCTCGTTCCTGCGTGCCTCGCAGACCCTGTCTGCGCAATGAAAAATGCGTACGCTAAGTTTCTCGAAGAGAAACCCAAAGGGGGGGAGAAAAAGCCTTTACAGGCAATGCTTCTCCCTATTGCCGTCGCTGCCGCCGCTGCTAAGTCTGCTGCTTCTGCTGCTCCTGCTCCTTCCGCCTTGCTTGCCCTCCCAGAGGACGAATGCATGTCGGAGAGTTCCAGCAGTGGCGGTAAAAGGCGCCGCGCCAATGGTTCACCCTCTGTGGCTCCTACTCCTGCTGCTGCTGCTTCTACTTCTACTGCTGCTGCTCCTGCTGTTGCTTTTACGTTTACTGCTACTGCTCCTGCTGCTGCTCCTTCTGCTGCTGCTGCTCCTGCTCCTGCTCCTGCTCCTGCTCATGCTCCTGCTCCTGCTGGCTCGTTCTCAACGTGCTCCCTGTCCTCCTCCTTGGCCTCCGGTCGTGTTGGTCGCGGGTCCGTTCTAAAGAACGAGCTTCCTGTTGGATCCAATATAGGTGCATTTACCATCGTGGGGTATTCCCCCACCCTGGGCTGCACTGCTGTCACCATTAACGGCAACCCGTGTGGTAGAAAACAGATGCTCTTAAGCAACCCCAATGGTGGGACCTTCACCACTGGCAAGTGCGCGCACATAGCGTGCATGAAACAGACTCCCGCCAAGCGTGAGGCGTACCTCGCCACCAAGCGAGCTACGCTTGACGAGCTCTCAATTGAGATTAGCTCCCTGACCCTCAGCCAGCTTTAGTCAGTCAGTAAGTTAGTTATTTAGTTACTCAGTTATTTAGATACTAAAAACTCTTTTTTTTGATACAATTTTTTAGAGACGAGACGGGATAGTCTGCATCGCCAGCGTCACGCCGACTGCGCCCTGCATGGACTGGCAGGCGACAATCAATGTGTAGAGTTGACAGGTGATGGGAACCCTCCCTATACAGTTGTTCTCAAATAATTTTGGGACACTCATCACATCACATCACATGGCGACCGACCTCTCGCATTACATGACGGCGGAACCTGTGTCGAGTCGAGTCGAGGCAAAGATAACAAACAACACTTGGATGAGAACCGTCTCACATTAACATATAACAAGCGGCGGAGCCCCTTTCACCTCCCCACAGCGGAGCGACTGGGGGCGACCGGAGGGGAGCCCCCACAAAGGGTCCGCGAGGAACCGAGCGGGTGGGCGACCGGAGGGGTGCCCACAGTTCACATCAATCTTGGAAGAAGCGAGATCGTCAGCGGTATCGGAGGACACAAGCAAACGGCGGAACATTGTCGAATGTATCGGAGGACACAAGCAAACGGCGGAACACTGTCGCATCCACACCGTCAGTCCGTCCGTCCGTCCATTCCTGACACACGGATGCGGCGGCGGATCATCGTTATTTGCTATTTACGAGAAAATGCGGTGAGATTAAATTATGGTTTAGAAGTTTTACAGAGAGGTCAAGTAATATTTTTCATGCCATACCCTCAAGTCGTTTTTTCACAAATCACAGGGGAGAATGGCCATCCCTTGAATAGTCACAAAATGCCCAAGTGCCTCAACGACTCGACTGCCACTACCACCGGATGAGTTCCCGTTCATTCATTCATTCTCACACACAAGGCGGTTCTCAAGAAGACTCTGAAGACAAAAAAACTGTCCCCGTTCGTCCATAATGGATGAATGATTCATTATCACACGGGCCACGGCATCTTTCGCAGCCTCGTCCATTCAGTCTCAGTCTCACGACCGCATGTGCTTTAGCTAGTCTGTCTGCAGCAAGGATAAAGAGCTCTCAATCCAATACATTTATGTTTTTTTTTTATATCGAGGCCAAATTATATGGTAGGATGGACAAATGCTGGCGTGAACTCCCTAAGGACATCATTTTTCCCACATCATTCCAAAATGTGATATTGATACGAGGCTGGCATTTAAAAGCCCTCCTTCGAAGATGTGCTCGCAACGATACAAATCATCTGACTTCGTAGAGACCTTGCGACACAGATATGTGCCAGACCGGATACAACAAGTTGTGGGTGTTCAGTATGTATTGATCCCAATGCACACAATTGCCGGTTGGTTATGACAACATCGATGAAGAAAGCAGGCATGCAATGGTTAATCTAGGCATCTATTATGATTTTGCTGGGTACCGTCGGAACAAGATATACAAGGATTCCATTCAAATCACGGTGATCTGTATAGATTACAGATATGCCAATAAATATCCCATATCAGATACAGTTGCTCAACTATGGATTAAGCCCCGTTGCCTCTGATGTCGAAACACATAATTGTATTCCCATTGTCTGTGAAGGTGCGCGTTCCCTTGATCCATTCATTCATTCATTATCGTGCCCAGGGTCGGCTGAGTCAGCTTCCTCGTCGGACACCTCTGCAACCACCTCCAGCTGACGCGTCCCGTCGCCCGGCTTGCGTTCGAAGACGTGCAGCGTCGTCCCGTGATCCGTGGATTCGTTCTGGCAGGCACAGATCACCGCCATGACCGCCTGGTAGTCGACGCAGTGGGGGTCGACTCCCACGAAGGACAGGGTATCCAAGCCGTCGGTGAAGATGCGGCTCGTGTTGCCGCAGGACTTGCCACAGGACTTGCCGGGGAACGCGTCGTCGATGCCCTCGTACCGCATGACCCTGTCCCAGAGCAGCGGGTGGTGGAGGACCTCGGGCGAGAAGCCGGACATCAGGTTCGGGTGGATACGGATGCGGTAGCGACGGCCCGGGACGAGGACCACCGACGTCTCCATGAGAAAATCCGAATATACATACTGGTACGACAGGGTCTCTTTACACGAAATGGGTAGAGGACACGAAAAGCATGGACAATTCATTTTTACATGTAAATGATGCAATTCTTGCATTCTGAGCATGTGTACATGGATTCTGAAGGACAGCATTTGATCACTCTTTTCTTTGTAGGTTCGCATTCTCCACAGAATACGCGTAGGTCAGGGTCTACTATTTCGTATTCATCGCCTCCCATGTATTGCTCGAGACGCACACCCATGGCTTTCATTGTGTATTGAATTCTGCGGGCCTTTTTCAGCCATTTGGACATTGCAGAGTGCGGATGCTTTCCGTTAATCCAGTATGGCATCAAGTAGTCCACGAACAATTCTTCTCCCCGCTTCACTTTCCTTGATGTGCATAGGTATACTTCTTCCGTCTCCCCCTTCTTCTTCTGTATGAATTCGCAGTTGTTTGAGAATCCCGTCACTTCTGGATGGATGGCATCGTTTGCGATATGTGCCACTCCCTTGCTCAGATCGAATGGGTCTGGTTGGAGCGTGAGAACGTTTGGGGTGCACGCGATCTCAAATGCGTACGCATGTACACGTTTACTTTTTCGCTTTCCCGATCGTGTACGCGAGGACACATTCGATTCGTTGATGACAGGTCCTGGGTACTCTGTGAGTGGTGTTCCAGTGGGTAGCGAACGGATAGCAAAGAGGCCCCTCCCTGCTCCGGGTATTTTGGATTTACTGATGCGTATATAGGATGGTATCTTTCCTGTATCGCTGAATGCTACGCGCTCAAATGAAAATGGGCGAACGTGTTCTCGCATGTTGTTACAGTTGTTCTCACTGAAAGATCTATTATTCCATTTACACCATAAAATTGTAATGTACAGTTGTTCTCAAATAAAGTGGGACACACCCACTACCGCATCACGGCGGCACCTGTCGAGTCGAGTCACAGAGCGACCGACCTCACGCGTTTCGCCGAGAAGTTCCTCGAAAACCCCACCACCCCCTGATACTGATATGAGTGAACACGGCCGAAGAGTTCGTATAAGAAGATCTTTCTTAAAAACAGGTATGGAGGATTTTAAAAGGAGAGTACGTGTGTGGCACGAAAACATTCGGATATTCGAGGATCATGTCCCTCCTCGTGCTTCTTTGAAAGTTTCGTACGATCCTTCATTCGAGTTTGATCGCACGAAATATGGTACGATGCGGACCGATATCCGTGTCATGAACATGGACACAGTAGATGCGACACTAGACCTTATAGAGCAAGGTATGCACCCGCTCGTCTTGAACATGGCGGACATACATAATCCTGGGGGGTGCGTGTCTTGTGGAGGTGGGATGCAGGAAGAGTCGTTGTTCCGGAGGACGAACTACCATCGTCATCTCTCGAGGTCGTTTTACCCGATCGGAGAAAGGGAAGCCGTTGTATCGTTCGACGTCGACATCATCAGGGAGTGTGAGAGAGACGGATTCGAGTTCCTGAAGTTTTCTAAATCGGCATCCTTCTTGGCATGTCCGTGCATTTCCATGCCACAGCTGGTGGACAACAGGTTCTCAGAGAAAGACAGTCAATTGTTTCGCGAAAAGGTGAGACTCGTATTGAGTGTAGCTCACAAGTACGGACATGACAGCATCGTATTAGGAGCTTGGGGATGCGGGGCGTTCGGGTGTCCACCTAAACACGTTGCCGAGATCATGTTTGCCGAGATCGAACAGGTAGAAGGGTGCTTCAAGAAGATCGTTTTCGCGATTCTAGGTAAAAACATCGATTTCTTTCATCTCGCAGAAAATGAAAAAAAGAGATCACTACATCAGTAACTGTTGTTGTTGATGAATAAAAACTCGTATTGTTGTAGACACCACTCGGTCCCCCTCCGGTGGTCGCGACAACATTAGGTTACACCGCAAGGTGTACCGTACACTACAGAAAGCGGTTTCATTTTAGTATTCCGTCGAGTGTAAGAGCGTTTCATGCAAGCAGTCCTCGTCACGTAATCGATAGCAACATGCATCCTGGCATCCATCAAGAACTGTTGGCCCAGGAGACACACATGCTCGCATCTGGTCTTGGGGCACAATCCCACCTGTGTGGAAATACCGCTGATGCACACCTCATACATGTGCTCCGAGTGAGGGAGCTTCGGATCTGGAGGATAAACTGCATTCTTGTACCCCAAGGCGTGTAATACCTCCAGCGTCATGTAGCTGAGTGTAGAGCCCGTGTCATACATCATGGAAATCTTGAACTGGTGCAATGGCTCAGCAGCCTCACACATAATGGGATCCGCCTTGACAATTACGGGAAACAAAAT
Organism: Chlamydomonas sp. ICE-L; assembly: GCA_013435795.1. Lineage (NCBI taxonomy): Eukaryota > Viridiplantae > Chlorophyta > Chlorophyceae > Chlamydomonadales > Chlamydomonadaceae > Chlamydomonas > Chlamydomonas sp. ICE-L. The sequence continues at coordinate 12,276,490 of JACBWV010000223.1, forward strand.
GCGGTTCAACCCCCCGTAAAACCGACCAGATGACATTGCGTCATAGGGAACCAGCTCATCAGTAACTGACAGGTAGTGCAAATTAAACAGTGTTTTGCTGGCAGAGTAAACTACCGATCGCTCACAGAACACGGAGCACATCACATCGTCCATGGCAGCCTGGTATGGGTTTCTGGACACCGTCGCCCTACCTGGCATCTCGAAGTCTTCATACACTTCCATAATTTCAAGCTCCCTTACCAGCTCTGTCAGGGGAATTATTACGCCGTCGAGACGCGACAGACCAAGGTGCTTATCCGGTACCAAACTCCGGCACGCCAGAAGGCTGTCAAGTGCTGCGCCCAACACGCTGTCTGGCAGAGTGTCATAGTGTGAAGACGAGCAGTTCCTCCTCTAGGGAACCGTTACACTCGCAACTTCAAAGCTGGGAAAGCTAACTGGGCACTCTGTACGGTCCTTGAGGGTTCGATGATGATTGATGCATTGGATGCGATTCATTATTCTTCTTCAAGTCATCTGACTTGTTTACACACGCAAACGGCGGGAAACTGTCGCATCCACACCGTCCGTTCGTCCGTCCATTCATGACACACGGATGCGGTGGCGGATTCTCGTCCCTCATCGTCTCGGAGTCCTCGAATTGATTGTAAACAACCATTCTTCAGTATAAACAACCATCAGCACAGCACACTTCACGAACGAATGAGTTCCTTTGACGAAATCAATGAAGATGTATTGGAGATCATTATAGCCAATGCGATTTCGAACGAATGCCACCTCAAACAAGTGGCTCTCGTTAGCAAACAGTGGAGATGCGTCGCACCCCGGTGTGTCACAAGGATCCACCTGAGACATTATAAAAGTTTGGAATACGCATTATCACGCATTTGCAGGCTTAAAGAGTTGAAAATCGGTATCAATCGGGGGAAAGACGTACCCTACCAATCAATGTCGGCTATCGAAGACAAGATCCAAGACATATCGCCGCTGTCCGGCCTCACTTCGTTGGTTCACCTGGACATATCGAACACCTACGTGACCGACATATCGCCACTGTACGGACTCACTTCGTTGACGCACCTGAACATGGCGCACACCTACGTGGACGAAGACCTATTATCACCGCTTTCCGGACTCACTTCGTTGACGCACCTAGACATTTCGCACACACTTGTGACCGACATATCATCGCTGTCCGGTCTCACTTCGTTGATTCACCTAGATATTTCGCACCTCACGTACGTGGACGAACACCCATTATCATCGATTTCAGGACTCAATGCGTTGGTTCACCTCAACATTTCGCATATCGGAAACAGACTAGAAGACATATCAACGCTTTCCGGACTCACCGAGTTGGTTCATCTGAACATGGCGTACACACGGGTGGGCGAACAGGACCTATCACCGCTGGCAGGACTCACTTCGTTGATTCACCTCAACATGGAGGGCACCGAAGTGGAATACCTATCATCTCTGTCCGCCCTCAATTCGTTGATTCACCTCGACATTTCGCATCTCAAATACAAGCTCGAAGACATCTCACCGGTGTCCGGTATCACTGCGTTGCTTCACCTGAACATGGAGGGAACACGTGTACCCTCTATATCAGTACTGTCCGGCCTCACTTCGTTGGTTCATCTGAACATGGCGTACACATGTGTGGTCGAAGACCGAGTACCGATGTCCGGCTCCATTTCGTCTTGTCGCCGGAGCAAGGTGCTCGACATATCGCCGCTGACAGGACTCGCTTCGTTGATTCACCTGAACATGAAGGGCACACGTGTGAAAGACATATCACCACTGGCAGGACTCGCTTTGTTGATTCACCTGGACATGAAGGGCACCGACGTGGAAGACATATCACCACTGGCAGGACTCGCTTCGTTGATTCACCTGAACATGAAGGGCACCGACGTGGAAGACATATCACCACTGGCAGGACTCACTTCATTGGTGCACCTGGACATTTCGAAAACCGACGTGGACGACATATCACCGCTGGCAGGACTCACTTCGTTGGTTCATCTGAACATGGAGGGAACCGACGTGGACGACATATCACCTCTGGAAGGACTCACTTCGTTGACGTACAATGGATGGAATGATGTGTAAAATTGTTCAACGGGGTGTCATGATACAGTCCAGCCAAAGCAGGACCAAATGCAATGGGATGATCTCCCCACACCCTACCCTCTTTTGTTGGTTGATCTTGCCCACCCTTAACTGCTCTGCTCTGATGCCACATGCCATTAGGATTTAGGCTGGATTTCTTCTTGGGTTGTCGCAGTCGGGTCGTAAGGCTCAACTTGGGCACTTGCCACACTACGTTTCCTTCAGGTGGAAAATAGTATGTTGTGAGGGAAAATGGCTTTATTACAGCTAAGCGAAATCAAGAACTATTTGAAGAACATAGCAAGTGGCAACGCATCACAAGAGCACACGCTTGATGGACTTATCTACAGCAACATGGGTATTGGAATCAGGTGCGTGGAAGATGCACTGGTGAGGGCATACAAAGAGTCGGAACAAAAGGGGATCCTGGTTCAACATTCAGATGCATGGTGGGTGATGACCGATTCCATGAAAGCTCTCGACAACTTGCTAGACCGAACTGATACAAAGGAGCTGAATACACCCTGTCACAAATGTGACGATAGCTTACATCCGTACTACACACCATGGCAGTACATGTGTGTTTTGAAAAAGACGTTCCTGCTCGGGGAGTGGTCTTCAAGTTTTGCCATTAAACTGGCAGAGTGTGGGGCAGTGACAGATATCCCTAATTGTTGGAGTACTGACATGAAAAGAGTTGCGCATACCTGTCAGGAACCAGGTACACAATAAGATGCGGTGGTCCTGTCAAAGAATTGAGTGCGAGTCACATGGCGACCGACCTCTCGCATCACGGCGGAACATGTCGAGTCGACTCACAGAGAGAGACCATTACAGTCAGCGGAACGATGTCGAGCTTACGGGAACGATCGCTCGCATCAACCAAGCACGTGATACTCTATCGGGTATTTTTAAAAATTCCCTAACAGATGTAAGTCTCCGAGAGACGCATCCTGAGACCGTCAGCACCTAAGCATTTGTAGTTCAAGAGAATCGCTTGGACGAGGCGCATGAGCTCAACCTACGTCGTGAGATTTAGCTGCTCGAATAGGATGGATGATACAGAATTACAACTGCCGAAAATAACAGCAGCACTCCAGATGCCTTTTCCTAGCGAAATTTCCGAATATCTTACGTATCGTCCATATCAATTTGGATCCTGTATCCCACGCGTTTTGCCGTGGTATAACGACGCGTATTTCTAATCTCTACAATCTTCTTCTTCAAAATCGACAGCAATGCTGGTCGGACTCAATTTTGGCACCAGATAATAGGTGTTGTCCGTGCCGTCAAACGGTGACATAGTCCTTATTCAATCACGTTCGATGTACGACCTGAAGTAGAATGTCTCTTGTACAGGTCGAGTATTTCTAACATTTCTTGGCGTCGTCCTCTTATCGAATACCACCGTCCATGTAAAATAAAAAATGTTGGCCATTCACGTAACTAGCCTGAAACCTGTGAAACACGCATACATGCCTTGGTTATCCAACTGCTTGAAGTTATCCATTGTTTCTGTTTTACATACTCCTCAACTTGCAGGCAATGTGTACAACAATCGACCGTCTGTCCAAGTCATGGTACATACATTGCGGTGTAACGTCTGTCGCCTCCTTATACCGTTTATTTTGATGTTTCATTTAAGTATTCCGTTGACTGTAGCGTTATGTATATACGGGATGAAGGACACGAAGGATTGGGACCTTGATACAAAACCTTTAGCTGACCTACCCAATCAATTGGGTTCAAGGGTCACCGGTAGGGTTTGTCCCACAAATTCTGTCTCTGACTGTATGAATCCGTCCAGTATCATTAAACACGGTTTTGTGGATATCCAACTGGGGTCGATTGTGACTGTTCTCACAATATTGTGTTTACTCCAGAACTTCACGCACGTGTCATCTAAGTCTGAAAAGACAAAATTCTCCCAGCCATGCATTTATGAAATTTGTTTCATGGTCGAGTTGTTTTCTTATACAGTCGAGCTCCATCTACAGTTGTTCTCAAATAAGTGGGACACCTTATAATCATCCAGACTGCAGATCGTTGCTTTTGGGTAACGTTGGGGGTGCAGCATGTTGAAGAGGTTCTCGAAGATATTCCGAGTAGCCTCTTTGGTAACCGTTCAACCGTCGAATGTCGACAATGGATCCACTTTCATCGAAGACTCGTTCAAATACAGTCGACGGAATGTACATGTGCCTGTCATGTATTCAAAGCGGTATTTTTTAATGATAACTGACTCCTGCTGCAACACGTCATGCCTCAAAGTTGGCAGCGAACGACCGCATCCTCACACACGCACGGCGGCGGGTCTTACGCAACCGCATGTACTCAAACGAAAGCCGTGTGTATAAGCAGGCTTGGAAATGGAAAAACGTTGGGGGGTGCATGAGCTCACCTACGTGCGATGAGATTTAGCTTCGTAATAGCATGGATCGATACAGAATATACAACTGCACGAAAAACATAACAGCAAGCAGCTCCAGAATGCCCTTTTCCTGAGCGGAAGATACCCGAATAGCCTTACGTAATCGTCCATAATCAATATTGGATCCATGTATTCCCACGCGTTTGCCGTGTGTACGTCTTTTCTATCTCTACAATCTTCTTCAATCGAGCAGCATTCTGGGCGTACTCAATTTTGGCACCAGATAATAGGTGGATTGTCGTGCCGTCAAACGTGAACATAGTCTTATTCATCACGTTCGATGTACGCCTGAAGTAGAATGTCTCTTTGTACAGGTCGAGTATTTCTAAACATTTATTGGCGTCGTCCTCATTATCGAATACCACCGTACCATGTAAAATAAAATTTTTGCCATTCCACGTACTGCCTGAAACTGTGAAACACGCATACATGCTTGTATCCAACTTCTTAAAGTTATCCATTGAAGTTATCCGCACTGATCAAACAAGAATGAAAGACAAGCCATTTGCCCACGTGCAGCTGCATGAAGGGCGACACGGTATGAATTGATGAAACATTGTCCATGATGCCATGCATTGACGAGACACTCTAATTTACCATTAAGTGCTGCTACATTCGCAATCAGCTCCCATTTGCTCGCCTCGATGTCACACCAGTCGCACGACTTGGGACCATGATCAAGCAAGAAAGATGGATGACAACACATGCATGTGCCTGTCATGTGCTGCAACACGTCATTCCTAACGCACTTTATCACGACACATGCCGCATCCTCACACACGCGTCGCGGCGGCTGCTGTCGAGATGTTGATGCCCACTCACTCACTCACTCACTCTCACTCATTCTCACGCACGCACTCTATCACACGCAAACGGCGGAACACGGTCGAATGTATCGTAGGACACAAGGATACATCGTCAATCACTCAATCACTCAGATTAAAGGGACCGTCGCTTTGCGTACCCAGGCATGCCCAATCATTGTGTATTAGCTCGCGATGTGCACCAAAGCCAATATAAAACATCATCGTTATAAAAGTTAGAGCGTCATACCTAGTGTTATGTCATATATAGCGTGTCCTATCACAATATCGTTCGCTTCGTCTCTAATTCTTGTCTATGCTCGACGCGCATGTCAAAGCATGTTGGAAGCCTTGTCCATGTTAGCATGGTTGGTTTCGACAAGTGTGATCATCACATGGATTGCCATGACAAAAAACCAGAAGTTACCTCAAATTTGCGCAGGCATCATGTGGACAATAACAATCACTATGTTTATTAGCTTCTGCTCATCATTTTAAAAGAATCATGAAGTAATGGGCGTTCCTGCCTCCCGGCCGAATTCCAGGGGAACACAAAGAGCGTTTGTATGACATGGAAGAACACATCAAACCAATCCTGGATGCACTACAGTCGGTGGTGGAACAGTAAAATGAAACATCCCAATAAACGTCTTGTTAATCTCTTGAATGTCTTACGTTTAATTTTATCCCATATGTTTTTATTAGATTTTTTGAGCTGCTATCTACTGGTTTCGGTACGATGTTAACGTCATTTTCCTTTGCATAATGCGAGAGATTTCATATCAGACGAACATTGTATTAGAATGATATAGCTCGTCCGCTTTGTTATCAGTTATCTTTCTCATTACACCCGGTCTTTTGGTGAATTCCACACCCCTTGAGGATCCCCAGGGTATGTGATCTGCCACTCTCGGCGCTTGCTATCTTGTAACATCCACACCCATTGGGACCATCCTGATGCATGGGCTTTGAAATACTCCACGCCTGTCGCTTCATACAAAGAAGCCATCTCATTTACTATGTGTTCGATCCGCTCGCCTACTGTTTTCAAATCACTACATGTAATAATGTGCTCTACCATGCTATATACATATGTGTACACTTTTTTCCGCCCCGAATGAACACTATTGGGTGTAATGTGACCAAATGAGGCCCGATCATCGACATACAAAATTTACCACCATCTAATGAGATTTCTAAGAGATATAAATAGTACTTGTAGTTTTTATAATATATTACTTGTATAATTCATTTTTTTTCTTAAACTTTTCGTAAAACTTATACTTTTTTAGATTGTTGAATTTCTCATTATCCCCTTTGAAAGGCCACAATAAGAAAAGGAATTCGGTACGATGTCTCAATCTAGCGAGTCGTTCAAGAGGCTCTAAATCCTGATTAGAAATTTTAAAAAATCAGCCGAGAGGAACGCCCATTAAGTATGCAAACTCACAGAGTAATTTGTGAAGTAGAGTTTTACGTTTGATCTTTGGGGGAGGACTCACATTATTGTGCCAAGGTTCGATATCAGGTGTGCGATAGATCCACTTCTCACTATGTAACTGTAAGCCTATTGCCACAGCTGGGGAATGGATACTTGCACCGCTCTGAATCAATCGCTTTGTGATATAATGGTTTCCATTGGTTATGCTGCACATGAGCGCTTCATCATCTTGAACATGCACATCAACTCCGCTTTCTAGCAACATGTCGACAATTTCTGCATAACCAAACCGTGCGGCCAACACAAGCGCATCGCCAGAACGATGATTATAATTTGCCCCTATTGCTAAACATGATTTCACAATATCTGTTCGACCAATAAAAGCAGCGCGGACAAACATTTCGTTGATTAGGTGCATGTTTCGGGTAAGGAGTATGCCATTGCATACTGCAGAAAGCTTGAATAACACCCCAACATGCATCGTTTGCTTTATCCATTCCAAAATAATGGCATTCTTGTTTTCACATATCGATTTGCAACAATATATGACATTCAAAAGGTCTGGCTTTGGCAATGCCACACATACACTGATCACCATGTCCAACGGCAGCTTCAACATGTTGCACAACAATGGGTAGACGTTACAGCAGGTCTCCAAAAATGATTACCCAAGTGTTTGTTACAGGTAACCTCTTATCTTTATACCCATCCATCTTCAGTGCATCGGCGTCTGTCGCCTTCTTTCTCATTGTCCATCTGACTCCACATGCAAACGGCGGAATCATTTCACACACAAGCATTGGAGCGTTTGTATGAAGTTCTTCTTCCTCTGCTAATTATACTTGGCACTACAGAGAATACAAGAAATACTAATTTCTTCCTCTGACACTTTTTCTGGAACTTCTGTTATGGGTGATGCTTATCTTACAGCACTAGAAAACTTATGGAAGAAAAAATCCGGATGTAGATGCAAAACGATTGGCAACATTTGTCACCAAATGCAAAGATTTGCTCGTGTATTAAGGATCGGTTGATGATCTGGGAAAAAGCAGTTGTCCTCTGTAAAAGAAGCAAGTAAAAGAACCTACTTTAAAACACTACCAAATGTTGGATGTGGTGTTTATCACGATAAATCGTCTTCCCACACAACTTGTACCGAACTATATATATTGTTGCCAACAATTGGAGGATAACCGTATCACACTAAACAAGCGGCGGAGCCCCTTTCACCTCCCCCCAGCGGAGCGCCGGGGGCGACCGGAGGGGAGCCCCCACAAAGGAGCCCGCGAGGAACCGAGCGGGTGGGCGACCGGAGGGGAGCCCACAGTTCACATGCATGAGACACACTGGATTGATTGATGGGTTAACCCTAAACCCTCTCGATGGGAGTGGTGACTGACAAACAACGGAGATGACGACATCATGGTGGTCAAGATTCAAGGGATCGTGAATGAATAAAAAATGTAATTTAATACTTGGCCATCTCAATCGAGAAACAAATGGCGAAGTTCAATATGGTCGATCCTGAGATCTGGATTTCGGCGGGGGCCCTTCAAACGGAGTCGTGCGCATAATGAAAAGCAGGAGAATTTCGCTCATTGTGGTGCGCTCCTCCACGCCATCAAACGCAGGCACCGAGAATACGGTTTTCCTCCCCAAATGTGCGGATGTGGACGACTTCGTGTACCCGACCATTGAATCGATGATGACCCGCGCAAGAGTGAGTGAGTGTGTGAGAGCAACAAACGCGACAAGATGTCAACACAGTGCGTCAACTTGTCCCGGGATTCAATGTCATTGACTGTATGCAGTGAATCATGTACATCACACCAATCATGCGTGCTCCAGAATCCTTCGAAAAATGGTTTGCAGGAGGGGCATTATACATCAATAAATGCCCAACGCAGGCCATCATGAATTGTTGGGGGTGGCAGCAGACACTGCAACGACAGAGGAGATTCGGCGAGCATACCGGCAAGCAGCTCTGAAATGGCATCCGGACAAATGGGCAACATCTCCTGACAGCCAACGGGATGCTGCTCAGGAGCGTTTCAAAATGTTGTGCGCGGCTTACGGAGCGCTGAGTGATCCTGACAAGCGTGAAGCGTATGACCGCCAACACACGCCCCCGTTACAGCCAGCATCAATGGAGGATGCGTGGGTGGTGTTTTCCCGTGTTGTAATAGAGAGTGTAAAAGAGGAAATGCAGATATCGGATGATACTGCACCCACGGTGTTGAAGCTTATTGCTAGCCTGTTGCTGCCAGCATCCGGGTTCTACTTCGGTGGGCTGTCTGGGGTGTTTGCCAGCAACGCCCTGAGCATTTTGTTGATCAACCCTCATGGATTGACCAACGTCTGGCGCAACATGACACCCGAGCAGAAGAGGGAATTTCAGGCAGCAGTGTTCTGCCTGGCAAGGCAGATGAGTGAGGGGGCGTAGAGGTTGTTTTCATGGCTCGAGGGAGACGGGCAAAACTGTGGAAAACTGTCGCATGCACACCGTCCGTCCGGCAAACGTTAAAATATCCAAATTTCTAGGACATTGCGAATGTCCAAATTGACACTAATTGCTGCCGTTTCTGCTAAAGGTATCGTTCATTATAATGATGGCTTGTGTCAATGAGATTCTTATTTTTTTGTTGAAATAATTGTTGTTCCCAAGATGGAGAGTCTTTTCAGAGGTGTTCATGTGAACACGTTTAAAATAGGGATTGGTTGATGATTCTTATTTTTTTGTTGAAATAATTGTTGTTCCAGAGATGGAGAGTTTTTCAGAGGTGTTCATGTGAACACGTTTAAAATAGGGATTGGTTGATGATTCTTATTTTTTTGTTGAAATAATTGTTGTTCCCAAGATGGAGAGTCTTTTCAGAGGTGTTCATGTGAACACGTTTAAAATAGGGATTGGTTGATGATTCTTATTTTTTGTTGAAATAATTGTTGTTCCAGAGATGGACAGTCTTTTCAGAGGTGTTCATGTGAACACGTTTAAAATAGGGATTGGTTGATGATTCTTATTTTTTTGTTGAAATAATTGTTGTTCCCAAGATGGAGAGTCTTTTCAGAGGTGTTCATGTGAACACGTTTAAAATAGGTTGTTGTTCCAGAGATGGAGAGTCTTTTCAGAGGTGTTCATGTGAACACGTTTAAAATAGAACGATTTTAACAAATCCTTATTCGTCTCAAAAAGGTTGCTTACAAATTCACGTCGTTTTCGATTTACACCAAAGCGTTTCCATCTCCACAGAGTAGAACGACTGATGTTCGTAAACACAGAAGTTTTTAACACACCCAATTCAGAAACCATTCTTAACGCCAATTTTCTAACGGCGATGTCGTACATTTATTTCCATCTGATATGTTTCATTTTACTGTTCCGCCGACGTCAGTGGAGCCATGCGATGTGCTGATAATGGCGCTGAAGCAGCTGTCGGTGATGCTTGATACACCTCTGGTATTCGTCGTATTTGTTGACTTCATGCTCCATGTGTAACCATGGCCCTTTACCACTTCCTCTATCCTCAATTTCTTGGATCACAAGTGGTGCGCTCCATTTCGATAATCGACCCCATTGATCAGGTGTCATGAATAATGTAAGTTTTATGATTTGCGGTGCACTTTGATCATTTGTAAGGTCTGAACTTTCGACCAAGTTGTTGCTGTCCATCAATTGAGTCATTTGCTACTCCGGAACAGAATAAGCCGAGCGAAATAGCCGCGCGGCATTCGCTCTTCTGCTTACAGTTGTTCTCAAATAAAGTCAGCAGCTCGATTCCACTGCCCCGCTCCGCGGTGCCCGCGCTCCCCATTCAGAAATCCATCAGGGTTGTCAAGTCAAGCAGAAGAATGTGGAGTCAGATGGACAACGAGGAGGAGGCGACAGCTTTCCGCCGTTTTCATGTGGAGTCAGATGGACAACGAGGAGGAGGCGACAGCTTTCCGCCGTTTGCATGTGGAGTCAGATGGACAATGAGGAGGAGGCGACAGCTTTCCGCCGTTTTAATGTGGAGGCAGATGGACGATGATGAGTCTGCGCAAGCCGCCATGTCATGTGTGTGTGCGGTCTGTCTATCGGTCTGATGGACAAGGAGTCTGCGAAATCCGCAGTGGCGTGGCCCTTTCCAAGCATCCCCCGCGGGGTTCGCGACGGGCCTACCCCATTTTGCGATCGCGCAAGAGAACTCATTCCGCCCATGGCGCGCGTTTGGAAGGTACTTGCAAAGCTCGCAGTTCAATCGTGGGACAACGAAATACGTACATGCTACGGAGAATTGACTGCCAACGACTTCACAGACGGAAACCACGCCAAGCTGTTTATCCTCAATCTGATGACAGTCTCACCGGACAATGACACATGCGATCCCCGCTTCCAAGGCATGTATATTGGTTTGGAAGCCATCTTCCCGTACCGTGATTGGTGTATCGTAGATTACATTACCCTCACACTCAAGATTTTAAGCAGCCTTTTCATTGAGTTGGATGAGTTCAGTATCCTTTGTGTGGCATCTGATGGATTCGCCAATCATGATTGGGACATTGTACAGAACATAGCGTCCCAGTGGTTGCGAGCGTGGTGCTCGGCGCGCAAGATCCAGCGCACGTACCGCAATTACATCGAGCACAAAGAGATCCAGCGCCAAAAGCGCCTCCTCATCACAATCCCCAGGATCGTGTCATTGCTCAAGGATTGCATGGGTCGCGAATAAGTAATTATTCGAGAACAACTTTTTTACCTTCATCGAACAAATCAATTGGGTTCAAGGGTCACCGGTAAGGGTGTCCCACAAATTCTGTCTCTGACTGTACTTTAAGTTGCTCGACCGGATTGTCGTGATCGATTGTGATGATGAGGCTTCTGTTGCTCTCCTCGCGCTTTTTCACGAGGTAATTGCGCGTCTGAACAAGGTATTTTGGGAAAGGATCGACATGCGGTCTTCGGGAACAACACAGCGTCACACAAACAGAGCGACTAACCCCCATCAAGGCAGTGCACAAACACACAACTTTTTTTTTTATGAGCTGCAATTATGAAATCCATGCATTTGCTAAACGCAACAGAAATATCAGTTGATGGGCAATCATCCGGCATATCAACTTTAGCATATATTAGCCCCACGCGTTCCGTTACATTGCATTCCGTAGCAACGTTCAAAATATGTGTGACGTTGTGGGTGGTGAGAAGATCACGGTCAAAAGATTCATGGAACCCGCCAACAATCAATCCAGGAAGTATCAAGGACATCTCGTTTCTAAACACATCACATATATATTTAATGGATCGGATATGGCGCATGCTTAAGCACATGGAGCATGCAACCGAATCCAGCAGGAAACGCAAAATTAGCTTGTTGCATAGCCAACCTAAACGCATGGCGACCGCTCCCCTGCGTGCGCTGCCTCCTCAAAGTCTCAAGTAGCGCCAGGGCTCTGGTGGGAAGTTTTTAACACACCCAAGTCAGCGACCATTCTTAACGCCAATTTTCTAACGGCTATGTCGTACATTTATTTCCATCTGATATATGTTTCATTTTACTGTTCTGCCGACTGTAGCAGATGTAAGTGCATTCACTACATCCATCATGCTCACGTCTACAGTCGGCGGAACAGTAAACGTGTTCACATGAACACCTATGAAAAGACTCTCCATCTCTGGAACAACAATTATTTCAACAAAAAATAAGAATCATCAATCAATCCCTATTTTCTGGAAGGGGCTGTGCCTCTGCCTCGTTCCTGGGTGGGTGGTCTTGCCACAAAGGGGCATGTGTAGGGGTACCTCAGTTTATATCTTGCTGGCATTGTATTGTCCAGTCGAGCGGGTTCAAAACTTCAACATTTGATGATCGGTAAAGACATTGATTGATAAAGGAGTGCATTTGCGCGTTCACTGTGCCACATAATTTCCCCCACATACATGGAAAGCGATTGATTGCCTTTCTTTCCTCGCAGGATGATGGTCAACAACCATGTACCCTACCCTTATTATAGCGGTTGCAACAAACATTGCTCTTTTCATATACCTCCACCGTCGTGACGAGGCCTATCGTGACGAGGCCTATCGTGCTAAGGCCCGTGCTGACAATGAAGCTACTGCCCGTCGTGAGGCTGAGGGCCCGTGCTGACAATGAAGCTACTGCCCGTCGTGAGGCTGAGGCCCGTGCTGACAATGAAGCTACTGCCCGTCGTGAGGCTGAGGCCCGTGCTGACAATGAAGCTACTGCCCGTGTGCGAAGCTACTGCCCGTCGTGAGGCTGAGGCCCGTGCTGCTGAGTCTGAGGACCATCTCAGGCAAAAGTTGTTGTCGTTATCGCCTGATGACGTCGCTGCTATGACTCCTGAACACGTTTCGGAGTATATGACGGCGTGTGCCTCGGTTGGGGTATCAGCATTTCATTTGGATCAGCCGGTATTGTGATAATTGCTTTTTTAAATACATACACAATCATCCACCCCCGCAGCACATCTCCTCGCAGGGTTTGTCAAGGCAGCACTGAATCCTCGGAGGAGCCCTGTGGGTTACTGAATGTGAGAGGGGTGTGGGATTGCTTGTAATGGGCGTTCCTGCCTCCCGGCCGATTTTTTAAAATTTCTAATCAGGATTTAGAGCCTCCTGAACGACTCGCTAGCTTGAGACATCAGCACGAAGGAATCACAAATCCGCTCCATACCATGTTTCGCAACAAGTCAAAATCGGCCGGGAGGCAGGAACGCCCATTTTGTCACGTTTTTCAGCAAGGAACTGATGGGGGACGTGGAGGTTGCAACACGATTTGAGGAGCGGCACCTCCAAGATGAAGAGTCCAGATAGATACATCCGCTTCTTGGCACTGTTTATTGCATTATGTGCTCTTGTGTCGGGATTGTTTCAGAACGCAACATCTCTTACAGGATGGGCAACATTGGGTATTTCATTGATTGGTTTTGCACAAGCACTTCTTGAGAAGCTTCCGATATCAGAGGAAGACACAACTCTACAACAACCTTTCTCGCATACATGAATGATTTGGACTTCATAACCAATAATTTTGAGAACTTTCCATTTCCAGCAAAACCATGTCACAGTTAAGTCATTGGTGATGGCATCTATTAGGCTCAGGCTTCGGACGGGTTTCGTGTTTTTTTCCATCAACACACGTAATTCTCGTTCATATTCTTCTTGGAACATTTTGACCTTTCAATATCAAGGAAGATATTCCTTTATATTCCAACTCGGGATCATGTCTCCACCAAGACCAGCAAGAATGATGATGTCACCATTAGGAATGTTATTTCAGTGATCAGCAAGAAGTGCCGCTGTGTGAGAATGGACAAGGATGATGCTGACTGTGTAATAATGTAATTCGTCACTGTTTCGGCATGACAACTCTCTGATTGGTTTCAGAATGAGGAGCGCGGGTAGATTGGATTGTATTGGATTCATTTGATGACTCGCTTGAATTTATTCAATATACTGTAACATTATTGACCGGTCTGACTGAAACGCTTGGGAGGGGGGAAGCGAAGACACACTTTTGTTGATGCACAATTCTACAGTCGGCGGAACAGTAAAATGAAACATATATCAGATGGAAATAAATGTACGACATAGCCGTTAGAAAATTGGCGTTAAGAATGGTCGCTGACTTGGGTGTGTTAAAAACTTCTGTGTTTACGAACATCAGCGTTCTGTATGTAGAAACAGAAACAGAAGATGAAGCACACTGGTTTTTTCTGAAAAAGTTGTTTGCACTCGGTTCTCTGGAAAAAGTTGTTCCGTGTACGCCTCGAAAAACGAGTATCTGACCAAGCGATAATGTTCCAAATGTTGTTCGTCAGTATAAACATTGTGTATGAATTGGTCAGTATAAACATCATTAATGATGCTATTAGCGGGTAAGCGGCCACACCTATTGGTGTCCCTACCAGGTGTGCTTGAGCTGCGACAAATTTCTTCCGAAGGGAAGCAATGGGGAGTCATATCTACAATACGAACTGCCTAGAGAGGGTGATGTGGTGCGCAACATCACATTGGCTGGCATGGGGATCCAACATATAAGTGGGTGCGGATCAATATAGGAGATGTTGATGCATGGACATGGAAAGCTAGCTTGCCAGTTGTAGGAAAATCCGACCGATTACAATTCCTATAGCAATCAATATGATGGCGATTGGATACCACACTTGTGCACTACAGATTTGTATGCATCAAACCACAGACGTGTTGTGGATGCAACTACAGTATGAACTGTACAATGACGAGGAACGGTACCACCTTGCTAGAAGTCGATGGTACGAGACGGTTACAGTTCGTACGAAGAATGATACAGTAGTGGCGAATCTGGGTCACTTGGTGGCAGACAAATCACCAGCTCCAACATAGATGTTCTTGTATACATTCTGGATAACATACCATCTAATCTACAGTCAAGGGAATACTAAAATGAAACCGCTTTCTTGAGTGTACGGTACACCTTGCGGTGTAACCTAATGTTGTCGCGACCACCGGAGGGGGAACGAGTGGTGTCTACAACAATACGAGTTTTTATTCATCAACAACAACAGAGCTGCTGTGGGCAAATGGAAGAGGTCGTCCTAGACCCATCAATTCCATGCAGTGCAGCCTTGCGATTGTGATAGCAGAAGAGCGATCCCGGTCCGAGTAAATGCATGTTTCTGGAGAGAATCGCAGTCCTCGTACCTCTGGGTACCGCTCGATCGATTTTTGAGAATCGACAAGGGAAGTGGCGAAGCCACCCCTCCTGTGCTTCTCTTGTGCGCCTTTACGTTTATTGTACAACCTTACCCATAAGTGGTCGCAATCAGCGACCTTTGGCATCGTTTTCGATTTCGTGTGACCAAAACGTTCACCACCCAACCTAAGCTTCACGTCTGCTGAACAAACACTTGGGATCTTGTAAACACGTTCTTTTTCTTTACCCGTCTCCCACGATATAAGAGTCGTTTTGAAGTCATCTGTCACAGAAACGTCCTCTTTGAAAATTCTTTTACACGATGCGAACATGGCCCCAGTGGGAACTGCAACTTCTCCCGGTCCAGTAGGCTTCAGTTTCGTGATGGCAGATCCGTAGGCCACGCAAACCTTCATATCAGGAAGTTCTTTCATCATGCACCGCTTGATACCCGCCAGAAAGAGTCTTTGACCTTTCGTTTTCCGATGTCAATAAATGCAACGAAGTCCGTCTTCTTCACAGATCCTTTCTTCACAACGAACTCTTTCCTACCTTAAGTTCCGCCAGTCCCATGGTTTGTCAGGGTTATTTTCTACAATATTCCATGTGATGTTGGGATTTATACTTAATCCTTTCCAGTTCCATGTTTTGTCTGGGTTACTCTAATATTCCACTGCCCCACTCCATGGGCATGCGGCCTCCCTTCATAATTCCCATAGTGTTGTCAAGCAGAAGCCTGCTTGAGACAATAAGTGGTCTTGAGGAGTGGGGCACTGGAATTCAGCTGCTGACTCGTGTGAAGATTCGAGGCGCGCGAAAAACACGTGGCAGATCTGATGACATGTCGGTTTACACTCGTATTTTCATGGGCGCATCATGGGGGACACGTGTCTCAAGCAGACCTCTGCTTGACAATATATGTCGGGACACACGGTGTGGGGCATGGGAATTCAGCTGCGGACTCGCAGAAACACGTGTCGGATCTGACCTGGTTACATGCTGCGACGCAAAAGCTCGCAGCGGTGCAAGTGTGACCTGTCCACATGATAGACATACCCTAGCAAATGTTACCTGAAATTTAACCACAAATGTGTGGAAACGCGTCGCCATACGATCTTCCCTTCAGCTGTAAACATGATTAAGGTTTAGTCCTATGTATATGCCCGGTGCCGAAGAGGGAGCGAGGAACACCACACATCTTTTCGCTGGTTACCACTCAAACAATCATGGAAAATTCGGAAGCTTCCAGGAATTGCGACGATTTGCATCGCCTGTTCGCTTAATTGCTTGGCGTCAGGAAGTGCTTGTGGGCTCGCTCAATCAACATCGGTTTGTTCAAACCCCAACCAGTTGAGTTTGGTCGGATATTCAGCTTCAGGATGGTTTGTTTAGATGCTGCTGGCTTGCACTGCCTCTTGCATTTCGTGACTGGTCAGACAGAGTGTTCGAAAAGACGGGTAGCGTACAGGATGCGATATCGGAGTTGAGCTTGGCGGATCTAGCTTACAGGATAGTTGTTAATGTTGCACTGACACCTGCCATTATTCACTGCACTGTCCCGAGCAGTTATGTTCGATAGTCTTACATTATGCTATACTCGAGTTGACTGGTCGGATCGAGCTCTACAGATAGTTGTTAAATGCTGCTGCGCAACTGTCGCCGATTTAACATAGCTTCGAGGATGCTATTCATCTATTGAGCTGGTCGGATCGCAGCTTTACCAGGAGAGTTTTGAATTGCTGCCGGCCTGCCACTGCCTTCGCTGTCACTGTTCAGCCAGACAGTGATCTCGAATAGCCTTTACAGGATCTATAGGCCAGTCCAGCTTTTGGCAGACACTGGTCGTATCTAGCTTACCTGAATCGTTGTTAGATTCGGGCCTGCTGCCTGCCCTTTCCTGGCACTGTCGCGAGTGTTTCGATAGCTTACAGGATGCTATAATCGAGTGGAGCTGGTCCGGATCTATCGCTTAAGCGATAGTTTGTATGAATGCTTTGAAACAGGAGGAGGCTACTACTGCTGCATGTTGTTGTCAGTCTGAGCCTTCCTGCACATGGGGTGCCCGCTTGTGGTAGAAGGAAGTCTCATAACGTGGGGACACGCTATATGCTAAGCCTCGAGTTGGAGCTGGGCGGATTCTCAGCTTACAGGAATAGTTGTTAGAACATGGCTGCTGCGCGCCTCGCGCTGGCACTGCGCTGCCTTCCCTGACGGACTGATTTTTGTCTCCATTTTTTCGTAAACACAAGGCAACATGCCCAGTCAGCCCCGAATACTCAGGGACTCAATTAAGTCCAGCCAGGTGGGTAGGGAAACTGAAAAAGCAGAAAGCTGCTCCCCTCGCAGTGCGTGGTACTGCTCATTGTTCGGGTAGCAACGCCTTGGCTAGTTGCGACCCCCACCTTGGTGAGTTTATCACCGATTCCCCAAATTCCGACTGTATGTGTTTGTCTTCTCACTACGCTCGACACTCGCGTCTTCCTCCAGCTCTTGTAATTATGCCGCTACGACGTACCACTCGTAACCATCGGGCACGGGTTTCACCAACTGGCTATTTACCCATGGCGAACAAACACCATTCCGATCATATTGAATTTGGTGTCCTCTCTGGTACATTCATTTGGATGGCCTCAGTCAGAGACACAATTTGTGGGACACCCTTACCGTGAACCCTTTAACCAATTGTATTGGGTAGGTCAGCTAACGGTTTTGTATCCAAGGTCCCGATCCTTTCGTGTCCTTCCCTCCCGTATTCAGCATTTAAGCTGGGGCCCTACGGAAACAGTGTAAGCTGCTAACTGACCCAGTGGGTCGGTTTGTTGAGCGCCCACATTTGACGCTCCGGAAGCTGGGGTTTGAGGGGGGGGGGCGAGGAACACAGAATACTTCGATCGCTCCAGTCTAAGAAGCAGAGAAGGTTCACAGAGTTTCACGTCTAGGTCCAGTTGCACTACTAATAGCCACATTGGATGCGCTTTTGACACTGTGTGACAGTGCAGTCCTTAGTGGACCTTGACGTTATTTGCCCACATCTTCTGCTCTCAAACGTTTAGGCCCCTTCGCCTGTGTCTGACACTCACTTCGTCTTCTCATGGTATACAACTCCTATAGCCACCACCATTCCTTAATCCCATAAATCAACTGTTCAAATAAAAAGGTGTCCCACATCAAATGTCCCCCTAGCGTAATGACTGCGGGTAAGCTAGTACGCCTCATAATAATAAATAGGCGTATCTATACCATTCTTCAACCGTCTGGAGTGTAACACCACACGTCTAATAAATTTTTTAACTTGTTTGTTTGTCCTTACACTGGCATAGGCCTTCATACCTGACACACACTCCATTCCCCATTGCAGCGTTTTAGTCAATACCCCACTCGATGTCCTCATGAGGAACAGACTCCATTGGAGGTTAACCCAATGAATCCTGAACGGTACCAAAACAACAGACCCAGCAGAGTTACTCACAAAGCAAACACCACCTACGTTAGCTTTGTTTAGGTTTCCTCCAGTTGCCTCCCAATTCATGAGGTTGTTCTATTATGTATTGATGGTACTTGGGCTCATGATTCAACACTTGTGTATGGTCATTACCTGAAAATCCCCATTAATGGATGATGCCTTGGCATAAACTATGTTTGAATTGACGAATCTCATTGGTCATTGTCAGCCCTACTTTGTAGGATCTACTGGTGCATTGAGCAAGGTGTCTCTCAACAGGGTTGTGCCGCCGTTTCTCTTGTCAAAATCATAGGTTGTTCTTGATTGTTACTGTTACTGTCATGTCAAGCACGTGGGTAATGGTCATACTATAATCAAGTAATGGAGGATAACCTGGCATGTGTGGAGGGTCTGTCATGTCAAACTTGATGGTCCGAATCCAAATGTCCCACTTTATGAGGAATTGGTCGGATTTAAACGCGCAGAAATATGTAGAAAGATGATCTGTGGCCGTGGACCGGACCCGATGCTCTCTTCTACATCCTCAGATGTGCGAGCGTCCCGAAGCTCTGAAGGGGATTTTTCGAGGAACCTCGACATGTATGGAAGGCGCATTCAGAACTGCGTGGTTTTGATCATGCGCCGACAAGGCGTGGAGTGAAGATCGGGGCTGATGCAACGCAGGATTCATCGTCGGAAGCCATCGCAACATCACGGCTTTCGCTGATGACGCTGCATTCCGTCGAATAGTCACAGGCGTCTAGTGTGACGACGAAGGTGATCATCTCAATACAGAACCCCACCATGATTTAGTAGCGTGTAAGGCCGGGGCGGAGCCGACGCGTCCAGAATCATAGTTGGTGCTACAAAAAAATCACACCCCATACCACCGTGCATGTTAGGAGTACCGGCCACGCAAATTTGGAGGTCATGTTGATCTGTGCACGCTTCTGATGGATACCGAGTTTGCTAGGCGGGGCAACTGCGCCAGGGAGCGATTGGCCAATAATTGCACAGGCCTGAGGTTTGCGCGCTCAGGGTAGGCGATCGGCATGTCTGACAACGTTCTGGAATGATCCTTTGTTCGCTGTGAGAGCGACAGCTCTGTGCCAAATCAGATGCCAGGGTAAGCCAGGACACTGCGCTGGAAGTTTCGCCGCCGGTGAGGAGACCCTTTTCGTGACATTCTGCAAGGATTCCTGAGGAATCCTTGTTTCGCGGGAGAGGAGCACCGTGCCCAAGGCATGTTCCAGTGAATCAGCAAGCACTTGATGTTAGCCGCTATGGAGGTCCTAATCTCGAGGTCTGCACGTTCTGATGAAATCACTGAGTTCGCGGCGAGATCGGGAGCACCTACAGCCCAATGCACAGATGCAAGTGAAAGCCAGCACTGAAGGTTAGCCGGCTAGTGGATGCTTACTCTCGCTGTTCTGCTAGGATCTACTCTGAATGAATCCGGGCAATCGCGCGGGCTGACAGAGTACCACTCCGTTCGCCAATCCCGACTGCCAATCTCCAGCTGATCCTGAGGTACGCGCTAAAGAGGCTATCTAGATTATCATGGTTATGATTAATCCTGAGTTAGCGGGTAGTAGAGGACGACCCGTGCCATAGCGAGAGGACAATCAGCAGTCGTGGACGACTGAGTGCTGCCGCTAGGGAGAGACTTGTGGATGTCTGCAGGTTTCTGATAATCCTCGGAAGTCGCGGGTAGCGAGATGCCCACCGTGCCAACGCTGATGTAGACGTAACTAGAGGCACTGAGATTAGCCCGACTAATGAAGGACATGTGGATTGTCTGCAAGGTTCTGATATCCTGAGTCGCGGGAGCGAGCACCAGTGCCAGGCAAGATGACAAACGAAAGCAAGTACACTGAGCCGCCGCTAAGAGAAGGACATTGTGATAATGTCTCAAGGTTCTTATGTAATCCGAATCGCGGGCGAGATGCACCATGTGCCAAAAGCTGATCAGACTTAAGCTTGCCTCGACATATGCCCCGCTACTGAAGGCCCATTTGGATGTCTGCAAGGTTCTGCGGCTGTGATCTCACCTGAATCTTCCGCGCGTATGTCGAAACTGCGAACCATATGTGGCCAAGTGCGAGAGCCTAGTACGCACATTGCGCTGTCCTCTTAGGATATAACCGCTAAATGACCGGCCAATTGGGCTGTCTCTGCAAGGACCTTCTTACAAGGCGAATCCCTTAGTTTCGCGCTGCTCGAAGCAACCGGGCCAAGGCAACGAATGACGAAACCGCGAGGCATGTTGTGCCCGCCGCTAATCAAGGAATGGGATGTCGGCAAGGTTCTTATGAATCCTGAGTTTCGCGGGCGAGCAAGCAACCGAGCCAAGGCAAGGCAACGAAAAGCCATGCCTGATGGGTGCTATGGAAAGGACATGTGGATGGCTGCTCAAGGTCTTATGAATCCGGAGTTCGCGGGCGGGAGCAACCGGGCCAAGGCAGATGACAACGAAAGCCCATGCACTATTGGACTGGCCGCTGAGGAAGATATGTGGATGTATGGCAAGAGTTCTGATTAATCCTGAGTTCGCGTGTCTAGACTGCACCTCGTGCCCGGCAGTTCACGTCAATCCGTCTCACTGAGGTAGCCTTAATTAGAGGCCATCTCGATGTCTGCAGTTCTGATGAAGGTGCTCCTGATGTTCAGCGGGAGAGGATCACCCCTTAAGAAGACATCGTCAATCCAGTGCTTGGACCGGGATATTTATTAATGTTTACATAAACAGAATTGACTTTGAACAAGTCCACCCATGTGATCAACCACCAAGCCAGTTTCCCCCCCCTTGACACAATCCCTCCATACCAATTGTCGCCACCCAGTCAAAATCGGGCGGGAGGCGCAGGATCGCCCATTACTGTGAAAAATAAACTGGGTTATTCTCATCATACAGGGGTTCGAATTTTCACCCCCACGGATACAGAGCATGAGAGTCTTTTCAGATGCTGTTCATGTGAACACATGTAAAAATAGGAGATGGATTGTAGCACTCCGGCATTTTGTGTACAAAACTTCTGACAGTTCTGATATCACGTTTAACATAGAGAATTGAATTGCTGCAAGTATCCTGTACATTATTTAGCCGTTCTGACTGTGAATGCTTTGTTTACATGTTTAATTTATCAACAAAACAACATGCAGGATCCGACATCAGGCATGGGTTCGATTCCTTTCAAAAGCTACGGGGTCGACTGGACCTGATGACATGTTACACATCACCGACGACATAAGGGCCCCGTGTTTGAAGTCTGCGTCACTTGGCAAAATCAGATGTTCCATTTCAAGTATTGCCGAATGGATCTCGGTCAATCTCGCAGCTTGCCTTATCTTGTGCGGAATAAAAAAGGGGTTTGGGTGTGGTCAAGGGCTACTAGTTCAGCATTATCATGTTGACACGTACGCTTTGATACTAAGGTGTTACGACTTGTCCATCTCAAAGAGGTCCTACACAATCAAGCTCGGCACCGAGGACCTTTACAATATTGTGCCGCGATGCAGAGCCTATGTCAAATCCCGTTGCCCAGCAGGATTCGCTCACCAAGGCAAGGTGCTTAGAGCTTCGCTGCTGCAGATGATGCTGCGCCCACACGTACAGCACTTTCCATTGCTTGTTACTTCCGCAGAAGATTGCTAATTGCTGTTGGTTTCTAACATGAAGCTGTTCACTAACCGAACTCCAGAATCTCTAGCTATATTCACATTCACTCAGCAGCTTCGTGTACTCGGGGCAACCGAAGACGGTGCATGCACAGACACCGAGCGCGCATTGGAAATGTAGTGTAAACACAATCGGGGGGTTAGTTAAACGAATTGCTTCATCATCGTAGGAGGACACAAGAATACCGCCGTGGCTGATGACCCCACTACTAAGGACACGCAGACCCCAAACCTTCTAGACGCTTTCGAGAAGCATCCTACGACCGCGGCCTCTGCTTGCATACTTGCAATTCACAAGTTTCTCATAAAAATCGCATTCTTGGAACCGGAGATCGCTGAATCGCATCTCAATAGGACTGGTTTGAATCTTTGGCCGGAGTGTGGTACACTACAGTACATTGCCCGAGACCTTTGAGATTTGCCGTACACAGCCACCTTAAATAACCATCATCAGAATTTATAAACAATGAGTGACATTCTCAACTTACGTATCTGCATCTCTACCTTCTACATAGTTATTGTTGACATGGCGCGACTGAAGATGTTGGCACTTGAGACTGAGCGCTTGTATCGAACAGAAGGCAGATCGGCTCGCGTGAATAGTATGGAGATTTAGCTTGACGAATGCTCGAGTGAATAGTATGGAGATGATCTTGACGAATGCGCGACTGACGCTTGAGCTTTGAACTGAGCCGCTTACGCCGTCTCGAAATAAGTGCTAGATCGTCGAGTTTGAAGTATGGAAGTGAGCTTTGAAGCTTTGAGACTGAGCGCAGTCAGAACGCTTTGAGAAGCACTTATGTACGATCTGTCAACATACTATCGATTCAATGAATTCCCCTGAACGATATGACCAGGCGCCAAGATGACTCTTTGCAAACAAGTACGGAAGCCCCCCTCCCCAACATGCAGGAGTGTCCTACCACCAGAGTTCAACCGAACAGGATGGCGAACGAAACATCTTAACACAAGTGTTCCATGTCGCCTTCGAAAAACTGTACAAAACAACTCAATACCCTAACAGTGATTATTACACAGCCAATATTAAAACATCGAATCTCTCTCTGTCGAATTTCATTGGCGGGGCCCATTCATGTAATATTCAGTGCACACGCTGCAGGTGGCGGATTCCATACACCCTCATCGCCTCGCCTCGTACGACGAATGTCATGATATAACGAAAGCCTTCGATCCCAGCAAGGGGTCATCAATCATTTCAATCATATTCGGGCTTTCTCCGCGGTCTTGCCTCTGCCACTGTTCAGACTTACATTCAGGATTTGCAAGGGGGACATGGGTGTATACTAAACTCAACAACTGAGGACATACACCCGCCTGCTACTACTACTGCTGCAAGTTGCATTAATTGGCTATAAACCATCCAATCATGCTCCATATTGAATAAGTAATCAAACATGAGCGATCACTCAGCGATCACGATCACTCCTCATTACCTTCGTCGTCGTTGCATCAAACGAACACCATTAAAAGATGTTGGCACTGTCGACTACGATGCAAAGCTTCAAAAGGAGATTGAATCCATCCATGACCATTTCATGCACAAGAAAGAAGTACTTGAACGCAGAATATTAAAATTGGAGCAGGACAGCGAACAGCAAATCAAATTCGCACCCATCGAACAATATTGCCAACATGGAAGCAAAGTGATTTGGTGGCAGGTCCCGCTGAAAACTATCGTCGTGTTGAAGCGATCGAGGATGAGTGCTGGGCTTCGAAAGTCACCTTGAAAGCGCCTGTAGAAGTCGAGGAGGTGTCGTCACACGGGGTCGCGCCCCCCCTTGAACACAAGTCTCGCCAGAGCACACGTTCATTTGTGAAATGATAAACCGCGCTCATAACGGAAAAAACGCCCGCAGACATCACAAACGTGACCCTGCTCATGTTATCATGAACGATTCGTTCTCGCCAAGACAGTCAACGAAGCTTCGTTAGGCCGGCACACCTGCGGAATCCATGTCCGTACGACTGTTACATTTGAAGAGAATGAAATTCACGCTTACAATAATGAACATGTCAGGAGAATACACTCAGACAATTACTTTCTTTTTTTCTGGTCAAGTGAGCTCTTAGTTCCTCTGAATCGGTACGCACCCCCCTCTCCCTGATTGTAACGGGATCTTAATTGTTAAAAACCATTTCATTTAAAATTCTACCTATAGAGTCTGGTGTTTGAATGCCTTAAGCAACTTGCGGTATATGAATTAATTGACTACTCGGCTTCGGTCACTATCAATGTTTGTGGCTATAGTTTCTTGCCTGATCTGTAATCTCATCTCGTGTAGACGTAATGGACCCAACATCACATATTGTCTTTCATGGAAGATAGGCAACAGTATTGGGTTTCGTCCTTGATCAACTCATACCGTCAGTCCCATGGTTTTAATCGGGTGGGTTTGTATCATCTTCGCCGGTGGATGCCTTATGGGGTCTTGTTCACTTCGCAGGTCATTCCACCAACGCACACATTCCATGTGCCTGTGCTCTGGGGTGGTTTCGATAATCTACCATCGTCATATGGACAGGTTCTTTTGCTCGATCCATTCCAATTCCACCTGGTTCTATCAACTTTAGTCTGGATTGGCTCCGTCATTCTTCCCTCCTCCCCGTGCTGATGTAGGGTACTTTCTTATTTCTGCTGATAAAATACCAGTCCCATGGTATACACTGTGTGTGAACTTGGCACTGTATAATATCCTTGTGGATACTGGGTTTTTTACATTTTTTTACTGATCCAAGACCGTCCCATGGTTTATCTGGATTGGCTTGGTATAAGGTCCCTGTGGGATTCGGGGTTTTTACTGAGAAAAAAACCGTCCCATGGTTTATCTGGTTTGTTTGTAATAATATCAGTTGCGTGTTTCGGTGTGAACTCAATCCACCCCATTCCCTACGGTTTGTCTGGGTTTGTACTGACAAGATCCCATTTTAAGCATGGTGTCGATTTCTGCTGATCCCAATACCAATGCACACGGTTTTGGTTCGGGGGTTGGCTTTTCGTCTCAGTTTCCCACGTGATGTAGGTTTTCTTTTTTCTGGCTGAATAATACCAGTCCCATGTTTTATCTGGGTTGGCTTGTAATAATTTCTCCACATGATATTGGTGTTTCTGTGCTCACCCCACTCCCCAATCCCTCAGGTTTTACTGGGGGTTGTAATGCAATATCATTCGTGCTTATTGTAGGGTTTCTTGCTGATATAATACCAGTCCCATGGTTTTATCCTGGGTTGGCGTGTATATCCTCGGGTTATAATCTCCCCATTTGATTGTTGGGTTTCCTGCTGGCGACCAGTTTGCCAATCCCTGGGGTTGTTGGGATTGGATTCGTGATGAAATATCCCATGTGATACTTGGGTTTGAGCTCAAAAACACATACCCTTGTTTTCCATCCATTTGACCCGTCCGAATGGGGTTTATTTATATGGCCACTGAAATCCATTATCAAGAGACAAATAGATAGTAATAGACGTACCTATATACCAATAGAAGTAATAGATAGTAATGATAGTAATAGATCACAAGATATCGTTATGCTCCAGTATGCTTATGAGATAACAGGCATGCATGCTGGTCGGCTTGATGAGCATCTGCGCTCATCCGGGTAAACACCACCATACCAACCGCGGATCTTTTGGATGGACCCCTCAATTAACAGTGCGGTAGTTTCGAGGATCATTCACGACAGCGTAGGATGACCTGCTATACCGCACTGCACTGAACGTCCACACATATTTTTGCTTTAATTGAACTCATAAATTCTCACGGGTATTATCCCAGATAATCAACAACACGTCAGTGGACTCGGAGAGGAAGTGACTCGCGCGCACGGATTGGTCAACTTTCAAAAGCTCAAAAGACAGGGTATATTCTACAACCCTGGGTAGGTGGTGCCGTACACGAAGGGGTTGCGTTTTAGTATTCCGTTGATGTCGCTATCACCCACAGCTTATGCAGCTCTACATGGGGTCCAGAATAGGCAATCCCTCCACATCAGCCACTATGGTGCATGCAACCACTGGGCTTAGACTCAGCTGGATAGCCTGATTGAAGCAGGTAGGTGTAAAGGTCTAAGTTTGGGGGTGAAACGCCTATGCGCAATGATGGTGGTTGCCAATGCGCCCTTCCTATGACCCCCAGCAACGCCCCATGCTTGTCGACCAGCGGTGGTCCGCCTGAAACCCTTCCATCTTCTGTGCAGGATGGCCACTGAGCCAGGATGTGCTGAGAGTTGAGCCTTGAGCAACGGGCCTTGTTCTCTGTGCCTGTACCCCGTGCGTACACTGACGCCATGATTTCAAGATCAGTGACCAAAGGCTCGGGCTAGAGCGGGAACCTTCAACAGAATGAGGTCAGAGCATCATTGCCTGGAGTGAGGGCACGACCTTCCAAATCCTCCTCAAAGCCCGTCGGTGGGTACCGAATTGCCTTAAAGGCCACACAACCGGTGATGTCTACCTAGGCTTTCCGCAGACCCCTGCATTGGTCCTGCTGCAACACGATTACTTCCCAGGCATGAACCCGCTGAACGAACTGACCAACTAGCTTACGTCCTGACTGAATCCAAGTCAGCATCTTCAACTACCATTGGTGACAAACCCTGGGCATACCATCGCCATGGTCGAATCATCTCCCCTGCAAGCATCCGACGTCCACTGGGTCACACCAGCATCACAAGTTTAGCCGCCAACCTGTTCATGGTTAAACAGTCCAGAACCGGGCAAGGATGTGACAGGATATTGAACATTACAATTCGCTATGTACAACTTTGGACCGACGGTCGATTGTTGACACATTTACACATTGCTGAAAATTTGAGGAGATGCTAGACTTGCGGAATGATAGCCACACGGACTATGAGATGAGAGAGGTCGCCCTTAGTGGCTCGACTCACTGATTCCCTCAGCCGCCGTCCTTAGATGGATGAATAGAGGTCGCCCCTGTGATGTCTCGAACTAGACCAGTGCCCGCTGCCTCCTTGATGAGAGTTGACTAGACTCGACAGGTTTGCAGTGGTTGGCTGTGGTGCCTGCCTCCTCCTGGCTGGACCCTAACAGGTGCCCACCATCCGGTCGGCGCGACAACATGGATGTAGACGTCTTACATGATGTGTTCCGAGGTAACAACATATGTCTCCTCTCTGCAATCGGGTTGTCTCAAATGGCCAGCCAGTTGCGATTAGAGCGATTTGGTTAGCATGGTACAGTCAGAACAGAATTTGGTGTGGACACCGTGAACCACGGTGTAACCTGGAACCCAGGGATGGGCTGCCTTCGCCGGTAACAATAACTTGGAACCAAAAAATAATAGGTTAGCACCGCAACGGGTCCCGATACAGAGGAAGGGAAGGAGCAAGGGCCCACTTGCGAGTACCTGATGGAATGCAAGCCATGTCCAAGTCGGTATGATCCTCCAAAACGAAACAAATTGACCCCATGATAGTTCTGTTAGCCAGCCTTTGTCTCCGTCATAACAGTTTGTTGTTTGGCTTATTGTCGAAAGGGTTTTTGCAGGTTGTTTTTAATGTCTTGTGTAAGTCACGAACCATCTGAAACGAGGGCCCAAATTCCTTTGAAGATGCAACGGCGGGAGTCCGTTTCCCTCCTCGTCAGTGCAAATAAGTTTGAAGTATGGGAATTTTTCAAACATTGTAAGCACCTCGTCGAATTTGATCCACCATAATATCCCAACGATTATCCACCATCAAATGTTGGTACTGTATGCATATTCCACACGCCATCATAATTGGAATGCTTTACTTATTTTCTCGAGCCGACGTCACCAAACACGATATAAATCCCCAAAAGTCATGCATGTATCTGATGTGTTTTTTTTTCTTTCCTGCTTCTCACTCCTATCTATCTGGTTTTCTTCGAATAACAAACTTGCTGGGCGTGCTGTCCACATTCATTCACAGTCACGACGAATTCGAGGACCAGCCGGACGCCACCACTCTGATGGAGGAGCTCCTGCTTGACACAACTCAGTTGGATTTAATGAACGGGTGGCAAGCGCAGTAGTGCAACCGATGGTAACGGTGACAATTGGATTCGACCGGATATGAAATCTCTCCGGTCAGCATTCAACAACTGCTGATCACCATTGGCAGATCTTCTAAGTTCGTCTTCCTCTTGTTGCTACGGTTGTATCTCATTAGGCAAGCATCACGGCCAGCCTCACCCCTCCCAGAAAGCGGTTTCTCATTTTAGTATTCCCGTCGAGTGTAAGCGTACCCTAACAAGACTAAGTAAACGTGAACCCTTGGGTTGAGCTTGTAAGCCCTTCATTGTCAGCGTCCAAAAGTAAATACCTCGATTTTATGAATTCTGGGTGTCAGTTGTTCTCCAATAAAGTGGGAACATCTTTATAATCATCCGACTTGCAAGATCGTTGCTTTTGGGCAACGTTCGGTGGTTCAGAAGGATTAGAGAGGTTCTCGAAGATATTTCCGAGTAGCCTCGTTGTAAACCGTTCAACCGTCTGTGTCCCCATATCAGTATCAGGTGTGGGTGGGGTTGGCGAACTGACTTCTGGTTCTCACCCAGCTGGCATCGTTGAGAATTGTTTGAACTCTCTCGTGTCCTCCAGATGACTTTTCCTCGTTTCCTCGGCACGGAAGCCCCTCAACGAATAGCTTGGAAGGGCCCTCAATCCGCCTAGAGAACTGGCTGTCGCCCCCAGACCTTTTCCAATCACAACCGACGATTACCTCTTACCTTACGCTCGTCTTTCCCTCTCCTCGGAGCTACGAGGTCAGCAATCTCAACATAAGTTTCTTCTGTTGCTTCTTTCTTGGCAGTAACCTTTCGAACGCGAGGTTTCGGTACCTCCCCTGGAAGCACTGATGAGGCAAGAAGGATTTGGGGCGGCCACACCAATGTAGATTCTGGCGTCGCACCAATCTGTTCAAAACCTACGAAGAGGCCTCGAGCCGTAATGACACCAACCGACGTATCATTATCAGCCGTCTGCGGGTTTTCCAAGCGTCAGGATATTGACGCTGAACATTAAGATCAGACCTGCTTGGCGTAAGATTTCGCCGAGTCTTACATCCCGGGTTACCAATATAAAGCACCCCTTCGGGGGGGAGTCCCGGTGTGGTGGGAGGGGGGACACTGTGTGTGTGCAATGCACACCATATCAGTAACACCCGGGTCCTACCCGCAGCAACGACCACATTGTCAAGGAAGGATACATGCCACCCCCTCCTCGACATGTTGTCACGTATCATGCGCCATGCCCAGAGAACCGTCTCACCGCAGGCATCGAATCATGTCAGAACCTCGTAGGCTTACCCACTCAAGATGCTGACTGCAAAGGCCCGTCTGTCACAATGCCGGGAACTCCAACTCCCCGAAAACTGTCCTTCCCACTTTATTGAGGTTTGCCGAAGCGCCTCCCCATATTCCTTGAGGTTTTGACAGCAACGTCTGCTTGCATTAATTCAAAGTGGCATCGTTTGACCATATGAACAAGGCCATTTTAGAAATCGGAATGTGCGAACAGTGAATCCAGATTTGTAAGGCAACAAACGAGAATGTGCGATTTTTTTCGTTTTAGTTTTTTCGGTTTTTTTTTTTTTCTCTTCTCGATAGTCTCCGACTATATCTTAGGTACAGAGGCAGGCAGGTGGAGCCGAGACGCAAAAGTGTTTCCGATGGTAAAGGTAGAACCCCCCTGAGACGAAATCCCTTTCCGTGCAAAGAAGCGTTTCGTCGCTTTAATCCTGCGTCCACCCCTAAGTTCTCGTTCTCGAGGGGAAGAGCCCAAGCTTCGCTCAACTGTTTCAACCTCTCCTCTTGAAGATTTAGTCAACCTAACACGCAACGGGATCCTTCTGGTTCCTTCCTACAGACCCTCTTCTTTCGCAAGAGCAACTGCACTTTTTCCGATCGAAGTCTAGATATTTTGGTATAGCTTGGTGCAGCTTTTGTTGTATGAGGGCTCACATCTTGAGAAATATGACCAGTCGAGATTCCTTTGTAGGGCACTTGATCAATGCAGACCACGATGTCCGACCCGCAAGGCGCTTTTGGCAATCTTGTGGGTACTTACTCCACTTCAATTAAGGTCGTTTATGGGTGCGTTCGCTCAAGGTTTGGTCCAAAGATTGTTGAGGCCATTGTGGTCCCATGAGAATAGACGGTCTGCAATGATCTGGTTCTTCACTCTCCCCCGAATTGTCAACTTTTGGATTGACCCCCGGCTCTCTTAAACAGTCGAACAGACCACTACTCATCGAAGTCTTCTCCAAGAGTCGACCCATTACATTTGTTGTACTTAGACTGGCTAGAAGGCATACACCGGTAGACTAAAGAAGTATGCGATTTACAGAGAGGGTCACAAGCGAACCATTCTCAAACGACGAGCAAATTGAAAATTTGCGAAAATATAACCCCTCTCCAAGCAACTTGGGTTTTCATGCCGATACCAGTGTGTCTATCTTGTACGAAGCCAATCAATGGGAATAAACGGTACTCAATTTTCATCTTTGACCCGCAACAATTCCTCGCCCCGGTGCACACTCCCCGCTTCCCTCCCCTTCCTAATCGAACAAGTCTGCAACTTCATCATGTTGGTCACCTCATTACAACGATGATGACTCGCCTACCCCTTCTCCATACAAATTGTCACCCCGAAAACGTTTTGATGTAATCTGGATCGGCAACAGGCTCTACTCGCTCGAAACTTCCTAACGCAATCTCTCGTATTAATCATATATTTTGACAGTCTTTATACCATACCTCCCATTTTTCCCTAGAAACACAACCATATTTGCATTAAGTAATCGAAATTACAGGTTGACGTCATGGACATGATGCCTGTACCTCTCTTCATGCTTTCCAAATATTTTTCCATCACATTAGCTCTGGGGCAATAATGGGGGTGGTACAATGGGAGTAGCTTTGCAGCTGCCAAAAGAAAAGCTGACTGAAATGTCAGTGATTTCATGTAGTCGCGCGAGCGCCACTACCCTCCCCCAGTCTTCCGTCCAAAAATCAACAACCTCTCCCCGCCGCAGACATCCCATTCTCA
>JACBWV010000223.1:12308623-12476111 GCA_013435795.1 Chlamydomonas sp. ICE-L
GAGCTGCTTCCCCGCGCGTAACATGTACAGGAGGACTTTGCATGCACTAAGTGGGTGGGTGTGGTGGTGGGGGAGGGGGGGGGGGGGTGGGGGGGTGCTCCCCAACGGTACAGGAGGTATTAGCATGCACTATAGTTGGGACGGTCCTGTGGCGGGGGAGGGGAGGGGGGGGGGGGGGAGGGGGGGGATGCTCCCACCCCTGTGTACGGGAGGTATTTTAATCACTAGATGGGCGTGGGACGGGGCAATCGGGCGGTTATTGTATTCCTTCATTTGTCCTGCTGTCGTGTGGTCTCGTGCTTTTTCTTGAGGTTGCTTCCACTTCTCCGCGCCTCTCTTGCGTCCGTTCTATCCCTTGTATATCTATGTTTTCTCTTTTATTCTTTCCTCTTTTCTTTTTCATGTTCTTTTTTTTGTTGTCCTTGTTTCTCTCTCTTTTAATCTTGTTTCTTTTTTCCTTTTCTTAGTGTGCGAACGGCTGTGTCTCCTAGTTCACACCCCCCGCAGACAATGCAGCTCCAAATGTGTGGGTGTTTGTGGTTGGTGTTATTAGGGGGGGGGCTATGTCTCGTCGAGTGCCCCACGGCGTAGGGGAGGAGCCATTTGCGCTACTAGACAAATGCACTAAAGTGGGTGGGGGTGTTGGCTAGCGGATGGGGGGGGGGATGCTTACCCTGACGCGTTCAGGAGGACTTTGCGGCACTGAGTGGGATGGGTGCTGGGGTGGGGAATTTGCATAATTCTCTAGTTATCGAGGAATGATAGCTTTGACCTATTTTGTGTCTGCAATTATAATAATGTATATTCGAGCCCTGTATCATAAATAAACACAAACATCTTCCTATGGCTGCTGCTCAGGCCTTTGTTGGCCGCTACATTCGAAGTGTCGGGCTTGATCACCACCCCCCACCCCCAGGCATTTGCAGAGGTAATGAGTTCGCGGGCTTTTGATGTGCGTCCTTAAGAGCTTGTGTGGTATGCTCCAACATTGCAGGAGGATCGAATTCAAAAGGCCGAGTTTGATGGAGCTCCGTTCTACACTATGGTAGTGTTCAAGGGCGTGTGCATATACCGT
The DNA here is from genome assembly GCA_013435795.1 of Chlamydomonas sp. ICE-L. NCBI lineage: Eukaryota > Viridiplantae > Chlorophyta > Chlorophyceae > Chlamydomonadales > Chlamydomonadaceae > Chlamydomonas > Chlamydomonas sp. ICE-L. The sequence continues at coordinate 12,309,699 of JACBWV010000223.1, forward strand.
ATGCGCGGCCTGCAAGAAAATGGTGTATGATTTGACGATGGGTCCAGTCCATTACACCCCCCTTGTTGGGTGCTCTGGTCGCCGGGGGTCCAAAACGGGGATGCCCTAGAACTATGGGTGGGGGGCAGTCCAGTTCTACATTGTTGGCGGGGTTCACTTCACAATACCGGGCTCAGGGTTCTAAATATATATTCAAGTGCCTACATCAGACGGCATCAAACACTCTTTCTACTTTTGTTTCGCACCATCTCCACTAGGCTTGGCATATGGAATCTGTTTGAATCGCATGTTCGATCAGTCCTTCGAGGTGCCTTGTGTTTGGCTGGCATTATAACCTAGGTGGTTCAAAAATGCTACCGCCCTAGTAGGCACCGCTGACTCCTGAATTCATTGTAGCATTATCTTTCCATCAATAATCTGATCTGGCTTCTGTGATCCATTGTGACTCACACATGAATTTGGTGAAATGGGAAGTAAAACAATTCAAAAGGATCCGTCATATGTAACTTAGAGTCAATTAATGGAGCCTTCCCAGTTTTCTAAAAATCCGCTAAACTTTAATGGATTAAAATGGATTTCATCATTTTGGTAAATATTCCGCCAACGCCTATTTACGCAGCCATTTTCATGGGCGCAATACGGATAAGAGAACTTGCCCTTTCAAGGATTCCTATGGCAAGGGTAAGCGGCGAGCGCATGTGTTGTTTGTAGGGTCGCATTGATGGGACTGTCTAGGTTCCGCCACGGGCAAAGGGAGGCGAGCCACCTTCAGCTTTCCTCCAGTTTATTCATGCGTACTTTGTCGCTAGCTCGACAAGCTTGTGACATACATCAGCTTCAGATGCCGAATCAACAAGCCATTTGAAGGGTTACATGGACGCTGCTCGTTTCCTAAAAGTGGTAGAAGCTGAAAGCCGCTCTGTCGTGCGTTATGCAACACCGAGGTATAGATCGGACAGACGGCGGTGGAAGGTTTGCCAGCATCAGGCGCTGGTTCGTGCGAGTATGGTTCGGTTGACTTCCTCCAATACACTCTGATTTCGATTTCCTTGCCAATCAGCGTCAAGTGCCTCCAAATTGGTCGACTTGGCCACTGCATCAACCGAGGCTTGATGATGACATCGGGACATGCTTGGATCGTCAGTGAGAAGCCTGAGTGCATGATGGGGGGGTGTGGGGGGGGGGGGGCGTGCATCTTTGACTACTTTGTCGAACTTGATGGTTATCAGTCATTGGTATTACAGCTCGTCGGAGATTTGTTTTTGTGGACTTCGTGTGTGGCTATGCACGCCAATCTATACATGCGGAGATCGAGAATAAGTTAGCAAGCACAGGAGACCATAAGGCACGTCAGTGGGATGAATGATCAGGGCAAGTTCCTGTAACTCTGATCTTCTGGTAGCAGCTCATACAGGCGGCGTGTCAGAAGACGCGTGTACGCAGTCAACAGGAGCTGACATAGTACTGTCATGGGGACGAGGGGGGAGTACGCGATAGTTCTAAGGGAGTACACGAAGGAGTCCGGCAAGCATAGAAACAAGGCAAGAGCCCGCTATTCATAGCTGAGCCTGACCACCTATGAGCGCAGGTGTCACTACAATAACTAGACTCCTACCTATGCACTGGGATTCATATAACCATAACTGGTAGGCATAACAAAATTTTAGGACGGCAAAAACAGGAAAAAAAAAAAAAAAAAAACAAAGAAAGCCTTGTCTTAAAATAAAGGATGAGAAAGGATGTACCCTAAAACACTGTAGTAGCTCCGAAATGTAGTTTCAGCAAAACTTGGGTCTATATCCGAGTCTGACTGAGCGGCAACTGGAATGTAACGCTAACATCCATGGTAAGTTCGCAATAAATACTAATATCGCATTGTTCCCAGATATAGTTAGGGGCACAACCAGAATCACAGGTTAGGGCCAACATAATCAATCCGCATAACCAAGGAAGGGGTAACAAAACGGCTGACTGAAAGAACGCTGTAGATCTTACTAAAGAGAAGACTGAAAAATCGTATATCAAACGTTGGGAACAACGTTATAGAATACCCGATCGTCGGAATAGGAACGCCTATACGCTGCTAATCTAATGATACCCAAAGAGACGGATTGAAATATCGTGTGTCCAAAAAAACCCCACCCGCGCAGCACACGAGAGAATCAAAGCCTTTCAAAGTGGATGGACGCAGACAAGAGGATCACTAAGACCTTAGCGATGCGAAAAAAAAAGTCGATGGAACAATCCAACATACGCTTAAATATTTTCCTTCTCTATTCCTTAGGCATAGAATTCATGACTAGGTTGGGATGAAAACCATGATGAAAATGGTTTCTCACTCAAAGATGAGTAGAGTCTGTATGAAAGTTAATTATCATAAAACTACAAAAAAATGCTAAAAAAAACAAATCTCGGCTAGCTACGGCAGTCTAACGAAAAGCATGTCTAAGAGGTGTTAGCGCCTCCGGTGCGGGTCACCGCAAGATAGCTCTGCGCTCAAGACAACCAAGCGTCTAACTAAAGGCACCAACGCTGCAGCAACTGAAAAATCTCAAAGATGGCGAAGTAATGTTTCAAGAACTTGTAACCAGCATTAGTAACAGCGTTCTAATGAACCATGAAGGGTAGATGTTCCATAACTCTATAGTAGGCATAAACGCTATTGTCCACCTGAAAATAGTAAACGCATAAAAGGACTTCAAGAATGACTGCAAAGGATGGAGCTAAAGGGGCTGCTTGAAACTGACATTTTCTCGTATCTAACAAGAAGATGTGGGGCAGGGGCGGTATTCATCTGAAGTACCACGCAAGATTAGCCGTCGGCCACCAATTCAGGCAGTAAAATGCCGAAGGGTTAACAACTATCTACAGCTCGAGCTTCAAAAGTTCCAATCATGTCATGAGGGGCTTGGGTGTAAATGGCAGGGTCTGGTTGTTTCCCGAGGGCGGGTATGGATTATTGATCTAAAACAGTAGTGGAGTACAAGAAATAGCTAATCTATAGATGATCTCACGAATCTAAAAAACTAAAAACAAACATAAAAAAAAGGAAAAAAGAACACAAATCACAAAAAAAAAAAAAAAAAAAAAAAAAAAAAAAGAACCAGTCTGCCTATGAATCTAAAGGATTCTATAAGCGTAGGTCATTGCAAGACGGCTATAACGTTGGTTTTCTGATCTAAGTACCATCCTCTTCAGCCAACGGTGCAAGATAGATCAGCTGAAGGACGCTGCGCTTAAAGGCAAAGTGCGTCGTAACTCTTCTCCACCGAGAAATAAAAAAATCAATCTAGACTCCCTATACAGTCATTTTTGCTAGAGGTGCTGAGGAATAGTGCAGCTCCACATACTGCCATGTTGAACCTCCGTATTAGGAACGGGGCAGGCATCGACTCTTAAAACAATGAATCCGGGCTTTGACTGTAAGCACCCCAGTCCATTAAACGCATATCAAGCTAGACTCAGTGTTCAATATCATCTTCTATCGCAATTGTCGGCATATCGTCTACATCATTCACATGGGCTTGACTCCGAGTAATCCACCAGGATCAGATAAAGAGCGGAGGCGTGCGAATTATCGACCACCACGCGAGCATCCGAGGTGGTCGGAGGTTGGGCGACTATTAGTCAATGGACTGATCTAGGTATGCACTATGATCGAAGCGTCTTAAATCCTAAGCATCACCGATAAACGTGGCAGTAAAAAACAAACAGAGTTATTGGCCTGGCGACTCTCCCTGAGATTCGGGCTGAAGATTCTAGTTTGATATCCAATTCTCCCACCGGTCCGCGTCCATAAAAACTCACACATACAGGTTGTCAAGACTCAGAAGCCCTGGTACTATGACTCACAATATACATCCAGCGGGTGCAGGCCGCTGCACACAATTCGGTGGGTGTATAAAGGTCGTAGGGAATTACCGGTAACAATTAACATATCACCGTTTGATGACTAGGAGGATGGCAAGCAGGGTCAACGGGACCCAATACTATGGGAGGAACCCAGGGTACAGACAGTTAGAACTGACTCGAGAATATTGAGTAGTTACATCACTACTCACTACTAAGGCTGGCTCACATTGGAAGATGCGCCAAGATATAACTAACCCTAACTCAACCTCGGGAATACCCACAGTCTACCAGAATAATGCCTTCTACTAGGGCTTGTTGCGGATCCTGCCCTTAATACATAATGATCTATCATATGCAAGGTGTCATACCATCACAAACGGCACCAACGACACTATCAGTGGTCAACCCAAAGAATAAGCTTCCGAAGGAGCTTGTCTTCCTAGAGGAACACGCGATTGCTAAGTATAAGCACACTAGGCAGCGCATGCTGAGTTTCAGTGTCATCATCAACAACTCATGCATGCCCTAACTAATCGAGATTCAACATGCTTGGGCTATAACACTTAACTATAAAATTCCTAAGCGCTCTATGCGAGAACTCAAATCATCTTGAAGCTCAAACTCACTTAGCTTATGGCTTACTACCTAAAGGGGGAAACAGGGCACGGGAAGGACAAGTAGTAACTCTTCTGCATACGTAAAACGCACGGCGGGGTCCCAGGGTGCACATAAGGAGCCTAGAGAGAAATATCACTCAAGATATCATGCCAAGATCTTCCACGGCCGCTGGGCTAGGGCTCTGTAGGCATGGGCGAATCGCGGCGCTGCGAGACGCTGATCAACAGAGGTGGGGAAGGCGTTAGGTCGAAGTCAGATTTGAGGTATAGTTAAAAGGTAGGACGATTAATGACGATTGCTATCAAGTGCACACCTGGTGGCAGAAAATCGCACTCAATGGCAGAAAATCGGCAAATCGCAAGGGCAGAATTCAAATATTTATCAGCTAGGATGCGAAGAGGCAGGAACCCTGAGTGCATGTAAAGGTCCTAATATCGCGCGCGTTTCAGATGATCAGTCAATCTCAAGTCCCCCCCTGGCTATGCGCGTCGACTCACTGGCGGTTGGGGGTTAGAGGGAGCAGCACCCGTAGTGTGGCTGACCCATGAAGCCCCGCCACTGCTTCCTACTCACCTGTTCCGAATCTCTTTCATGTTCCCTCCGTCCGTAGGTCGTCCTCTCTGGCGAATGCCTACGGCTGTGCCGGCGATCGCCATTTGATCGAAAATTTCTCCAAAGCGTAGCACATAGCTCACTGAAAGAGCATGGGGCAAAGCTGCATGCCAGGTAGGGGCGAACCGTCGGCTGGGCTATAAAGAGCAAAGGGGGCAAAGACTGACGTAACATCATCAGGGAGCTTGGTCCGGCTTGGCAACCTCCTGTGAATGCAGTCATGAGGGCCTCAAACAACCGGAGGAAAGGTATATGTGCAGCGTGCAAGGTACGGGCGAGCAGACGAAGGGACGGGGTTCTCCACCGATGTCTCAGGCTAGTCGCCGATCTTGAGTCCTGCCGTCACAGTCACTAGACGGACAGAACGGTGAGGAGGGGTCCAGACGGTGCAGGGGAGGAAAATGCAGAGAGATGGAGGAATGGACTGGGGGTTACTTCGCATCGTATGCGAAGGACTCTCATGACGCGGTTGTGGTTTGTTTTGGTTTGGGGGGCGGGGGGGGGGGTGGTTTTGTATTTATTTGCATGTTGGCTCTTCTATGGGCTTTCTGTTGGCTTTTGGTTTCTTTATTCTCTCTTTTTGTTTCTCTTTATCCTCTTTATCATCTTTTTTTCATTTTCTCTATCTCCTTTTTCTTAGACGGCCAGATGGGCAAATCTTGTGGGGGCACATAACTCCTTAGCCATCATTCCAAGAGGAGCCGTTCGCCGTTGGAAGGATTGTTGTCGGCAGCCATCTCTGATAATGATCCTGCGCTATATGTTCCGCGCCGCGTCAGGAAAAGACGCATCTCATGTCTATGGAGTTTCTTCAAATGTCGGGTAGGTCCTAACGCGGAAGTTGCAGCGGGGGGCAAGCAGCTGGAGTTAAATGAAGGGCGCGATAACCTATCATTCTTGATAACACTCCGAGTAGTGGACTTTGTGTGTGGGCTAGGCACGCGCAAGTCTATAATCTGCGGTAGACGAGAATAAGTATACCGGCAAGCACGGAGACTCCATTAAGGGTCAGGCTCATGTGGAGGAAGGACGTGCGGGCTAGCCGTAACCTTATGCAGGGTAGGCAGGCTAGACGAGCGCGTGTCAGAACAACGCGATGACGGCAGTCAACAGGTGAATTCTGACCTAGTACTGTCATGTATTTCGATAGTTCTAAGTGAGTAGGCAGCAAGGATTCACCAGACATAAAACTAAGCAAGTAGCACTCGCTATATCATAGTCTGATACTGGTCCAAAACAGAAGCTTGGTGGTTGTTCAAGGTGGTGATGTACACAACTATGGATAGCAAGTGAGTAGCCTTCAGGAGGGCTTTCATTGTATGCCGGGGCCGCTAAGGCGTGGTCATCATGCCCGCATTACGCGGTAGGTGGGCCGACTTCAAAGCCCATCCACCTCCTGCTTCACACGTTGCTCATAGTCACTCAGATAGAAGATCATGGCCGAGGGGGATGATGTTGTAAGCTCTGGTCATGTGATAATAGGTTTTGTGAGCGGTTGTGAGGTTGGTAAGATGGGTGATGTGTTTAGGTGCTAAGGATAATGTTTTGTGGTGTGGTATACGTGCGGGAGGTCCTCTAGAGTGATGCAGGCAGCCAATTGGCGCTGCTACCCAAATGTGTGTCGCTCCCCACGGCATCGCGTGAATGGGGCTGTAAGCTAGTGAGGTGGAAGTATGATGAGTTATAAGGTAATGAGTTTTGAGGTTATGATTTACGGTTGAGATTGCGAGGTTATGAGTTATAGCTTACTCGAAGAGTAATGAGTTTATGAGGTATGAGTTAAGAGTTCTGAGATTGCCGCAGGTTAGCTAGTGTTACGTAAATGATTGAGTTTAGACAAGTAATGACATTATTAGTTTTGATGTAGCGAGTTCAGAGATTGTCGTAGGTATATTAAGGTACGATTTTTAGTATGAGTTATGAGTTATGAGTTATGTACCAATATTCAAAGATTGTCAAGTGAATTGTCTCTTTCTCCAAAAGCAAGAAAATCAATCTTATGTTAAAACATAAGATGATTCTAGATAGTGACGATTGTCTCTTTGTTCGAACACTATAACAGAAAAGAGAAAACCAAGCAAAAAACCAATGGCTTATGTTTCAAAAACACTAAGAAGATTCGTAAATGAAATCCTAGGCAATAAAGCTCACAAATCAAGAAATTTGGCCTAAACGGTCTTTGATTTGATCATTAAGATTTGCCAGTGCAATTCAAAGCATCCAGCACATCGGCGCGGGTATATGCAGGACGCCCATTTATAGGACAGTCGGCTGCTAGAAGTCTGAACTGAGTAATTGCGGTAAGGCTTAGGCTCTCTATACCCTCTCTCTAGATAAAAATGCATTATTCATGAGTCAAATATCCGTCATGGCATCGAGATTGTGTAGACACTGAATGAATGTCTGATAGTGTGAAGGTTGCCAATCCTCGCGACTGACAGTTTGGGCTCGCGTGCAGTATGAGAATTCGTTAGTCCGCCGATGCTTCTATATAGTTTAAGTATCAATTGATATATGGTTAAAAACGGTTTTAAGACTTCAATCCCTAATTTAAGATTATGAGAATTGGTGCTTCTATTGCAGTGGCAGCTGATGCGTCCCTGACTCCTCTTGTACGATTTTCTCTGCGATGTGTGTGCATCCTGTCACTAAATGACGTGTCAGGTCAATGATATTCCACAGCTTGTTCTAGTTACTTAGCAACCTCGACACCACGCATTTCCATTCAGCCTCAAGATCCAACTCTCGAACAACTACTCAATTTTTGCTTGGCAAATAGCCTCCGCCGTTTCTGTTGTTCTCATTGAAGTGGGCATAATCAAAGTATGCACTATCACTCAAGGGCAATTTGAAGGAGGTCGACGCGTTATAACGGGGCCGAATTCATCCGTTGGCAGTCGTGTCTGTTGAGCGTAGTGTTTGATTTTTGGGGTTATGGGTTTTTTTTTTGAGGTGCTCTTCGTGCGGCCCGCGAATAATTCTGTATCTTTTTCACGGCAGATATGCCGATTTTTTGATAAGCCGCCATGAAAGTACTTGTATAAGTATTGTTTTGAAATAATAAAAAATGTTTTATTTGTTACCCTTTCAGATAAGTGTTAAGACTTTGTTTGTAATGATGAGAACTTCTGGCGCGAGATTCAAAAATAAATTTTGTCTGCTGATCGTTATTCCTTCCTTCATATCGGTGACTTAGCTCAGTAATATCCATATTTTGGATGTGCAGAATTTCAACTTTTTTATGTGGAATCAACAGTTTAATTTTTTGTTGAAGATCATCATTTGTTTCTAAGACTTTCGCTGGGCTCTGAACGGCTTCCCCAGATTTCTGGAGATTCAGAACATTTGTCCCCCTCCCCACCAACCCCTCGAGTGTGGAAAATTCCTATGTACGGCTTGGGAACATACTCCCCCACCCCCCCCCCTCCCCCCCGCCCACCACAACCACCCCACTTAGTGCATCAAGTCCTCCCCGTACCGTGGGGGGGCAGCCCCCCCTTTCCTTCCACTCTTCCTCCCACCACCCCCACCCCCTCAGTGCCCCTCGAAATCCCTCTTGTAACGCATGGGGGATCTCCCCCCCCCCCCCCATCCCCCGCTCAACCCTCCCTTCCCCCCCCCGCCACCTCACCCACGTGGCTTCGTGCATGCAAGTCCTCCTCCCGTACGCAAGTGGGGTAGAAGCTCCCCCCTCGCCCTCCCCCCACCCCCTCCTTGCTTCGAAATCCCTCACCGTACTCTGGGGACAACTCCCCCCCATCCCCCCCACACCCCCCCCCCCTCCCCCCGCCACCACAAAAACCCACCCACTTAGTGCATATCAAATCCCACCCGTACGCGTGGATGGAGCACCCCCCCCCCAAACCAACACACCCCTCCCCCCGCGCACCACACCCACCCACTTTGTGCATGCAAGTCCTCCCGTACTCGTGGGGGAGCAAGCCCCCCCCTCCCCCTCCCCCTCCGCCTCCCCCTCAGTGCTTCGAAATTCCTCCCGACGCGTGGGGGAGCATCCCCCCCCCCCCCCCCCCCCCCCTCCCCCGCCACCGACAACCACCCACTTTGTGCATGCAAAGAGTCCCTCACCGTACGCGTGGGGGATCGAGCTGCACCCCCTCCCCATCACACCCACCCCTGCAGTGCATTCGAAATATCCCCCCCGTCGCGTGGGGGAGCATCCCCCCGCCCCCCCTCCCCCCCCCAAATCATCCCCCCCCCCCACACCCCCCCCCCCACCACCCCACCCCCCGCTCCCCACCCCCGCCATCCACCACACCCACCCACTTAGAATGCATGCAAATCCCTCCACTCCGCGTGGGGAGCATCTCCCCCCCCCAAATCCCTCCCCCCCACGCCGCCACCAACACCCACACCACTTAGGTTGCATGCACAAGTCCTCCCATAACGCTTGGGGGAGCAGCCCCCCCCCCCCCCCCCACCCCCCCCCCCCCCCCTCCCCCCCACCCACAAACCCACCCACTAGTGCATGCCAAAGTCCCCTCACCGTACAGCGTGGGGGAGCATCGCCCCCCCCCCTCCCCCTCCCCCTCCGCCCTCCCCCCTTCAATGCTTCGAATTCGACTCCCGTACACTGGGGGAGCATCCCACCCCCACCCCCCACCTCCCCCCGCCAACCACAAACAACCACCCACCCACCTTTGTGCATGCAAAGTCCGCCCGTACGCGTGGTGGGGGAGCAGCTCCCCCTCACCCTCCCCCTCTCCCCACCCCTGCTTGCATCGAATCCCCCCGTACCGTGGGGGCCGCCACCACACCCACCCCACTTAGTGCTCAAATCCCTCCCGTACGCCGTGGGAGCATCCCCCCCTCTCCTCCCCCGCCACCACAACCACGCCACTTAGTGCATGCAAAGAATCGCTCCTTTCCCTCTCCCATACTCGTGGGGGGAGCGCCCCCCCCCCCCCCCCCCCCCCCCCCACCCCTCCCCCGCCTCCCCGCCACCACAACCACCCACTTAGTGCGGCAAAGTCCTCCCCACGCGGGGGGGAGCAGCCCCGCCCCCCCCCTCCCCCCTCCCCCTCCGCCTCCCCCTCAGTGCTTCGAAATTCCGCTCCCCCCGTCGCTGGGGGAGCATCCCCCCCCCCCCCCTCCCCCGCCACCACCCACCCACTTTGTCGGCAAAGCCTCCCGTACGCTTGTGTGAGCAGCTCCCCCCCTCCCCCTCCCCCCCCCCTGCAATGCATCGAAATCCCCCCCGTACGCGTGGGGGAGCATCCCCCCGCCCCCCCACCTCCCGAACCCCACCCCCCCCCACCCCCCCTCCCCCGCCACCACAACCCACCCACTAGTGCATGCAATCCCCCTCCTTACGCTGGGGGAGCATCCCCCCCCCCCGCCCCCTCCACCACAACACCCACTCCACGTATGCATGACAACGCCTCCCGTACCGGGGGAGCTCCCCCCCCCCCCCACCCCCCCCCCCTCCCCCTCCACCACAACCCACCCACTAGTGCATGCAAAATCCTTTCCTCTCCCGTACGCGTTGGGGAGCAGACCCCCCCCCCTCCCTCCCCCCTCCCGCCTCCCCCTCAGTGCTTTCGAAATTCTCCCGTACGCTTGGGGAAGCATCCCGCATCCCCCCCGCCCCCTCCCCCGCACCACAAAACCCACCCACTATTGTGCATGCAAAGTCCTCCGTACGCGTGGGGACAGCTCCCCCTCCCCCCCCCCCCGCCCCCCCCCCCGGCATGCTCGAAATCCCCCCCGTACCGTGGGGGAGCATCCCCCCCCCCACCCCCCCCCCCCCTCCCCCGCCACCACACCCACCACTTAGTGCATGCAAATCCCTCCCGTACTCGTGGGGTAGCATCCCCCCCCCCCTTCCCCCGCCACCTACGCACCCCACCCACTTAGTGCATGCAAGTCCTCCCCTACGCGTGTGGAGCAGCTAGCCTCCCTCCTCCCCCCCCCCTATCCCCACCCTTCGCAGGCAATCGAATCCCCTCCCTTACGCGGGGGACATCCCCCCCCCCCCCCCCCCCCCCCCCCCCCCCCCTCCCCCGCCAACAACCCACCACTTAGTGCATCAAGTCCTCTCTCCCCGTACGGCGTGGGGAGCAGCCCCCCCCCCCTCCACCCCGCCCCCTCCGCCTCCCCCCCGCCTCCCCCCCTCCCCTCCCCCTCCCCCCCCCCCTCCCACGCCACCACACCCACCCACTTATGCATGCAATCCTCCCTACGCGTGGGGAGCTCCCCCCCCCCCTCCCCGCACCACACCACACCCACCCACTTAGACTTCCTCCACTCTCCCTGTTTTTTCTCCTCATCTTCACCTCCTGCCTCTCCCCCCCCACTCGCAGTGCATCTAAATTCCTCCGTACGCGTGGGGGAGCATCCCCCCCCCCCCCCCCCCCCCCCCCCTCCCCCCCGCCCACTTCACCACCCACTTAGCGCATGCAAAAGTCCTCCCGTACGCGTGGGGAGCGTCCCCCCCCCCCCCCCCCCCCTCTTTCCTCCTCCCATTCAAATCCCCATATGTGCATGCAAACGCCTCCCATTCGCGTGGGGGAGCAACCCTTCCCATCCATAACCCACACGTAAGCAGGCGTTTATTAGGCATCGTACTCCCGTACGCGTGGGGTAGCGTAATATTGTACGAAATAACTGTTAGTAAGACTATCACTACGAAAATATAATAATCTGTTACACTGCATACAATCGTCTAATGCAACAAATGATCGAGTTGGATGCATCTTGGTTTACGCACTGCCTTAAACAATCGCGATTTGCATGTCGTCAATCTGCGAATCGCGAATCTGCATGGGCAATCTACACCACGGCACGAGGGCGTATGAACCGAAATTGGCAACGTTGTCAACCTCACACCCAAACATTCACTTACTGCCTCCTTTTGTTTCTTACCGCTCATCCTCCTGCCTGGGCTGGAACTCTCGAAACCTGGAGTCAGCACGGATTTGCATGATTTGACACTCAGTCTCGTTTCATCGAACTGTCTCGCCGGGAGGACGCCTGTGCGCAGATGCTCAGGTTGACCGCGATCCTGCAACACCAGTTTTGCATAGCAGCGGTGTAATTGTACGGAATGAGGAAATTGCCGTCAGGCGTGCGTTTCTTGAATGCCATGCATGTCCTTCACTGGGTCGGACGTGCAACCATCGTTGGTAAGTTGAAGCAAGAAAGCTTCGGACCCACACATCGGTTTGCAAGTTCCAGAAAACCGGAACCAGGATGTGTGCGTCACCGTAGTTTTGGAATGGTCGCCTCCTAATAGCACTTCGCGACACATCGGGACTACGACCTGCTTGTTCGATTGTTGAAGGTCATTGTTGCTTGCGGGCTCTCCGTCTACGCACATCTTGACAATCGATGGTGCCATTCGAGTAGAAGCTGCGTCCAGTAAAATATGATATGGTGTAATTTTGTTCGAATTGAATTAACACTCTACACTGTATCGAAGTTCTCCCCTAACCGTGGGGGAGCATACCCCCCCCCCCCCCACCCCCCCCACGCCCCCCACAGCCACACCTCCCCCGCCCCCTCAGGCCTCGACATTCCTCCCTTCCTCGTTTTTCTCCTCCCTCCCCCCCTCCCTCCTCCCCCTCCCCCTCCCCCCTCCCCCTCCTCCTCCCCCCCCCCCCCCCGCCCCCCCGCCCCCCCCCTCCGTTCTTCGAAATCCCCATACACGTGGGGGCTCCGACCCCCCCCGCCCTCCCCCTCCCCCCCTCCCCCTCCCCCTCCTCCCCCACCCCCCAGTGCTTCGAATCCTCCGTTCGTGTGGGGGAGCATCCCCCCCTCCCCTCCCCCCTCCCCCCCTCCCCCTCCCCCTCCCCCAAATCCTCCCCCACCCCAACCCAGCCCCTAAAAATTGCATCGAATTCCTCCCGTTCGCGTGGGGGAGCATCCCCCCCTCCCCTCCCCCTCCCACCCCCACCCCCACCCCCTAAGTGCTGTCGAAATTCCCCATACACGTGGGGGCGCGACCCCCCCCCGCCCTCCCCCTCCCCCTCCTCCCCCACCCCCCTCAGTGCTTCGAAATTCCTCCCATTCGCGAAGGGAGCATCCCCCCCTCCCCCAACCCCAACCCCTAATTGCTTCGAAATTCCTCATGTTCGCGTGGGGGAGCATTCCCCCCTCCCCCTCCCCCCCTCCCCCTCCCCCTCCCCCTCCCCCTCCCCCCTCCCCCTCCCCCTCCCCCTCCCCTCCCCCTCCCCCTCCCCCTCCCCCTCCCCCTCCCCTCCCCCTCCCCCTCCCCCTCCCCTCCCCCTCACCCTCACCCTCACCCTCACCCTCACCCTCACCCTCACCCTCACCCTCACCCTCACCCTCACCCCCCCTCAACCCCAACCCAGCCCTCACCCAACCTCACTCCACACCCACCCACCCCAACTCCAACCCCTCAGTGCTTCGAAATTCCGCCCGGTCGCGTGGGGGAGCATCCCACCCCCTCCCCCAACCCAAACCCGAACCCCCAACCCCTCAGTGCTTCGAAATTCCCGTACGCGTGGGGGAGCGCCCCCCCCCCCCCCCCCCGGGGATCCCCAATTTCCTTTCGCGGAGTTCGCGCCTCCGATCCTGAGTAGTGCCGTAGTTTGAGTGCCTTGATCCAGATCAGCGCAGGAGATCTCTTTCCCACTAGCTCAGAGAAACTGCGTTTAATGCCGGGTGCTTCATTAGGGTGTCCTTCAGGAGTTTTTTTATTCCGACCACTTTATGACAAGAGGAGCCACCGATTTCTTTGCTATTAGACGCAGGCATAGGTGTCAGACCCTTCGGGCTGATGGTACTGTCACCGATGCTGTCACAACGCGAAGCGAATATAACTTTAGGTGCTATACCACCCTTAGGTTGCGCTGCAAGATGCCTAGCAGGTTGCTCCTCTTGCTTGTGCGCACAGGCTGCTTCTGTGGCACTACGGGAGGTCTAGTAAGCTCCTCATGCTGCGCTTTCGTCCTGGCTGCGCTGTTCGCCCAGGCTGGTTCTATGGCACTGCGCGAAGCTGCTCCTGCTGCTGCGCTATGCGCCCAGCTTGCGTATGTTGCGATGTTGTTGCCCTATTAAGTCCACGGACGACTACGGTTCTACGTTGTGCTGCTCCCTGCTGGTAAACATTATGGCTTAGATGGTTAACGCGTGTGTTTCTATTAGTTGGAGGGGCCTAAGATGCGAAATGGTGAATTGGGATGCGATGTGAATTAATTTCGTCGCTATCCTTCGGTCTCGTACAAAGAAATTGTGGTTGCATGTGAGCTGGATGGCTGGTGCGGTACCGGATTCATTGATCAGTAGAATCCGCGACCTTACTGTCTATATATCCCATTCCTCTTGGCTGGAGGTTGGTTTGAGCCATAACTAACCATATACCAACTATTAGGGCACTCCAAAAATGTGTGGCAAATGTCTGAACTGAAGTCCTTGCCCAAGTACGTGCCCTAGGTGTAACCCCTAGGGGAGCAGCTCAGCCAACCAACTATACATTAATTGAAACTTGATTTCTGACCCTTTCCTCATGGCTACAGGTTGGTTTGAGCCATATCTAAAGATACACTAACTCTTGGGGCCATCCAAAAATGTGTGGCAAATGTCTGAACTGAAGTCCTTGCCCAAGTACCTGCTTTAGATGTAACCCCTGGGGGAGCAGCTCAGCTAAAACCGGCGCGACATCTCCAATCGTGTTTTCTAATCTTGTCCTCCTGGTTATAGCTTTGTTAACAAAATATCTAACTACATACGAACTGTAGGGACCAGCAAAAAGGTTATGGTGAGTCTCTTGATCGCCTCAAGTACCTACTATGGGTGTAACATTTGGGGAATATGTGATCGCAAACCGTCACGACAACTCCAATCCCCTTTTACTACTATTGTCATCTTGGCTACTGCTTGTTTAACATTATATATAATGATATGCGTAGTCTTGGGGCAGAGTGATGAGGCATGGTGAGTCTTAAAAACAAAAACTACCCCATCCCCCCCCCCCCCCCCACACACACACACACCATAGCAGAAAGGTGTATGACAACACCCACGGCAAAGTTGACGGATGCGTTCAATGCTGCAATGACATCCCTTGTGGCCGATTTCGGGAAATCAGTGTTTTGCGAAGAGGCGACCGGAAGTTTTAAATTAAAGTTCCCTTAGACATTCTTACATTTAGGCATGTTGCAAAGCAAGCAAGCTGACATCAGCAACCTTAGGAAGAAGTCAATGATTCCTCCTACGACCCTATCCAGCAGTGTGCGCAAACTGTGGTGACTACATTGGTGGAATGTCATGATAAAGCATTGGTAGCCATTCATTAAGTGCAACGACTGTATCAATTACATAGCCAAACTCCTCACCACTTATTTAAAACCAGCAGTTGAGGCTCTTCGTCTTGCCTAGGCAATGCACCGTCTACAAAGGGGGGGGGGGGGGGGGGGGGGGGGGGGGGGTAGGGGGAGGAGGAAGAGAATGACGTTTGGCACATTAATGATCTTATTCATAAACCACTCTTACGTGTATTTTCATAAGCCGTGAATGCTAAATTCTATATTCAGGTCGATAACTGCCAGTTTTACACATTTTCCTTAAATTAAAAAACATAAGATGTAAAATTGGTGTTTCTAAGTTGTTACACAATAGGGCAGTTTCATGCTCATAAGATTCGCTACATCCATTCTTATGAGCTCGAATTTAGCATATTTCGTCAAATTTGAACATATTGACCGAATTTTTATGTTTTTAATCATAAGATTGAACTTGTAAAAAATCAGAATACCCCTTAAAAGTGAACATAAGAATGGAAATCGGCCGGGAAGCAGGAACGCCCATTTATAGTCAATCAACTAAATTTAGTGTATTTTCTCAATCGGTCAATAGGGCATGGGGAACATTTGTTGCATCCAATCCATCAGGTGGGCTTGATGGAGTTACAAAATCGTCTAATACCTTCACAAGAAAAGCTACTGGAATGTCTTCAGCCCAATTTAATTTAAACGGCGTATACACACCTGATTTTTGCGCGAATCCGGGTCAGTGTTTTGCCCTAACGCAGTCATCATATAATCAATTACAATCGGCAGACGGGGGAAGTCATCCTTATTGTGACACTTATGCTAAATGGCGTGACAACTTTTTTGTATTGTCCTGTAAATTTTGTCATAACGATGATTATTCCTATCTGGCGTGGACACCAGGGGTAATTCAAGCATAGGTTCATTTGACACGCAGAGCATAGGTGGTGCAGCTGGTTCCGAATCACTAACAGCCCTTGTTTTCATTGAGTGTGGATCAATGCTGCGAATCGGATCGGGTAGACAACTCGAGTTGGTATTGTAACTGTTTTGTTAGCTTTGCTAACCAAACAGAATTTTAAGAAACCTAAGAACCCAGAAACTCGGATTGTTATGTTTGGTTTTTAGGGTTTTATGATCAAGGCGAAGCCTTGACAGCCTTTTAGGCTATCCATATTTGGTTAGCTTTGCTAACAAAATATAAAACATATCTAACAATAATATAAATGAACCCTGTACCAAAACACATAACATTTGTTACGCCTTGCCACGGGGCGGGAGGTGCAAGAAACTTTCCCGTTTGCTTGCTCTTGTGAATGGTTACCCAATTAAGTTTATATTTCCACATTTCCACACAAATACCAAAAATATGCAAACATATGCAAACATATGCAAATTGTTACGCCTTGCCACGGGGCGGGAGGTGCAAGAAACTTTCCCGTTTGCTTGCTCTTGTGAATGGTTACCCAATTAAGTTTATATTCCCACATTTCCACACAAATACCAAAAATATGCAAATGTACGCAATTTTTCACGCCTTGCCACGGGGCGGTAGGTGCAAGGAACCTTCCCGTTACATGTCCTTTCTAACATATACATATTATTTGCTTTCTCACTCACACATACATCTCCTTGCACGCTCATACATGCCCTTTCTTACACACACACATATTATTTGCTGTCTCGCACACACACACATCTCCTTGCACACTCATACATGGCCTTCCTTACACACATATGCATTCCTTTTCTTATGGAAGCGAATATTTCCACATTTCCACACACATACAAAAAAAATGAAAAAAATGCAAATTGTTCACGCCTTGCCACGGGGCGGTAGGTGCAAGGAACCTTCCCGTTCGCTTGCTCTGGGGAAGGGGAATGATTACCAAATTAAAAAAGGGGGGGGAGGGGTGGTGGGGGAGGGGGCCGCTAAAACGTTGCTCGTGTACCGCATGTCGGAATCGGGGCATGAAGGGGTCGTAAGACCTAGGTGTATGAAAAAACTTCCTCGCACCCCCCCGGGGGGGGGGGGGGGGGGTGATTATTTATTTAGAGAATATCAACCTGATATTTAGGTTGATATCAAAATATAATTAAAGCTAGATATTTAAACACCTTTATTAAAATATCCCCTGGAATACACCTTTATATTTCCCTCGTAACTCACCTTCACATTTGTCTTCTAACACACCTTTTCATTTCCCTTGTAACACCACTACATTCCCTTGTAACACACCTTTACATCCCCCTTGTAACACACCTTTACATTTCCCTTGTAACACACCTTTACATTCCTGCATCCCCCCAATCCTTGGCAGCAACTAAAACGTGGCCACGCCAACTGTCAGTGATTTTCTTACACACCCTCATTCCCACAGGCCACTAATCCTGGGCAGCAACTAAAACGTGGCCACGCCAACTGCCGTTGATTTTCTTACACACCCTCATTCCCGCAGGCCACTAATCCTGGGCAGCAACTGTAATGTGGTCTATGCCAGCAAGGAACAATGTGACCACGCCAACTCTTGTCGCATTTAAAAACGAATAAGCACCCAGCCTAGCCTGTACAAGCAACCTGGGCCAGGATGTGTTCTCACCATTGGGCAAAGCCCCCCCCCATACTCTGCTTCCTGCTACCCCTCGTTGCACTGCTAGCTGGCGCTCAGTCCCAGGGAGAAGGCTCTCCGGTCCCAGATTGTTCAAAATATAATGAGCTGTACAGCTCAATTGACGAGGACCTGTCGCTTTGGAATCGTACTGGAATTTCCCTAGATCTCATACAACGTACTGAAAAGCAGACAAAACAAAAAAAAGAGGGAGAGCGGAAGGAAGGAAGGGAATAAAAAACCAACAAGACACACAAAATCAAAATACAAAATAAACAACATAAAAAACCACCAACATATAACAAACAAAAAACCATAAACGAAAAACAAAAGAAAAAAAAACCAAATAAAAACCCAACACACCCAAAAAAAAACAAAAAATAAAAAACAACACAACCCAACCAAAAAAAACAAACCCCCCACAACACCCAAAAAACAACAAACAAAAAACACAACAAAAAACTCAAAAAAAAACCAAAAACACCAACAAAACACCAACCAACACCCAAACAAAAAAACAACAAACAAAAAAAACAAAAGCACCCAACAAAAAACACAAAACAACCACCAACCCACAACAAAAACACAAACAAAAACAAAACAAAAACAAACACCAAAAAAACAACAACAAAACAACACCCCCACCACCACCACACACAAACTCAACACAGCCCCCATGCCCACTCCCAATCCCCCTCCCCCTCCCTCCAACACTCCGTCCCCGCTTTTCCCACAAAATCCCTCATTTGGACCCCCACAAATCCGTACCCCTCCCCCCCAGCCACTCTACCCCTCCAACCCTCCCGCCCCCTTACCCAGACTCCCCCCATTCCGCCCCCCCCCCCCCCCCCCCCCACCACCCCCCCCCCCCCTTCCCCCCCCCCCCACCCCGCCCCCCCCCCCCCCCCCCCCCCCCCCCCCCCCACCCCTCGCCCCCCCCCCCCCCCCCCCCCCCCCCCCCCCCCCCCCCCCCCCCCCCCCCCCCCCCCCCCCCCCCCCCCCCCCCCACCCCCCCCCCCCCCCCCGCACCCAATAGATACCTTCCCCTCCCCCCCCCCCCCTCCCCCCCCTCTCCACCAAAAACCCCTCCCCCCCAAACCCCCTCAACAGTAGCAACGGCTTCTTGGACCGGCTGTACCACACACACACCACCACTGACCCACACACCACACACCCTAAAACCACTGCAGTTAGGCTGGGCATGCTTTATACACACGCAAAACACACCACCCACCCACCCACCCACCACCCACCTGCAGGTAGCTTGGCAGGGCGTTATACACACGCACACACACCCACCACCACCACCCACACCCACCCACACCCCACCCACCACCCCCCCCCCCACACACACCCCCACCCCCCACCCACACACCCTAACCCACCTGAGGTTAGGCTGGAGGCTTTATGGGGCTTCTTGGCAGGCGTTCTTACACACGCACACACACCACCCACCCACCCACACACCCACACCCACACACCCATCCACAACCACCTGCAGGTAGGCTTGCAGGCTTTATACACACACACACACACCACCAAACACCACTGACCCACCACACACCCCAACCACCTAAGGTCGGCTTGCAGCTTTATACCACCCGCCCCCCCCCCCCCCCCCCCCCCCCCCCCCCCCCCCCCCCCCCCCCCCCCGCCCCCCCCCCACCACACACACACACCTACAGGTTAGGCTGGCAGGCTTATATCACACGCCCCCCCCCCACCCCCCCACCCAACACACACATACACACACCACACCCAAACCCACACCCACCCACACCCAACCACCCCCCAACCCCCCTGCAGGGTGTAGGCCGGGCAGGCGTTAGGACAAAACCCACGCAGGACACACCACCGACACCCCCCCCCCCCCCCCCCCCCCCCCCCCCCCCCCCCCCACCCCCCCCCCCCCCCCCCACCCCCCCCCCCCCCCCACCCCCAACCCCCCCCCCCCAACCACCCCCCCCCCCCCCCCCACCACCCCCCCCCCCACCCCCCCCCCCCCCCCCCCCCCCCCCCCCCCCCCCCCCCCCCCCCCCCCCCCCCCCCCCCCCACCACACACACCCTAACCCACTGTAGGTAGGGCTGGCAGGCCTTATGCTGCTTCTTGGCAGGCTTATAACATCGCACACACACCACCAACCACACTGACCCACCCACACACCCACCCCCCAACCCCCTACACACAACATAAACACAAACCCACACACCCAACCCACACCCACACCACCCACACACCCACACACCCCAACCCACCTGCAGGTGTAGGCTTGGCAGGCTTTATACACACGCACACCCACACCTCCCCCCCCCCCCCCCCCCCCCCCCCACCACACCCCCCCCCCCCCACACACACACACACCCTAACCCACCAGGTAGGTAGGTTTGGAGGCTTTATGGGGATTTCTGGCGGCTTTCTACCACGCACACACAGCCACCAACACCACTGACCCACCCACACACCCCACCCACCTACAGGTGAGGATTGGCAGCTTTATGGGGTTTTCTTGAGTGGCTTATAACATGCCACACACCCAACCCACTGCAGGTGGTAGGCTTGGCAGGCTTTTATTACGGCCAGCAAACCCACACACCCCCCACCACACCACCCACACCCACCCCATACACCCCACACGCCCCCAACCCACCGGCACGTGTAGGCTTGCAGGGCTTATACACTGTCGCACACCCAACCACCACCCACCCCACCCAAACCCACAACACCTGTACCACCACGCACCCCCAACCACCTCAGGTGTGGCTTGGCAGGCGGTATACACATGCAACACACCAGCCAGCATCCCACCCACACTCCCACCACCAACCCCACCCACCCAGACCCTAAACCCACCTGCAGGTGTAGCTGGGCAGGCTTTATACACACGCACCCACCCCACCACCCACCCACCACACCCACCAACACCACCGACCCACCACCCACACACCCAACCCACATGCCGGTTGTAGGATTGGAGGCTTTGATGGAGGGCAAGGATTATTCTGGCCTAAACCCATATCCCCCCCCCCCCCCCCCCCCCAAAAAAAAAAACTCATCACAGGACCCCCCAACCGCACCACACCAGTAACCCACCCACCCCCATACCGTCCACCCACAGGTGGCGACTGTGTCGGTGGGGGTGAAAAGGCTTTCCCGACAGGATTTATAGGGGGCAGGCATACATAATCGACAAGACAACTAATTGACCGGTGCTATATACCCCCTCCCCCGCTACACACACACACACACACACACTCTCCCTCCCCCCACACCCCCCATACCCAATCCCAACCCAACGCACCCCCCACCCCACACACCCACCACCACCACCACCACCAGCACATCACACATCAGGCACCACCACACATCACACTCCGAACCGACGCACCCATACCTATTACAACCCACCACCCCCCATCCCAGCCATCACAGGCCATCCCAAAGTGGTGGTGTAGGTGGGGGAAAAGGCTTTCTTCACGCAGGATTTTTATAGGGAGGCAGGGCATACATAATCGACAAGCCAACTAATATGACCTGTGTGCTATATTTATATCACCCCTCACCCTGCTCACAGTACACACACACCACTCACCCCCCCCCACCTCAAACCCAACCCAACCCCTTCCCCCCCCACCCCACACCATCACACTACCAACCCCACACACTACATCACACATGCATCCACCACCACACCTACTGACCCACCACCATCCACTACCATCCCATCAACTCACTCCACCCTCACTAGATCGCATCACCACAGCGCTGGTGAGTGGTGGTATTTCGTGGTGGCACCAAAGGCTTTCTCGCAGAGATTTGATAGGAGGCCAAGGCGTACATAATCGAAAATGCCAACTAATTGTTCTTTGGTCGTGTCACGACCACTAGTAACGTGCTTTGTGGATCACATACATTGAGGTCACTGCTACTCTGGAGAAGCTGTTTGGTAGCCAGATAACGGAGTGGTAGGGTGGGGTTGTGTGATGTGTCGTGTGTGTGCGGTGTGTGATTTGTGGTGTTGTGGGGGGGGTCGGGGAGGGGGACGGAGGGTCGTGTGGAGGGGAGGAAGAGGGGAGGGGGGAAAGCTGTTTGGAGCCAGACCTGATGATGGTAGGTTGGTGGTGTGATTGCTGTGTGGGGATTGGTGGGGGGGGGGGGAGGGGAGTCTGCTGGTGGAGGGAGAGCAGAGAAGAGGGGAGAGGGGGTGGGTTGGGGGGCGCTGTATCGGTGCGCAGATACCTGATTGGGGTAGGGTGTGGGGTTTGTGTTTGGGTGTGTGTGGGGTGTGTGTGTGTGGTGGGTGAACATATCGTGGTGTGTGGAGGAGGGGAGAGGGGGAGAAGGGGGTGGGGGGGACGTTTGGTAGCCAGAGAACCTGCATGTAGGTGAGGTGGGGGTGGTGTGGGGTGACCCTTTGTGTGGGTGGGGGGGGGTGAGGTGTGTGTGGTTGTGGAGGGAGGGAAGAGGGGTGGGCGGGTGGGGGGTATGGTCGAGTAAAGGGAAGAAGGGAGATACTATAGAGCAGTAGAGGGGGTACGTTCGGTAGCAAACCATGATCGTGGTAGGTTGGGGTTGTGGGGTGGCGAGTGTGTGGGAGAGGTGGGGTGGGGGGTGGTGTGTGCTGTGATGTGTGTGGAGGGAGGGGACAAGGGGGCTGGAGGGCGGGGCGGGGATTTGGTAGCCAGATACATGATTGTGGTAGGTTGGGGTTGTGTGTGGGGTGGAGGGGGTGGGGAGGGGTGGTGTGTGATGTGGAGTGGAGGAGGATAGGGGTAGAGGGTGATATGTGTCGAGGGAGGGAGACGGGGGGGGATGGTGTTCGGTAAGCCAGTATACCTGTATGTGGATAGTTGGGGGTTGTGTATTGTGTGGTGTGAGTATGAGGCATGTGTGATGTGTGTGTGTGTTGTCGCCGGTTGTGATGTTTGTGTGAGGGAGGGTGAGAAGGGGGTGGGGGGACTGTTATTGTGTAGCCAGATACCTGATGTGTAGGTTGGGGTTGTGTGTGTAGGGTTAGTTGGAGTGGGGGAGGTGTGTGTGTGTGGAGTGGGAGCGAAGTTATATAGGGTGGAGGGGGATCGTAGTGTCGAGAAAGGGAGAAGGGAGTGGGGGGTGTTTGGTAGCCAGATACTGATTGTGAGGTAGGTTGGAGGTACCGAATGGAATGATGGGTGTTATGTTGCGGGTGTGCCTGTAGTTGTGTGAATGTGTGTGTGTGGAAGTGCACAAAATGGGTGAGGTGAGTGGGAGAAGGCGCAAGGTTGGGGGGGCGTTATGGTAGCCATGATCCCTGACATGTGGTAGGTTGAATGTAGTCGTGGGTAGTAGCGGTTTTGTGGGATGGATGGTGGGTGTGTGGCGTGTGGGTGGGTCGTGCTAGTGGGTGGGTGGAGCGAAGGGAATAGGGGTGGGGGGTACTGGGTGCAGGGAGGGAAGACGAGGAGTGGGGGCTGTTCAGGGTAGCTCAGATACCTGATGTGGTTAGGTTGGAGGGGTGGATGTGTGAGGGGGGTGGAAGAGGGTGGGGAGGCAAATTTGTGGTTGAATGTGAGGTGAGGCGGAAGGGGGTGGGGGCGTTGGTAGCCAAATACCTGATGTGGTAGGTTGGGGCAGAACACAAGCACACGACACATAAACTACTTGCACGACATTCGCACACCCACCCTAGGAGTTCATCGCAACGAACAATAGACCGCACTGAGCTGCTGACAAGCTGCGGGAACCCGAGCGTGGATCACTCCCAGTGATGCAATTCTGTGGACTGATTGCAGCTTACGCATTCATATTGCATTCCAATCTTAACCATTTACCCCAAGTGGGTTTTGTGACTTTTCTGAGTGTGTTTATTAGTTGCATGATTTATGTGATTCATTGTTTGAGTAGAACCTAATCTCCTATTGTATTGAAATGAATGCAAATTGTTACATCGTGTAAATCCGGTTCCTCACAGGACGTGAGAGTTCGTAGGACAACCTCGTGTCAAGCCGGAGCAGAGCTATGTCAACGTGAATCACCATGTCGATTAGGATGATGACCGCTTATGCCCCATTCGCATCTATCTATACACCATTTCTACACAAGGTGGAATGTTGTGTGTCTATTGTTATTGTGTGCTCGTTGTGTGATATGTATTTGTGTAGTTTGTGTGAGATGTTGTTAGTGTTGGGTAGTGAATATGTATTGGTGTGTTTCGTGTGTCAAGAATGTATGCTGTTTTGTCTTGTTATTATTTGTGTTGCTGTGTTTGTGTTGTCATTGTGTTTGTTGTCTATGTATTTGTGTGTTTGTGTGTATGTATTTGTGTGTTTGTGTGTCAAAGAATTTGTGTGCTTTGGTGTTTTTGTGTCTATGTATTTGTGTGTCTATGTGTTTGTGTGACTATGGATTTCAGTGTTTGTTTGTCTGTCTGCTTGTCTTTTTGTGTCCCTGTATTTATTTATTTGCTTTATTTATTTATTTGATGCTTTACAATCTATCTACCATTTCTCTGTCAAGGTGGGATGGTAGCTGTGTGTTTATGTTTTGTGTGTGTTGTGTATGTATGTATGTATGTATTTACTGTATTGATTTGATTTATCAATGTATTTACTTGATTTATTAATGTATTGACCTGAACCTATCTACCGTTTCTACAAACCTGGGAAAGCATGCCCCTCTGAGTGTTTCTTTGTGTGTCTATGTATTTTGCTAGTGATGTCTGTAGTCGCTGTGCTGTTGGATATGTGTATGTGTGTGTGTCTGAACCCACACCACATTACACCCCAACCCCTCATCCCACCTAACCCCACACTACCCCACACCCCAACCCCTCATCTCTCCCGACCCCACACCAAACTACACCCCAACCCCTCATCCCACCCAACCCCACCCAACCAACCCACTGACGACACCCAACCAACCCCAAACCCCATTCCACTGGACCCACACCAAAACACACCTCACCTCATCCCACCTGACCCCACACCGACCACCCCAACCTCACCCACCGACCCCACCGACCCCACCCGACCCAGACCCCTCATCCCACCGAACACCACACCACACCACACAACACCCACCCCTCATCACCACGACCCCACACAAGCCACCACACCACTCCCCTACCCCTCATACCCACCGACCCTACCTGACCCACACATGCACAGCACCACACCCCGACTGACCCTCATCTCATCCTGACCCACACCCACACCTGAACCACGACCTATTTCCATCACCACTCTCCCCCTCACTCTCCTCCCAGGGTTTTGATGAGCTATTGCATCAGATCCCAACGACAAACGCAAAGCACCCGTGGGAAAGTCGGAGGCAGAAGGTGCTAGGAAGCTACTCCATCTACAAGCGCTATCTACGTGAGTGCTTCATAGCCTGTGATAGCATGAAGTAGCATGAAATAGCATGCAAGAGTATGAAATAGCACAACATAGCATGAAATAGCATGGAGTAGCCTAAAGTAGCATGAAAAAGCACGGCATAGCATGAAGTAGCATGACATAGCATGAAATAGCCTATAGTAGCATGAACTAGCATGAAATTCCATACCCCCCCCCCCCCCCCCCCCCCCCCCCCCCCTTCAGACCTCCCCCTTCTGTGTGTCTGGGTCTCTGTATGCGTGTCTTTCTGTGTGTTTTTGTGCCTGTGCCTGTCTGTGTGTCTGTTTCATAAATTCCTTCCCCCCCTGCCCCTTCAGACAATATCAGCTACAATGGCACCACCACCACCACCATGTGCCATGCCTGGCGCCATTTCAGAAAGTAGGAACCAACCCCCAATCCCCCAAACTACGTACATGCGCCCAGTTATTGCACTCGCCACACCTACCGCACCCACTCTTCAGGGACGGGAAACATCTCACCACCAGGGGATGGGAGGAGGGGGGGCCACATAATTTGCTTCAATGGACAAAGCACCCACCATATGCCATGTACGGCGCCATTTTAAAGAGTGGGCTCAAAACCACTCCAACATCAGCAGCCTTCAATTTGCTAGGCACCACATTCCCATGCTAGACCACGCCGCCTGGCGTTGGCTTTTGCACTTGGACGGCCAGGGCCTTAGTTCAAAGTAAGTGTGGCCTCATAACTGTGTACTTCTTGTATCTAAGCAGTACCACTTGTCCATGCTAGACCACGCCACCTGGCGTTGGCTTTTGCACTTGGACGACCAGGGCCTTAGTTCAAAGTGAGTGCGGCCTCATAACTGTGTAATTCCTGTGTCTAATCAGTACTTCCTGTGTCTAATAAGTACTTCCTGTGTCTAATCATACTTCCTGCGCTCTAATCAGTACTTCCTATGTCTAATCAGTACTTCTGTGTCTAATCAGTACTTCCTGTGTCTAGATCGTACACACAGGGTCTAATGACAGTACTTCCTGTGTCTAATATGGACTGTCCTGTGTCTATCAGTACTTCAGGTCCAATCGGAACTCATGTGTATAATCTCAGCAAATTCGTGTGTCTATCAGTAATTCCAGTGTCTAATCAGTACTTCCTGTGTCTAATCAGTACTTCCTGTGTCTAATCAGGCTTCCAGTCTAATCAGTACTTTCCGTGTCTAATCAGTATTCTGGGTCTAATCAGTACTTCCTTGGTCTAATCAGTACTTCCTGTGTCTAACAGTACGTTTGTGTCTAATCAGTACTTCCTGGGTCTAATCAGTACTTCCTGGGTATAATCAGTACATCATATGTCTAATCAGTACTTACGTGTCGGAAACAGTATTCTGATGTTCTAATCAGTACTTCCTTGGTGTTAATCAGTCTTCTTGTGTCTAATCAGTATAGGCCGAGTGTCTAATGAGACTTCCTGTGTCTAATGCAGTACTTCCTCTGTGCTAATCAGTACTTCTTTGTCTAATAAGTACTTCCTGTGTCTAATCAGTACTTTTGTGTGTCTAATCAGTTACTTCCTGTTTCTAATCGTACTTCCTGTGTCTAATGTCATGTATTACGCGTGTTAGATCAGCACTTGTCCTGCGGTCGTAATCAGTACCTTCTATGTGTGTCTAATCGAGCTACTTCATTGTGTAGCAATCAGTACTTCCTGTGTAATCAGTGCTTCGTGTCGCTCGCGGTCTACTCAGGACTTCCTCGTGTCATTGTAAAATTAAAGACTAGATGTATGTCTCACGCAGTACGTTCCTGGTGCTTATCAGACTTCCTGTGTCTAATCAGTACTGCTGTGTCTACAGTATTTATACTGTGTTAACCATGTTACTTCATGGTCTAATCAGTACTTCCTGTGTCCAATCAGTACTTCCTGTGTCTAATCAGTACTTCCTGTGTCTAATCAGTACTTCCTGTGTCTAATCAGTACTTCTTGTGTCTAATCAGTACTTCCTGTGTCTAATCAGACTTAATATGTAAATCAGTACTTCCTGTGTCTCATCAGGTACTTCCGGTGTCTAATCAGTCTTTCTGTGTCTAATCAGTACTATCCTGTGTCTAATCAGTTATCTGGTCTAATCAGTACTTCTTTGTCGTCTTAATCAGTACTTGTGTGTGTCTAATCAGACTTCATGGTTTAATCGTACTTGCCTGTGTCTAATCAGTACTTCGGTCAATCAGTACTTCTGATGGTCTAATCAGTACTTCCTGTGTTCCATCAGTACTTCCTGGTCTAATCAGTACTGCATGGGTCTAATCAGGACTTCCTGTGTCCACAGTAATTCTGTGTCTAATCAGGAAACTTCATGTTGTGCTAAGTCAGTATCTTCCGTTGTCTATATCAGTACTCCTGTGTTAACAGGACTCATGTGTCTAAATCAGTACATCCTGTGTCTAATGCAGTACTTCTGTGTATAGTATCAGTACTTCTGTGTCTCAATCAGTACTTCCTGTGTCTAATCTAGTACGTCCTGTGCTAATCAGTACTCAGTGTGTCTAATACAGTACTTCTGTGGTCTAATCAGTACTTCCATCGTCTACATCGTATTCCGTGTCGAATCAGTTCTTCTGTGGTCTAATCGTTATTCCGTGTCTAATCAGTACTTTCTTGTGTCTTAATCTAGTACTTCCGGGTGTCTAATCAGTACTCCTGTGGTCTAATCAGTACTTCCTGTGTCTAGTCAGTAACTTCTGGCCGAAAATCAGTAATTCCTGTGTTAATCAGTAACTCCTGTGGTCTAATCAGTACGTCCTGTGTCTAATCATACTTCATGTGTCTATCAGTACTTCCTGGTCATGTAATCAGCACTTCCTTGAGTGTGGTCTCATTCAAGGATTCTTGTCCACTCGTACTTCCTGGGTTAATCAGTATTCTGTGTCTAATCATTACTTCTGTGTCTTAGATTAGATAATTATGTGCCTATCAGTACTGCCTGCGTCCAATCCGTACTTCCTGTGTCTAATCAGACTTCCTGTGTTATCAGTACTTCCTGTGTCTAATCAGTACTTCCTGTGTCCAACAGTACTTCCTGTGTCCAATCAGTACTTCCTGTGTCTACTAATCATACTTCAGTGTTCTAATCATAGCTTCTGTGTGTCCAAACAGTACTTCCTGTGTACAATCAGTAGCTTCTTCCGTGTCTAATCAGTATCATGTGTCAATCAGTATTTCTGTGATCTAACTCAGTATCTTCCTGGGTAATCATACTTCCTGAGTCAATCAGATACCTTCTTGTGTCTAATCAGACTTCCTGTGTCTAACATTCCTGCGTCTAATCAGTACTTCATGTGTCTAATCAGTACTTCTTGTGTCGGATCATATTCCGTGTTAATCAGATAGTCCTGTGTCCATCAGTACTTCTGTGTCTACTCAGGACCCATGTGCTAATCAGTACTTCATGTGTATAATCAGTACTTAGTGTCTAATTTTTATTCTGTGACCAACAGTACTTCCTGTGTCTAATCAGTACTTCACGAGTCTAATCAGTACTTCATGGTCTAACAGACTTCATGGTCTAATCTTGTTGTAGGACCAATCAGTACTCCTGGTGGTCTAATCGTACTTCCTGTGTATAATGTACTTCGGTGTTAAAAGTACTTAGGGTCTCTCGTACTTCGTGTCTAAGCAGACTTCCTGTGTCTATCAGTACTTCCGGTTGTGTCAATCAGTCAATTTCCTGTTGTTAATCAAAGTACTTGCCTGTGTCTCATCAGTACTTATTGTGTTCTACATCAGAATTCTTGTGTCTAATCAGTACTTCTGTGTCCAATCAGTAACGTCCTGTGTCTAATCAGTACTTCCGTTTCTAATCAGTTACTTCATGTGTCTAATCCGTACTTCCTATGTTAATCAGTACTTCCGTTTCTAATCAAGTACTTTCTGTGTCTAATCAGACTCCGGTTTCTAATCAGTACTTCTAAGGGGTCTAATCAGTACTTCCTGTGTCTAATCAGTACTTCCCTTGTGTCTAATCAGTACTTCCTGTGTCTAATCAGTACTTCTGTGTCCAATCAGTACTTACTGTGTCTAATCAGGAACTTCTGTGTCTAATCAGTACTTCCGTGTCTACTCAGTACTTCCCTGTGTCTAATCAGTATTCCTGTGTCTATCAGTACTTCTGTGTGTCTAATCAGTACTTCCCGTGTCTAATCTAGTACTTCCGGTGTCTAATCAGTACTCCTGGGGTCCAATCATACTTCTGTGTCCAATCAGTAAGTCTGTGTCAAAAACAAGTACTTCCTGTTGTCGAATCAGTATTCCCTGTGTCAATCAGTACTTCTTGTGTCTAATCAGTACTTCCTGTGTCTAATCAGGTTACTTCTTGTGCCTATCAGTATTCCTGTGTCTAATCGTAATTCGGTTGTCTAAAATCAGTATCTGTTCTAATCAGTACTTCTGGTTGTTTAATCAGTACTTCCTGTGTTCTAATCAGTACTTCCTATGTCTTAATATCAGTTACTCCTTTGCTAATCAGTACTTCCTGTGTCTAACAGTACTTCTGTGTCGAATCAGTACTTCCTGTGTTTAATCATACTTCCTGTGTCTATTCAGTTACCTTCATGTGTTAATCCGTACTTCCTGTGTCTAATCCAGTACTTCCTGTGTCTAATCAGTACTTCCTGTGTTCTAATCAGTACTCCTGGGCTAATAAGTATTCCTGTGTCTAATCAGACTTCCTGAGTCCAACGTACTTCTGTGGTCCATCAGTACGTCCTGTGTCTAACAGTACTTCTTGTGTTAATCAGTACTTCTGTGTCAATCAGTACTTCTGTGTCAATCAGTATTCCTGGTCCAATCAGGACTTCCGTGTCTAATCAGTATTCTGTTTCTAATCAGTACTTCATGTTTCTAATCAGTATTCCGTATGTCTAATCAGTACTCATGGTCTAATCAGCTACTTCCTGTTTATGTCTAATCAGGACTTCCTGTTGTTAATCAGTACTTCCTGTGTCTTAATCAGTACTTCTGTGTCGAATCCGTTACCTTCCTGTGTCTAATCAGTACTTCTGTGTCTCACAGTACTCTGTTGTCTATCAGTACTTCTTGTGTCTAATCAGGTCTTCTGGTTAATCAGTACTCCGTGTGCTAATCAGTACTTCCTGTGTCTAATCAGTACTTCCTGTGTCTAGTCAGTACTTCCGGTGTCTAATCAGTACTTCTTGTGTCTAATCAGTACTTCCGGTGTCTAATCAGTACTTCCGGTGTCTAATCAGTACTTCCTGTGTCCAATCAGTACTTCCTGTGTCCAATCAGTACATCATGTGTCTAATCAGTACTTCCTCGGGTCCTAATTAGTACTTCATGTGTCTTATCAGTACTTACTGTGTCTAATGTACTTCTGTCGTCTAATCCTTACTCCTGTGTCCAATCAGTATCCATGTGTTCTAATCAGTACTCATGGGGCCAAACAGACTTCCTGTGTCCAATCAGTACTTCCTGTTTTAATCGTACTTCCTGTGTCTAATCAGTACTTTTGTGTCTAATCAGTACTTCCTGTGTCTAATCAGTACTTCCTGAGTCTAATCAGTACTTCTTGTGTCTAATCAGTACTTCCTGTGTCTAATCAGTACTTCCTGTGTCCAATCAGTACCTCCTGTGTCTAATCAGGACTTCCTATGTCTAATCAGCATTCCTGTGTCTAATCAGTACTTCCTGTGTCTAATCAGTACTTCTTGTGTCTAATCAGTACTTCCTGTGTCTAATCAGTACTTCCTGTGTCCAATCAGTACTTCCTGTGTCCAATCAGTACTTCCTGTGTACAATTCCGTACTTCTGTGTCCATCAGTACTTCCTTCATGTGTCCTAATCGTACTTCTGTGGTCTATCAGTACGTCCTGGTCTAATCAGTACTTTTCTATGTCGTAATAAGTACTTCTGTTCGACTCGTACTTCCTGTGTCTAATCAGTACTCTGTGTCTAAACCGTACTTTCTGTCTAATCAGTACTCCTCGGTCTAATCGATCTTCCTCTGTATAATCAGTACTTCCTCTGTCTAATCAGTATTTCTGGTTCTAACAGTACTTCTTGTCTAACCAGTACTTCCTTGTTTAATCAGGCTTCCGGTGTTAATCAGTACTTCCTGTCTTATTCGACTTCCTGGGTCTAAGCAGTAGTCCTGTTGTTAATCAGTACCCCTGTGTCTAATCGTGCTTCCTGGTATAATCAGTATGCCTGGTCTAATCGTACTTTCTGGGTCTAATCAGTACTTCTTCTGTCTAAGCAGTACTCCTCTGTCTAAACAGTACTTCTCCGTTAATCAGAACTTCCTCTGTTAATCAGTACTTCCTGTGTCTAATCAATACTTCCTGCGTTTAAACAGTACTTCCTTGTCTAACAGTACTCCTCTGTCTCATCGTATTTTCCTCTGTCTAATCAGTACTTTCTCGTTAATCAGTACTTCCCTCTGTCTACTCGTACGTCTCTGTCTAATCAGTACTTCCTCTGTCTAATCAGTACTTCCTCTGTCTAATCAGTACTTCCTGTGTCTAATCAGTACTTCCTGTGTCTAATCAGGCTCCTGTGTCTAATCCGTACTCCTTGGTAATCAGTAATTCTGCGTCTAATTACTTCCTGTGGTCATAATCAAGTATTCTGTTGTCTAATCAGTCTTCCTGTGTCTAATCAGTTACTTTTGGTTGTCAAATCAGGACTTCCGGGGTCGAATCAGTATTCCTCTGTATAAACAGTACGTCCTGTGCTAATCAGTACTTCCTGGTCTACTCAGTACTTTCTGGCTATTCATTACTTCCTGTGTCTATCAGCACTTCCTGTGTCTATCAGTAATTCCTGTGTTCTAATCAGTACTTCTGTGTTAATCAGAACTGCTCTTGTCTAATCAGTACTTCCTGTGTCTAATCAGTACTTCCTCTGTCTAATCAGTACTTCCTCTGTCTAATCAGTACTTCCTCTGTCTAATCAGTACTTCCTCTGTCTAATCAGTACTTCCTCTGTCTAATCAGTACTTCCTGTGTTCACTACAGTACTCCCGTTTAATCAGTACTTCCTCTGTTAATCAGTACTTCCGTTGTCTAATCAATACTTCCCTGTGTCAATCAGTACTGCTGTGTCTACTTCAGACTTCCTGGTTATCATCAGCCTTCCTGTGTCATAGCAGTAGTTCCCGGTGTCTATATCAGACTTCTGGGTATAATCAGTACTTCCGGTTTCTAATCGTATTTTCCGGTGTCTAACCGTACTCCGTGTTAATTCAGTACTTCCTGTGTATAATCAGTACATCCTGGGCTAATCCGTACTCCGTGTCTAATCAGTACTTCTGTGGTTTAATCGTTACTTCGTTGTATATCAGTATTCTGTGTCTATCAGTACGTCCTATGTTAATCATTACTTTCCTCTGTTAATCAGTTACGCCTGTGTATAATTCAGTTATTCTGTGTCTAAATCAGTCCTTCTTCTGTCTAATTCAGTACTTCCTCTGTCTAGTAAGTAATGCCTGGTCTAACTCAGTACTTCCGGTGTTAATCAGCACTTCTGGTATCAATCAGTACTTCCTGTGTCTAATCCGTATTCCTGTTGTCTGATCAGTACTTCATGGTTTAATCAGTACTCCTCTGTCTAATCAGGACTTCTGTGAATAACAGTACTTACCTGTGTCTAATCAGTACTTCCTGTGTCTAATCAGTACTTCCTGTGTCTAATCAGTACTTCCTGTGTCTAATCAGTACTTCCTGTGTCTTAATCAGTACTTCCTGTGTCTAATCAGTATCCTGTGTTCTAATCAGTCACTTCCTGCAGTACTTAATGTGTTAACAGTACTTCCTGTGTCTAATCAGTACTTCCTGTGTCTAATCAGTACTTCTGGTGTTAAATCAGTACTTCCGGTGTCTAATCAGTACTTCCTGTGTCTAATCAGTACTTCCTGTGTCTAATCAGTACTTCCTGTGTCTAATCATTACTTCCTCTGTCTAATTAGTACTTCTTGTGTCTAATCAGTACTTCCTGTGTCTAATCAGTACTTCCTGTGTCTAATCAGTACTTTCTATGTCTAATCAGTACTTCCTGTGTCTAATCAGTACTTCCTGTGTCTAATCCAGTATTCCTGCTGTCTAAAACGAGTACGTCATCGTCTAATCAGTACTTCCTCTGTCTAATCAGTACTTCCTCTGTCTAATCAGTACTTCCTCTGTCTAATCAGTACTTCCTGTTTCTAATCAGTACTTCCTGTGTCTAAACAGTACTTCCTCTGTCTAATCAGTACTTCCTGTGTCTAATCAGTACTTCCTGTGTCTAATCAGTACTTCCTGTGTCTAATCAGTACTTCCTGTGTCTAATCAGTACTTCCTGTGTCTAATCAGTACTTCCTGTGTCTAATCAGTACTTCCTGTGTCTAATCATCACGTCCTATGTCTAATCAGTACTTCCTGTGTCTAATCAGTCCTTCCTGTGTCTAATCAGTACTTCCTGTGTCTAATCAGTACTTCCTGTGTCTAATCAGTACTTCCTCTGTCTAATCAGTACTTCCTGGTCTAATCAGTTACTTCCTGTGTCTAATCAGTACTTCCTGTGTCTAATCAGGTACTTACTGTGTTCTAATCTAGTACTTCCTGTGTCTAATCAGTACTTCCTGGGTTCTAATCAGTACTTCCTGTTGTCTATCAGTACTCCTGTGTCTCATCAGTACTCCTGTGTCTAATAAGTACTTCCTGTGTGTCTAATCAGTTACTTCCTGTGCTAATCAGTACTTCCATTGTCTAATCAGTATTCCTGGTCTAATCATAATTCGTGTCTAATCAGTACTTCTTGTGTCTAATCAGTACTTCCTGTGTCTAATCAGTACTTCCTATGTCTAATCAGTACTTCCTGTGTCTAATCAGTACTTCCTGTGTCTAATCAGTACTTCATGTGTCTAATCAGTACTTCCTGTGTCTAATCAGTACTTCCTGTGTCTAATCAGTACTTCCTGTGTCTAATCAGTACTTCCTGTGTCTAATCAGTACTTCCTGTGTCTAATCAGTACTTCCGGTGTCTAATCAGTACTTCCTGTGTCAATCAGTACTTCTGTGTCTAATCAGTACTTCCGGTGTCTAATCAGTACTTCCTGTGTCTAATCAGTACTTCCTGTGTCTAATCAGTACTTCCTGTGTCTAATCAGTACTTCCTGTGTCTAATCAGTACTTCCTGTGTCTAATCAGTGCTTCCTGTGTCTAATCAGTACTTCCTGTGTCTAATCAGTACTTCCTGGGTCTAATCAGTACTTCTTCTGTCTAATCAGTACTTCCTCTGTCTAAACAGTACTTCCTCTGTCTAATCAGTACTTCCTCTGTCTAATCAGTACTTCCTGTGTCTAATCAGTACTTCCTCTGTCTAAACAGTACTTCCTCTGTCTAATCAGTACTTCCTCTGTCTAATCAGTACTTCCTCTGTCTAATCAGTACTTTCTCTGTCTAATCAGTACTTCCTGTGTCTAATCAGTACTTCCTGTGTCTAATCAGTACTTCTCTGTCTAATCAGCAATTCCTGTTGTCTAACTCTGTACTTCCTGTGGTCTAACAGTACTTCCGTGTATAATCAGTACTTCTGTGTCTAATCAGTACTTCCCTGTCTAATCATACTTCTGTGTCTAATCGTACTTCCTGTGTCTTCAGTACTTCCTGAGTCTAAATCAGTACTTCATTGTCTAATCAGTACTTCCTGTGTCTAATCAGTACTTCCTGTGTCTAATCAGTACTTCCTGTGTCTAATCAGTACTTCCTATGTCTAAACAGTACTTCCTATGTCTAATTCATACTATTGTTCTAATAGTACTCCCCTGTCTAATCAGTTAACACTTCCTCTGTCTAATCAGTCCTTCCTGGTACTAATGCAGTTACTTCCTGGTCGGAATCAGTAACTTCCTATGTCTAATCAGTACTTCCTCTGTCTAATCAGTACTTCCTCGTCTAATCAGTTATTCTTCTGTTAACAGTTACTTCCTCTGTCTATCAGTACTTCTCTGTCTAACAGACTTCCTCTGTCTAATCAGTATCTTCCGGTGTCTATAATCGTTACTTCTTGTGTTAATCAGTTACGTCCTGTGTTAATCAGTACTTCCAGTGTTTAATCAGTACTTCCTGTGTCTAATCAGTACTTGTATGTCTAATCAGTACTTCCGGGGTCTAACAGTACTCCTGTGTCTAATCAGTTATTCCTGGTTACTCAGTACTCATGGGTCTAATGGAACTTTCTGTGTCTAATAGCACTTCCTGGTTCTAATCAGTACTGTCCTGTGTCTAATCAGTAATTCCTGTGTATAATCAGTACTTTCCTGGTCTAATCAGTACTTCCTGTGTCTACTCAGACACTTCCTGTGTCTAAGCCGTACTCCTGTGTCTAATCAGTACTTCCTGTGTCTAATCAGTACTTCCTGTGTTAATACAGTACTTCTCTGTCTAATCAGCCACTTCCTGGGTCTATCCAGTACTTCTTGTCTAATCAGTACTTCCTGTGGTTAATCCGTACTTCCTGTGTCTAAATCAGTATTCCTGTGTGTCTAATCAGTACTTCCTGGTCTAATCAGACTTCTGTGTCTAATCAGTACTTCTGTGTCTAATCAGTACTTCCTGTGTCTAATCAGTACTGCCTGTGTCTAATCAGTACTTCCTTTGTCTAACAGTACTTCAGTGTCTAATCAGTAATCCTGTGTCTAATCAGTAATTCCTGTGTCTAATCAGTACTTCCTATGTCTAATCATTACTCCTGTGTCTAATCAGTACTTCATGTGTCTAATCAGTACTTCCTGTGTCTAATCAGTACTTCCTGTGTCTAATCAGTACTTCCTGTGTCTAATCAGTACTTCCTGTGTCCAATCAGTACTTCCTGTGTCTAATCAGTACTTCTGTGTCTAATCAGTACTTCCTGTGTCTAATAGTACTCTGTGGTCTAATCGTACTCCTATGTCAATCAGTACTTCCTGTGTCTAATCAGTACTTCCTGTGTCTAATCAGTACTTCCTGTGTCTAATCAGTACTTCCTGTGTCTAATCAGTACTTCCTGTGTCTAATCAGTACTTCCTGTGTCTAATCAGTACTTCCTGTGTCTAATCAGTACTCCATCGTCTAAATTCAGTACTTCCTGTGTCTAATCAATAATTCCTGTGTCTAATCCAGTACTTCCTGACTGTCTAATCATACTTCCTGTGTCTAATCAGTACTTCCCTGGTCTAATCAGTTACTTCTGTGTAAATCAGTATCCTGTTGTCTAATCAGATCAGTACCTTCCTGTGTCTAATCAGCTTTTCCTGTGTCTAATCATACTTTTCCTGTTGTCTAACAATCATTACTTCCTGTTCTAAGCTGTACTTCCTGTGTCTAATCAGTACTTTCCTGTGTTAATCATTAACTTTCCTGTGTCTAATCAGTACTTCCTGTGTCTAATCAGTACTTCCTGTGTCTAATCAGTACTTCCTGTGTCTAATCAGTACTTCCTGTGTCTAATCAGTACTTCCTCTGTCTAATCAGTACTTCCTGTGTCTAATCAGTACTTCCTCTGTCTAAACAGTACTTCCTCTGTCTAATCAGTACTTCCTCTGTCTAATCAGTACTTCCTCTGTCTAATCAGTACTTCCTCTGTCTAATCAGTACTTCCTCTGTCTAATCAGTACTTCCTCTGTCTAATCAGTACTTCCTCTGTCTAATCAGTACTTTCCTCGGTGTCTATCAGTACTTTCCTCGTCTAATCAGTACTTCCTATGTCTAATCAGTACTTCCGGTGGTCCCTAATCAGATTCCTCGTTTAATCAGTACTGGGGGTGGGGGTCCGTGTCTAATCAGTACTTCCTGTGTCTAATCAGTACTTCCTGTGTCTAATCAGTACTTCCGGTGTCTAATCAGTACTTCCGGTGTCTAATCAGTACTTCCTTCCTTGGTCCAATCAGTAGTTCCTTGTCCAATCAGTCTTTCCTGTGTCTAATCGGTAACTCTCTTCCTGTGTCTAATCAGTACTTCCTCGGGTTCTAATCAGTACTTCCTGTGTCTAATCAGTACTTCCTGTGTCTAATCAGTACTTCCTGTGTCTATCGTAACTTCCCTGTTCGTAAATCGTACTTTCTGTGTCTAATCATACTTCCTGTTGGTCTAATCAGTACTTCCTGTGTCTAATCAGCACTTCCTGTGTCTAATCAGTACTTCCTGGTGTCTATCAGTTACTGTCCTGTTCTAATCAGTAACTTTTTCTCCTTTGTCTAAAATCAGTACTTTCCTGTGTCTAATCATACTTCCTGTGTCTAATCATACTCCCCTTTTTTCCTGGTCTAATCAGTAACTCGTATGTCCTAATCATACTTACTCCTGTGTCTAATCGTACTTCCTGTGTCTAATCAGACTACTCGTACTTGCTGTGACTAATCATATTTTTGTGTCTAATATCAGTACTGTCCTGTGTCGAATCAGTACTTCCGTGTCCTAAATCATACTCTTCCTTGTCTAATCAGTCTTCCTGTGTCTCATCATACTTTCTTTTGTCTAATCAGGAACTTTCCTGTGTACTCCTGGCGTCAATCATACTTTCCTGTGTCTAATCAGATACTCCTTGTCTCATTAGTACCTTCTTGTCGAATCAGTACTTCCTGTGTTAATAAGTACTTCCGTGTTAATCCGTACTTCCCGTGTCTAACCGTAACTTCCTGTGTCTATCAGTACTCCTGTGTCTAATCATTACTTCCTGTGTTAATCACCTTCCTGTTCTAATCAGTACTCCTGTCTAATCGTATTCCTGTGTCTAATCTGTACTTCCTGTGTCTAATCTGTACTTCCTCTGTCTAATCAGTACTTCCTGTGTCTAATCAGTACTTCCTGTGTCTAATCAGTACTTCCTGTGTCTAATCAGTACTTCCTCTGTCTAATCAGTACTTCCTCTGTCTAATCAGTACTTCCTGTGTCTAATCAGTACTTCCTGTGTCTAATCAGTACTTCCTGTGTCTAATCAGTACTTCCTCTGTCTAATCAGTACTTCCTCTGTCTAATCAGTACTCCTCGTCAATCAGTTACTTCCTCTGTCTAACAGTACTCTCGGTCTAATCAGACTTCCTCTGTATACTCAGTACTTCCTTGTTCTCATCAGTTGATTTCCTCTGTCTAATCCGTACTCCTCTGTTAATCAGTACTTCCTGTGGTCTAATCGTACTTCCTCTGTCTAATCAGTACTCTGTGTCTCATCAGTCCTTCGGATGTCTAATCAGTCTTCCGGTGTCTTAATCAGTATTCTGCGTGTCTAATCAGTACTTCCGGTGTCTAATCAGTACTTCCTGTGTCTACTCAGTACTTCCTGTGTCCCCCATGACTTCCTTGTCAATCAGTACTTCCTGTGTCTCATCGTATTCTGTGTCTAATCAGTACTCCTGTGTCTAATCAGTACTTTCATGTGCTTAACAGACTTCTTGTCCTAACTCAGTACTTCCTGTGTCTAATCAGTACCACTTGTGCTTGTTAGACCACCCTAGTGAGCCGGCCCAGGAGTTTTTGGGGGTGGGGCCAAGATTCTAATCTCATTGTAGCGGAAGGTTTGGCCAAAACAGGTTCCCACTTCCCAGGCAGCGATCACTACTGTCTTCTATAGGAAAAAAGCTTTGCTGAACGCACCAACAGTGTGATCACTATAGGGGGTAACTTTCTGCATCCCTGCAGTACCCTTCCTACTAGAATGCACCCTTATGAGCCAAATGAAAGGGTGCAGTCGGCCCCTCCAAGTTTGGAGTGTAGGTCAGGGGCAGCTAGATGCACGGACCAGCCAGGGTTGGGCTGCTACGAACAAGTCCTAAGCAGCGTCGCAAGCCAAGCAGACAAGTTCGATGCAGCATCGCCTGCGCCGCTAACACAATGGCGGGAGTGATCGCGAGGAGCGAAGGTGGCCAGGCAGCGAGTAGTTACGAGGCCGTGGCTGACGGTCGGTTACAGGTCAACGGAGGATGGTTGGATTGGATGGTTCCTGGTCAGATGGACAAATGGGAACACGGGGGCTCCCACCCCCAGAAGGGAGGCTCGCAGAAAAAATGGCTATATGGGGTCCCCTTCATATTTAATGATGGGACCCGGCTACAGGAATCTAGAAACCACTGCATACACACTCATGCTACACCCACCCACGCCGACTTCCTAATCCCCCCCCCCCCACACACACAACACCTAATCCACAGATTGATCAGCTACTGCGTGAGGCTTCGCTTAGATGAAAGGAGGGAAGCAGGTACAAGGCATTTAATACCACTGGCACACACTCAGACAACCCGTACCCGCCACACCACCTCACAGGCACCCCGGGCCACCTGGACACTCCCCCCCCCCCCCCCCCCTCCCCCACACCACACACACACACACCACACACAAACACACTCAGGGTTGGATCAGGCTAATTCGTTGGCTCGCGATATGATAAGGAGGCTCAGGCAAACGGCATGCTACGACCAACTTACACACACACTCATGACTACACCCACCCCACCTACCCACATCCCACCTCCCCCCTGGACACTCCCCCCCACACCCACCCACCCCCCCTCACCCACCACACTACACCCCACACACACCCACACACAAAAACACACTCAGGTGTGAGCAGGACGGCGTCAGGCGCGCGCAGAGAAAGGGAGGAAGAGGCGAACCTAGGCGGGCGACCCACCACTGGCGAAGCCTCGAGGGCACGGGCCCGGGAGGGAGGTGGGAAGGAGGGCACTGGGGGGAGTAGGGGAGGGTGTGGGGTGGGGGGGGGGGCGGGGAGGGGGGGTGGGGGGGGGCGGGAGAGGTGGGGGGGGAGGCCCACTCGGCGCGGGGGGCGGGATGCCCCAGGGCGACCCAGGGGGCCGGGCGGCCAGCCCGCAGCCAGCCAGCCAGCCGGCGGACCGCGAGGAAGCCGAACGTCAGCCAACGGTCGCGGAACGAAGCGCGAGCACGGCCGCCGTGGTGGCGCGGCGCAGCGACACTGGAGAGAACTCGGGGGGGGGCGGGGGCGGGCGACCACCCATTGCGAAGCCCGATGGCCACGACGGTCCCCGGGCGTGGGCTGAAAGGGGGGACTGGGAGGGGAGGGGGGCGGGGGGAGGGAGGGTTGGGGGGGGCGGAGACCGAGGGGCAGACGGCAAGGACCGGAAATGGAGTGGAAGGAGGGAAAACCGGCAAATGAGGGAAGTATGGAACTACCTGACATGGATGGAAGAGGAAAGGACCGGGAAATGGGGGGAAGTAGGGAAAGACCGGTAACTGGGAGGAAGAAGGGAAATACGGAACGGTAGGAAAAGATGGAAGGACTTGAAAGGGAGGGACGACGGGACAGACCGGCAAATGATGGGAAGAAGGAACTACGGGCAAGGGAGGGACGAAGGGAAGACCGGAAAATGGAGGACGATGAAAGACCCGGGAAAGGGACGGTAGATGGAAATATCTCGTGGAAAGGGAGGAAGAAGTAGAAGACCGGGAATGGAGGAAGAGGAAAGACGGAAAACGAAAAGTAAAAGGGAGTGCAATGCCGAAGGAACAGGGGGGAGCAAGAGGGAGGGGCAGGGCCAGAAGTAAATGCGCACGGAGGGACGGCAGGGCCGCTCCGGACACAACGGGGGGTGAGAACGAGTGGCGCGGGGGTGGGTGGGTGCTGGGGAGCCCTCGGGAGCGAGGGGGGCCGCACGAAATGAGCACGGGCACGGAAGCACGCAGGCCCCCGGCGGGAAAAACTGGGGGGGCGCGGGTCAGCAGTGGTGTGGGAGGGTAGCCCCGCCGATGCAAGGTGGGCAGCTCCTGTAGCGGGTGGGACCCGGGCTGCAACAGACAGACAGGCCCTAAGGAACCGGGGTGTGGCTGAGGCCAAACAGAAGAGCCTAGGTGGCGCCCCGGGACGAAAACACATACAGACAGACAGACCGACGACAGACAGAAGGAGACAGACAGACAGACAGCAGACAGACAGACATACAGACAGGCACAGGCAGACCTGACCGAAGACAGACGGATAGACGACAGACAGACAGAACAGACCGACAACAGCAGGATAGACAGGACCAGAACGGCAGAAGAAGAAATACAGGAAAACAGACAGACCGACCGAACAGACTATGGACAGAAGACAGCAGACAGACTAGACAGAACAGACAGACTACAGAAGACAGACAGCCCGACAGACGGGACAGACCGAACAGACAGGAAGACAGACAAGAACAGACCAGACAGACAGACAGACATGACAGAAGACATACAGACAGACGGACCGACAGACAGACAGACAGACAGCCAGACATACAGACGACCGACAGACAGATCAGACGGACAGACAGACAGAAGACACACATGCAACATACAGAAGCCAGACTAGACAGGAAGACAACAGACAACCATAAGAAACAGACAGACAGTCCATACAGACAGAGCAGACCGAACCGACAGCAGACGACAGTACCGACAGACCGACAGACGACAGATAGACAGAGCCCGACAGACAACCGACATAACCGTACAGACAGACAGACAGACCAGACATACAGAAGACAGACATACCGACATACAGACATGAAATGCAGACCGACAGACAGAAGAAAGAACAGCAGACAGTACGACAGACAGAAGACCGACAGACGGAACAGGACGACAGACCGACAGACCGACAGAACATACAGACAGACCGGTACAGACAGACAGGACAGACAGACAGACGACAGCCGATCGACATACAGAACAGACAGACAGACGACATGACAGACAGACAGATCAGACAGACCGAGGGACAGACAGACAGTACAGACCGACATACAGACAGACAGACAGACAGACGGGGACGTACGGACGTGACGGACAGCAGAGAGACAGACAGGACAGACAGAAGACAAGACAGACAACAGACGACCGACAGGACAAAGGACTGACATACAGACCAGACGGACAGACATACCAGCCAGACAGACATGACAGACGCCATACATGACATAAACAGACAGACAGACAGACGACAGACAGACAGACAGACCTACAGGACAGACCGACAGCCAGACAGACAGACAGACAAACAGGACAAACAGGCAGATCGTGCAGACAGGAAAAAACTCGAACAGAAAGACAGACAGACAGAAGACAGACCGAATACAGACAGAACCAGACATACAGGCATGACAGACAGACAGACAGACAGACAGACAGACAGATCAGACAGACAGGACAGACCATACGACAGACAGACATAAGAATACATACGACATACAGACATCCAACAGACAGACATACATACAGACAGACATACAGACAGACATGCAGACAGACCAGTACCACCTCCCAGACAGACGACAGACAGCATTGCAGACAGACAGGCAGACACACAGGCATGACAGACCGACAGACCGCATGACAGACAGACAGACAGACAGACAGACAGACAGACAGAAACAAGAACAGACAGACTAGGACAGACATGACAGACCG
Organism: Chlamydomonas sp. ICE-L; assembly: GCA_013435795.1. Taxonomy (NCBI): domain Eukaryota; kingdom Viridiplantae; phylum Chlorophyta; class Chlorophyceae; order Chlamydomonadales; family Chlamydomonadaceae; genus Chlamydomonas; species Chlamydomonas sp. ICE-L. Next base: position 12,352,408 of record JACBWV010000223.1, read on the forward strand.
ACAGGAATACAGGACAACAGACAGCAGATACAGACAGCAGGCCCGACCTACAGTACCGACAGGACCGACATAACATACAGAAGACAGACATGACACAACAGGCTCGACATACAGACAACGTACAGACAGACATACAGAACGACATACATTACCTACATACAGACATGCAGGCAGTACATTACAGACCGACACCGATACATACAGACATGCATACATACAGACATTACAGACCGCAGACAGACCATACAGACCGACAGCCCTACATACCTACATACATACTACCATACTTTAACAGACAGACAGGAACCATGACAGAATGAAGACATACATACATACATCATACATACATACCTACATACAGACATTACAGACATAAACATACATTACCTACATACCACATACATACATACATACATACATCCATTACATACATACATACATACATACCTACCTACCTACATTACAGACACAATACATACATACTACCTATATACATAATACACACATACATACATACAGCCACACATACACACATAACATACCTAACATACATTACATAATACATACATACAACATACATAAATACATACATACATAATAATGACGTGAGGGAAGAGGGGGGGGGTGGTAGAGGGAAGGAGAAGACGTATGATCAGAAGGACGCCACAATCGGGAGAATCCATACAGCAAACAGTAAACCCCAACTTTGAGCACTTTAAATCCTGGAATTAGGCACCACACTCACGGTTAATCCGGATTAGGCAACACACTCAACGAATAATCCTGATTTGGCACACACTCCACGTTACTTCCCCCACCTAGGTTTTGGAAGAAAGTACCCGAGGAGTTTTTCCTGGAGGCAGTAACAGTGGTGCTTCGATAACCATGGAACAAGGAGGCAAAAAGTGATTTGCCACAGCAGCTTCAGGTGTGTGACCCTCCCCACCCATGACATACCCCCCCCCCCCCCCCCCCCCCCCCCCCCACACACACACCACGCCAAAATAGACACACGAAAACACCCCCCTCACCAGCGAGCGACCCCAAGCACAACCCATTTTTACCTAGAACCATTGACCGGAGGCAAAAATGATTGTAAACGGCAGCTCAAAGTTGCGTGGAAACCTGTCTAAAACCCCCTACACAACATAAACACCACCCCCCTGAACCCCCCCAACCCCCGTCAACCCCCACCCCCAATAAACCCCCCATCCCGCCCCCCATACCCCAGCCCACCACACATCACCACCATTTGTCCACCTCTTCCCGAAAGATCAACGAACTAGCCAAAAAGTTATTCAGGTGCGTTGACCTCTACACCCCCCCACATACCCCCCCCCCCCTCCCCCCCCCCCACACACACACCACACACAGCCACATCCAATACATACGCCCCACCCACCCACCCAGGCCAACCCACATACACCCCCCCCCCCCCCCCCACCCCCCCACACGCTACCCATAAACAGCACCATTTACCCTAGTACAATACACGGAGGCCCAATACCGTGATTTGCCATGAACCTCATGTGCCGTTACCTCCAACCCCCTAACATATACACTCCACCCCCCACCCACCCAACCACCCCCTCCCACCCACTACCCAATTCACATCCCCCACCCCCCACCCACCCCCCACCCGCCCCACCCCCCACCCACCACACACCCGCACAAAAAGCAACCATTGACCTAGTGCCATGACGAGGAGGCAAAAGATATTGCCATGGCAGCTCAGGTGCGTGACCTCTACCCCCCTACACACACACTCACCCCCCTACAACACACCCCCCCACACACAGGCACACACCCACACAACCTTCAGCACACCATGACACACAATCACACACACATACAGTAGCGCCAACAATGTCCCTACCCCCTGCAAACTCCACCACCACGCCCTCCCACAAGCATACACAGGAGTTTGCAAAGAGATACACCGACATACACATAAAAACACCTACATTTATAGAAAACACAGAAATGCACAAAAATACAGACAATCACAGAAAACACAGAAACACACAGAAATACCGTACTGCTCTCAAAATTTAACGGTTGCAAAATTTGACGGCTTTTTGGGGGGGGGTTATTATAAATTGACGGTTTACATTGACGGGTTTTTTAATAGGAATATAAATTGACGTTACACATTTGACGGTTTCCATTTTAATAAAATCCATTTATGCAACTGAACGTTTGTACTTAATCATGTGACACTGGTTCATGGTTCATGGTACAATATTAGGGTACACTATTTTAGGACCTGCAAGGAGTGTACATATAATTTTGCAATGATCCCAACATCGTGTTCGGCATAACACTACCGGTACTCATTGAAATAACTAGAATGAGACATTCAATCGTTTCCATTAACTCCTGAAATCATCTCTTGCTCATTTAATGTCATAATCATAAGCATAATGTATGTTCATGTGTTGCTCAGCGATCTAGAAGGGCCAAGGGCACCTCATCCTCATCACCAGTGTGTCCTAATTCAAACAGTTGTAGCAAGGAAGAGTGGTTAAAGATGGCCACAGGGTCTGTGCTCCTAAACTCCTTATTTTTGTCAGATGAGGCATCTGAATATGCAGACAGATGCAGGAGGTCCCAGGGATCTCGTATCACTAAAACATGTAGTGTTCGGCCCACTGAGCAGTGAGGTATGTGCATTCTAGTCATGCACCTAATATAGGCAAAAAAACGATTTGACAGTTTTTTCGTTTCGTAATATACCGTACGCCACGATTTGACGGTTGCTCCCGTCAATTTAAACCGTTAAATTTTGAGAGCAGTACGGGTACACAGGCATTCACAGAAATGCACAAAAATACAGACATACACCTAAAACACAGAAATACACAGACGTTCACAGAAATGCACAATAATACACAGACACACACAGAAAACACAGAAATACGGTACGCAGACATTTACAGAAATGCGCAAAAACAAAGACATACACAGAAAACACAGACATTCACAGAGATGTATAAACATAATCAGAAGTACAGACATTCAAAAACTTACACATAAATATACATAAATACACATAAATATACATAAATACACATAAATATACATAAATACACATAAATATACATAAATACACATAAATATACATAAATACACAGAATTACACAGAACAATCAGACAGGCACAGCAATAAAAATAAATAAACAGAAATATGCAGACATAAACAGAAATATGCAGACATATTCAGAAATATACAGAAATATGCAGACATACACAGAAATACACAAAAATACACAGAAATATGCAGACATACACAGAAATACACAGAAATACACAGAAATACACAGAAATATGCAGACATACACAAAAATACACAGAAATATACTGACATATGCAGACATACACATAAATACACAGAAATATACAGAAATATGCAGACATACACAGAAATATACAGATTTATACAGGAATAAGCAGACATACACATAAATACACATAAATATACAGAAATATACAGAAATATGCAGACATAAACAGAAATAAACAGAATTGTACAGAAATGTGCAGACATACACAGAAATATACAGAAATTTGCAGACATACACATAAATACACAGAATTCTACAGAAATATGCAGACATACACAGAAATATACAGAAATATGCAGACATACACAGAAATTTGCAGACATACACATAAATACACAGAATTATACAGAAATATGCAGACATACACAGAAATACACAGGTTATTGCTCACAATTAGCTCAACAGCGAGGCTCGCTTATCCAACATGTTCACATTACTCCTAACTTACATACCACCATCCTGACTCCATACCAACACCACATTTCCACCCTACAACCACCATCATCGCCTTCATCATCATCATCATCATCATCATCATCATCATCATCACCGCCATCATCATCAAAATCAACATCAGCATCAGCATTACTCCTAAAATACACACCACCAACCCGACTCCCTACCAACACCACATTCCCACCCTGCCACCTTCAACATCGTAATTTGCATCATCATCATCATCATCATCATCATCATCATCATCAACATCATCATCATCATCATCACCATCACCATCATCATCATCAACAGCATCATCATATACACAGGAGTATCCCACCAGTGAGGCCAGCCACATATTTTAACCCCCCCCCCCCCCCCCCCCCCCCCCCCTCCATCACCATCATTATCATCACCGCCATCATCATGTACACAGGCCATTGCCCAGAAATACCTCTCTAGTGAGGCCCGCTCGTGCTATATATAACATTACTCCTAAAACACACACCACCATATCGACTCTCTACCACACCACTTTCCCACCCTTATCACCACCATCATTGTGTGCACAGGCCTTTGCCCAGAAATACCTCACTAGTGAGGCCCAATCGTGCTATATGTTAACATTACTCTTAACACACACACCACCAGCGTCTTGATTCCCAACCACCACCTTCCTGCCCCACCACATATTTTGCCCCCACACAAAAACTCACACACACTCACAAACATGCACACAGACACACACAACACCATCAACATCCCTACCACATAGGACTTTGCCCCCACCACCACCACCACCACCACACACACACACAAACAGCACAGCACAGCACAGCCCCCACCCTGCCCTACCACATAGGACTTTGCCCAGAAATACCTCACCAGTGAGGCCCGATCGTCCTGTATGATAACATTACTCCTAAAATACTCACCACTGTCCCGGCTCCCTACCACAGCCACCTTCCCACGCTCATCATCAGCATCAACATCATTACTCCTAACACACACCACCATTTTGACTCCCTACCACCGCCACTTTCCCACCATCATCATCATCATCATCACCACCACCATCATCACATACACAGGACTTCGCCCAGAAATATCTCACCAATGAGGCCCGCCACATATTCCCCCCCCCCCCCCCCCCCCCCCCCCCCCCTCCATCATCATCGTCATCATCATCATCACCATCATCATCATGTACACAGGCCTTTGCCCAGAAATACCTCACCAGTGAGGCCCGCTCGTGCTACATGTTAACATTGCTTCAACGTTACTCCAAGCTGCTCAACTACAAGCCCGGCAAGACAAAGGGGCGCAAGTACATGCAGTACTGGAAACCTGTGGGCGAGTACTTAGAAGAGGAGATGAAGCCCCTGGAAAAGGGACGATGGTGGAAGACTAACTTCACAGTCTAGGCCACTAGCAATATGGAAAGCGGCCACAACAGGTTTAACATAGAATAAAGGGTTTAATTAAGCTATATCTACCCGTTTGTGGGCTACATCAGGGTTACATCTAACCGTTTGTGGACTAAATTAGCGTTTAATCTAACCGTTTGTGGGCTACCTTAGGGTTACATCTAACTGTTTGTGGACTAAATTAGGGTTAGATCTAACCGTTTGTGGGCTACATTAGGGTTACATCTAACCGTTTGTGGACTAAATTAGGGTTTAATCTAAGCGTGTGTGGGCTACATTAGGGTTACATCTAACCGTGTGTGTGGTGAATCAATAGGCTTCGGAGTGCAGAGCTAACATCGGACAAAATGAGCTCTAACAAGGCTATTAGCTAAATTAGCCCTTATAGTGCACAACTAATTTAGCCAAACTTAGCCAAAACAACCCAGAAAAGTGCCATGTGTAGGAGAGTGTTGTTATGCATCGTACTGACCTTTGTGGCAAGTGTGTATGAGCTGACTATCATGAGTTCATAACGAAGGAGCTCATAACTGCGGGAGCGAACGAAGATCACCGTATTATTATATCAACGCGTTACATTGGAGGAAAAAAGTATATACATACATAACATAATATGGTCTGTACATACATACATACATACATACAGTGGTAGAACCTTGTAACAATTCTTCGAGGGTAACTCCCCCCCCCCAATAATCCCCTATTCCCCCCCCTCCTCGTCCTACACTGAATTCCCTACCACCTTGTAGCCATGTGCCAGATTCAAATCGTTCCCCTGCCTTGAAGAACTTTCGACTCATGAGATATGTACTCTGGCAAACGAAACACATCGACTCATGAAACGTAGATTTTGACTGACGAAACATAGATTTTGACTGACGAAACGTAGATTTTGACTCACGAAACAAAGGTTTTGACTCACCAAACGTAGATTTTGACTCACGAAACAAAGGTTTTGACTCATGAAACGTAGATTTTGACTCTCGGAACGTAGATTTTGAAGTACCCTTGAACTGTTCAACTAAGCAGTGTACCATGAGGACATCTGATTCAGATCTCCTCATGGTACACTGCTTAGTTGAACATAACGTGACTCCCATCAGGGCGTTACACAGAGGTTCCCGACCGGGGGGTTAAACTTAGTACTGAAACAAGATTCCGTGGCACTCACTGCCCACCATTCTTCCGCTGCGCTTGTGGACAGGAATTCCCCCTCTGTTCCGGCGGGCGGGTTCGAACTTGTGCCGACGGAGTCACGTTATGTGTTCTGTCTTCCTTGGGGACATGTACATATACTGTGTAACCAATGGTTCTCAAGAAATGAACCTTAAGCCTACGGCCATGGAAGAGTTCAAAGGGAGTCTTGGTGGGGTGGGATGCAGTGGGTGAGACATTTCTGATGATGTTAGCATTGTTGACCATCTCAGCCCAGAAGGGTGCAGGAAATTTGGAGTCATAGAGGAATATGGTGGCTCTTTCATGCAAAGTTCTGTTGAGTCTCTCAGCAGATCCATTGGAGGAGGGGTTATTAGGGACTGTCTTCCTGATGGTGATGCCCTTAGACTTGCGCCAGTCCTCAAAAGTGTGGTTAACATATTCGGAACCGTTGTCAATCTGGATGCTTCCTATCTTTCTTTGGGTAATTTTCTCCCACCGTGTGAGTTCAGCTATGGTTTGCTTGGCTACTGAGGATTTAGTGGAGTGGAATGTGACACCTGAGTACTTCGAGTGTTCATCTTGCATGGCCTTAAAGTACAGGGAGCCATTCTGTCACCTGCCATTGTAGCTTTGCCTTGGTAAAGTAGGAGCTCGTTCCCTACCGTCGTAAGACGGGGCTCCCTTAATACCACGCCCTATCAGCTAGAATACACTCCGAAGAGTGGACAGAGATGTTGCAGCGGAACAGACGCGCCAATCAATACACGGAGACGAGAATAGCATTACAAGCACAGGAGACCCATCAAGGGGCACCAGTGGTGAAAGGGGCGGCAGCCTGGAACCTAACAGGGTACAGGCTAGACCGGTGACGCAGCCAACAGGAAGCTGTCACTGAGTCATCAAGGATGACACAGTCTACGGGAAGCTAGCACAGTACTGGCAGAGCCGATAGTTCTAAGGAAGTACATAAGTAGTCACCAAGTCATAAAACGCGTGAGAGCACCGCAATTCATGCTGACACTCCACCTATGACACAGGTGACATACAATACGACTACTCCACCTATGGCACTGGGGACATAGAACTATATGTAACAGATTAAAAAAAAAAATCAAAGAACTCCGAAAAAACGAGAGAACTTCAAATGAAACCCAAAGGGTTAAAGGAAGGAAGGAAACAAGGCAAAAAACCAAAAAATTGCCAAGGTAGAAAAGGATGAAAAACGTATATCAAAGATGGGTGACAACGGTATAGAAAGCCCGATTCGGGAATAGGAACCTAATGCCAAACAATGATAACCAAAGAAACCGATGTAACAAAAAAAAAATGACCCTAAGAAGAAGCGGTCATTCCAAGCATTCGGACAAACCGCCAGAACACAGCAGGATCAAGGGGCTTGGTGAAGGGGTCAGCACAGTTGTCCTTAGTGTTAACATAGGCAACATCCAGTTGGCCATCCTCCACCAGCTCCTTGATGTAGTGATGAATAACATCAATGTGCTTGCTGCAAGGGAGCAGCTGCCAGTCATTGGCCCAACTCAGAGACCCTAAGTTGTCACCCTGAATGGTAACCAAACCACAGGCAGACCCAGATCCACCCTCAACTTCTTCAACCATTGCACCTCACTGGCAGTCTGATACAGGGCCTGATACTCAGCCTCACTAGAGCTAATGGCAACAGTAGGCTGCCTCTTGCTCATCCAGTTCACTATGCACGCCCCAGCTAGCACAGCAAAGCCAGTCTGAGACCTCCTGTCAGACCCATCATCAGCAAAGGATGAGTCACTAAAGACAGTAAAAGAGAACTCAGGGCTGTGGGTGTAAGTGAGTCCCAGGTGGGAATGTGACCTCAAATACAAGAGCAAACGCTTGGCTGCCCCCCAGAGGGGGACGGAAGGGTGAGCAGAAAACCTGGACAGGTAGCTCACAGCAAAAGAAATATCAGGCCTGGTGCAAGTAGCCAGGTATAGCAAAGCACCCACAAGAGAGAGGTACTGGCTATTAGAGGGCAGGGGGTCTCCAGGTGGGTCAGTGACGGTGTAACGGTACAGAACCCTTCACGGGTACTCTGGCCTTCCAGCAAGGCATACGGGTACACCTTACCCGTAAGCCACGTGACGAACGCACATGATACAGTACCATACCCATGTACTGCTTCATCTCTCACAACGCACACGTTGCGTACATAGACACGAGCTACTCGGAACGAACCCTTCTACTCCTTCCACGAAGACGTTCTTCCCGAGCAACTCCACATCCCCTACTTAGGTAACACCCTACTGTTCTGCTAGCTTACGCATATCAACTACACATAAACATACATCACATAGACTGTTCCACTAGATTAACCCCCCAGGCTGCTAAGTGCATCCTGAGCTGTTACACTGGTAGCGGAGCTGGTTTCGTTCCTTAGGGACCTCACGCATACACATACGCACGCCTACAAATTTTTCTTCGAATTCATCGCACCCGCCAGGACATCCTGTCAGCTTTCTGGCATTTTCTGCTCTCTCGGCTGTTCCTGCTCTTCCCAACTTGGCCACAGTTCTCCAGGTCCTCCAGGACAACGAATTCTACGCGAAACTCTCCAAATGTTCCTTCAACAAAACAGAAGTTAAATTCCTGGGTCATTACATTGGACGCAACGGCATTAAGGTTGATCCGAAAAAGGTTAGCACAGTCCGTGACTGGCCTACTCCGAAAACGGCGAAAGAGATCGGCTCATTCCTCGGTTTGTGCAATTATTTTCGCAAATTTATCCAGGGCTATTCGTCTCTCGCGGCCCCTCTTCAAACCTTGTCTAACATCAAGGGTGAACTAGGCACCTTGTTCAAACAGGAACATCTCGTCTCATTCGAAGGCCTCAAAGAAGCTTTGCTTTCCGCTCCAGTCCTCGCACTGCCGGATTTTAGCAAACCTTTCGAGGTCATTACCGACGCATCTTTGCTTGGTACGGGCGCGGTGCTCTTACAAGATTCTTCTTGAGACTTCTCATTTGTTAGCTTCTTACCTCCGCCACTGTAAGTGGTTGAGATCTGGGTCCTGCTCTAAGGGGTTTAATACCTACGCCACCAAAACGGTGGTTGGGAGTTTGGTTTGTTTGTCCTCGACACACCCCTGATGTAATGGGGTTTTTTGCTTTGTGGGTGCTTTTTCTTTTTGTTTAAAGCACAGAGTCTCATACACCCTCGCGGTGTCAAGTAGACTTTAACATGTAATGTAATGTAATGTAATGTAAGATAAACACCCCATCGCCTTCGCCAGCAAGAAGTATATCCCAGCGGAGCTGAATTATACAACGACGGAACAAGAAATGCTAGCGATCGTCCACGCGTTGACCGAGTGGCGATGCTACCTCGAAGGTTCCCACATGACATTGGTCACTGACCACAATCCGCTCACATATTTTGACACCAAAGCGGTCCTTTCTCGACGCATGGGCCGATGGCAGGAGGACCTGGCGCCCTTAAGCTATACATGGGAGTATCGCGCAGGTCGCAATAATATGGCAGACCCGGTCAGTCGCAATCCTAACCTCTCTGCCCCCGCCAACGTCGCGGTTGCGCACCAGCTGTTAGTTTTCTCTCTCTTGGTCAGCGAATGCCGGCCTCGATCAAAAAAGCAACGTCCTATTGCAGTCGGTCCCGCGGTCGTGGATATCCTTCCCCGCCCACCGACTGTCCTCCCCGTACCTTCGGTTCCGGTCAAGGAAACGCGACGACGCAGTCGGCATACGCCCGCTGCGTCGACTCCCTCCTCTTCGTCCATCATGGATCGAATTTTGGCTGGATACAAACAGGATTCGAACTTCACGCCGGGCTGCAAGCGCCTCCGCGATAAGTTTTCCAGAAACGGTTACTGGTTCAAGAAGAACAAGTACGGACGCGAGTTTTTGTGTGTCCCCCTCGACGCAGCCCTTCGCTTGGATATTATCCGCGAAGCTCACGACCCTATTTACATGGGCCATTGCGGTCGCACCAAGACATTGGAACTAGTCACCCGCACTTTTACTTGGGCCAAAGTCACGGCAGATGTTACTGCCTTCGTCCAACAATGCCATAAGTGCCAAACGAACAACTAAGCCCGGAAACGCAAAGCCTAACGGTACCATGGTTCCCGTGGAAATTCCTGAGAAATTCTGGGAGTGTGTCTCCACGGACCTCATCACGGCGCTTCCGCCAACGTCTTCGGGCCACGATGCCATCGCGTTATTCGTCGACAAACTGTCGAAGATGGTTCATGTCGAACCTTGTCATACTACGATAAACGCAGAAGAATTCGCTACCCTATACCTGAATCGTGTCATCCGCTATCATGGTATCCCAAAGAAACTCCTCAGTGATCGCGATGCGCGATTCACAGGGCATTTCGGCGTGGCTCTCCATCGATTAATGGGCACACGACAAGCGTTTTCGACTGCGTTTCATCCTCAAACTGACGGTTAGACGGAACGCATGAACCGAGTCATCGAGGACATGATTCGCCACTACGTGGGGCCGTACCACGACGATTGGGATAAGTCCTTGGCGCTGGTGGAATTTGCAATCAACAATTCCTACCAAGAGTCCATTCAAAACACCCCATTTCGGGCGTACCTTGGTTACGACCCTACGACGCCACTAAAGGCTGAGGTCGAATCGAAATGTCCGGCTGCCAACAATTGGTGGGCCGATCACATTGAACGACAAGATCAATGCAAGGCATGCATGCAAGCCGCTCAAGATCGGCAGAAAGCCCATTACGATAAGCGACGAACGGAGGTTTTCTTCAACCTTGGTGATAAAGTTCTCTTGTCCACCCGCAATATGAAGTTCAAGGCAACGGGTAAACCAAAGTTTACGCCTCGTTTTGTTGGCCCCTATACGATTACGGAATGCATTGGTCCACGCGACGAGGTCACCGGAGTCGTCCGGCAAGTCACGGCGTGCCGCTTGGCTTTGCCCAAGATGATGCGTATCCACCCCGTGTTTCACGTGGGTTTGATCAAGCATTGGCGCTCCGATGGCGTTGTCCATGTTGGACAACCGCTTGAGTTCGACTCCGACGGCGCTCCAATTTGGAATATCCAATGCATCATGCGCGAGAAATCGCGTGTGATAGGCACATCCAGCAAACGACGTCTCGAATACTTGGTCCGATGGCAAGACTTCGGTATTGAGCAAGACACTTGGGAGCTCGCCAAGGCGGTCAAGAAAAGTGCCCCTCACATCGTCGATGCATGGAAATCACGTGTTACGCCCGTTAGGTCCCGTCGTACGTCGAATAAAAGGGCCCATCACCAACCCATCGCACTCGACGCGTACGACACGGCGGTCAGATTGCTTTATTCATAAAGCTATCTTTCCCGGAGTACTCAAAAGGGATGTTAAATGGTTCTCTCCGAAACCAACTAGATTCATCAAGTATATTTTGAGCACGGCACATACGACTACGACTGGTATTCACATCCCACCCTTCTTACGATCAGATGCGGGGTCCGCATCTCTTCTGGAGGGGGGGGAGTGTAACGGTACAGAACCCTTCACGGGTACTCTGGCCTTCCAGCAAGGCATACGGGTACACCTTACCCGTAAGCCACGTGACGAACGCACATGATACAGTACCATACCCATGTACTGCTTCATCTCTCACAACGCACACGTTGCGTACATAGACACGAGCTACTCGGAACGAACCCTTCTACTCCTTCCACGAAGACGTTCTTCCCGAGCAACTCCACATCCCCTACTTAAGTAACACCCTACTGTTCTGCTAGCTTACGCATATCAACTACACATAAACATACATCACATAGACTGTTCCACTAGATTAACCCCCCAGGCTGCTAAGTGCATCCTGAGCTGTTACAGACGGTGGATTTGGCCATGGGGGCACCAAACTTGGGCTTGGCAGCAGCAGTACGACCAAACTGCTCCACCAGATCAACAATGTAGGAGTGCTGGGAGAGGTTGATATGAACACACCTGCCGTCAGAGTCAAGTGTAACAGCCATGTCCAATGAGAGGAACTGAACCGGTACACCCATCTCTTTGACCTCCCAGCCAGCTTTCTCCATAGCCTTGATCAGCAAAGCATACCTGTCCAGCTCACTAAAAGCACAGATAAAATCATCAACATAGGTCAGGACATAGCTCCACCCACCAATGGAATCCCTCCTAAAATACAGAGCAGGTTCTGCCTTGCACATAGTAAACCCATGTGCAACCAAAACCCGCTTGACATCCATACTCCAATCCCTGGGCGCCTGTTTCAAACCATAAAGGGACTTGATCAGTTTGCACACAAGGGGAACACCGTTAGGACCAAGTACCTTAAAGCCCTCAGGCTGGTGGCAGTACAGGTCCAGACCAGGTTCTAGCTTAGCATTCAGAAATGCAGTCTTGATGTCCAGCTGCCGAACAAACATCTTTCTATGAGTGATGGCAGCTAGGAGCACCCTCAGACCTGCTTTAGAGGAGACGGGGGCATATACGTCATGAAAGTCCAGCCCAGGACGCTGCAGAAAACCACGGACCACAAAACGTGCCTTGAAGCGCACAGAACCATCAACCCCAACCTTCTTCACAAATAACCACCTGCCAGACAGGTTCCTCTGCTTAGGAGGCTGTGGAGTGAGTGCCCAAGTACCATGGGCATGTAGGGACGCCATCTCATCCTTCATAGCAAGCAGCCACTGATCCCTGTCAGGGTTGGAGGGAAGCATGGCAGCTTTATAGGTTAGTTCAGTGGAGGTGGAAATGTATGCTCCCACGTACAAGCAGTTTACTTGTACATGAGCAGCGGGGGTATCAGCAATATCAGCAGTAACCGGTAGTATAGCCCCCAGTGCAGCACTACTGCCTGGTTGAACAAGGCCGGCATTCTTTGCCTCTATATCAACGAAGCCTGGGTCGACCGGAACACCCCAGCCATACGCAGTATCGGAACCAGACCAATGTTCAAGATCATCACTCACACTATCGGTGACGGCTACATCATCACATGGGCTTGACCCAGATGATCCACCAGGGACGGCAGGAGGCGAAGGGTGTAACAACGCCTGCGAGCCACCCAAGGTGGCCGGAGGTTGGCGACTATTAGACAATGGACCTATGACAGGCTCCACTATGACCTGAGACTGTCGTAATCCTAGAGCTTCGCCGACGGAACGTGGCGCAGAGGAGGGCCTGGCGACCCCCTGAGATTCAGGTAAATCACTGTCTGAAGGAACTTCGGAATCCCGCCCGCCCAGTACCTTCACACGCAATGCAGCACCATCAGCCCCTGACCTGGGACGCAAAGTCATCCCATGACTGGCCGTGGGAAAAACGCATCCCAAACGCGTTCCATGTTTTTCTATCCATGAATCACACTTGTATCGGTCAGCTACTACATGTAGCTACGAATATCTTCTATCCTTTCACAATGCTTTATACTCATTGCACAATTCCCAATGCGCTCTATGTTATGCTACCGGATAGTTGCGCTCCGCCCACAAATCTTTCCATGCATGCTCTATATCGCTATCCGGATAGTTGCGCGCGCCCACAAATCTTTCCATGCATGCTCTATATCGCTATCCGGATAGTTGCGCGCGCTCACAAATCTTTCCAGATCAGATTGACACGCTGGCACGCTCTGGTCCAAGAACGGAGAAGATGAAGTTTCGAGAGGGAAGCGCATGGGCTACAATGGAACTTACGCAGAAGGTCAAGCGCTACGGCAATAAACGCAGTACTGTGTCATGGAAGTTAAGCGGAAGGGCACGCTACGCAGACTACCTATAAAACATTGACACGCTGGCACGCTCTGGCCCAAGAACGGAGAAGATGAAGTTTCGAGAGGGAAGCGCATGGGCTACAATGGAACTTACGAAGAAGGTCAAGCGCTACGGCAATAAACGCAGTACTGTGTCATGGAAGTTAAGCGGAAGGGCACGCTACGCAGACTACCTATAAAAACCTCAACTAGTGGTAGACATGTCTACTACTCGTTGCTTCGAATCTCATCGTAGACCTCTCAACGCTGCTAGAAATCTCTTCGATCATCTGTCGCTCGAAGGCTTCGAATCTTGGTAAGCAGACATGCTATTCTTTCGAGCGCAAATTATGATCCACATGACTGATAAAGCACCATGCGATCCCTTAGATCTGTCATCCTTGAGTCCTGAAGTCGATCGGAATCTTATCGCAGGCTACTTGAGTCCTGAAGTCAATCGGAATCTTATCGCAGGCTGCTTTCACACTTGAACGCTGCTAGAAATCTCTTCGATCATCTGTCGCTCGAAGGCTTCGAATCTTGGTAAGCAGACATGCTATTCTTTCGAGCGCAAATTATGATCCACATGACTGATCTTTCAAACTTGAACACTGAACTCTTGAACGCTGGACACTTGGACGCTGGATGCTGAGATATCAAGCTAGATAATCGTTTCGCTCAAGGGCTTAGACAGTTTCTTGGTAAAGTGATCTACCAATGCCACATTGCTCCACTATCCATATATCAACGTGCCAGTATTGATCTATACAACCCATTGGTCTGAAGACAGAAGATGGGGGGGGATGTCTGTAACCAGACTCTCATTCCAAAAATAAAGAGGAAGTGAAATTGGGGGTATGCGACACCCCATGCATCTGAATGAATCTTAAGAAAGAACCTGTTCTGTAGGTGTTTTATCATGCAAGTTCTTACTTCTGAATCATTACACTCCAAAATCTTGCAGGCAATATTCAACCAGACCCGTCTGCTCAGAAGAAGCGTCTACGTCTATGAAGATGCTATTGGCGCTCCACTAAGACTGGTTTTGGAAGGGACACAGCTGTGAAAATGTCAGGATACGTGAATAAACAGAAGAAGCGGGTTCAGAATGAACATCACAGAAACGTAGATGGGTCAGAAACATTCACTACTGTTACTGATACAAGCAACGTCTCCATTCGGTTCAAGCGCAAGCCTGAAACAGCAGACGAAGGAGTAGTAAAGCTAGCAAGAGTCAGCTGGGCTCATGACTTCATGTACAAGTTCACTAGCAGGTTCTCTGAGGGGAAAGGGGTCACCCCTCCTTCGCTGGGACAGATCCAACAGTACAAGGCACCGAAGAAGACTGTGGAATACGACAACATCACCAAAGAGTACTCCGACTCTTCCCTACTGCACAAATCTTTGGAGGTGGTACTACCTGTACTGTGGCCTTCCCTTCTAGAAGAAGAGACTGATGATACTCTGGATAGGAAAGATGAGCTTCGTAGAGTTGTCGAGCGTCACGACATCGTCACGACATCGTTCGCATCTATGTCATCTGTCTCGATCATCCGCATCCTCCAGCATCGAAGTGGCAAGTTGAACTTTACTATTCTGAACACTGATGTCCCACGTGTGATGAAGTTCATAGGACGCAACGTCTGTGATGAAACTGAGATTCAGGTGGCCCAAAATGGGAGCATCTGTGATACTATGATCAGTCGTGTGATCTGCGACAACCCAACAAAGCACAAAGACTACAAGGCGCTTCAGGCCAACAAGCCGAACAATCCGTGCAAGAGTGTCGTCCCATCCATGACAGCTATGGTCTTCAGGGCAGTGACGTCCCTCACCGATGCTCTGAGGATCATCAACAAGGAGAGTTGGGGACTGGCAAGTCGCCCGCAACTTCGGCAGACAATGCGGAAGAAACTATTGATCTACCTTGAACAAGTGAGAATAATGGAAAGAGGGTGGGGAGTGAGCGGGCGAGTAAGGGGACAGGAGGATGTGTAAGGTGGTACCGGGGGAAAGGTGTGAAAGTGGTACAGTCGACGGAATTCTAAAATGGAACCGCTTCGTGTAACCTAATGGTGTAGCAATCCACGGGGCAGTGGAACACCAATACGATTTTGAATCAACAAATTGCAAGATGTTAACGAGAATATCGTGGCGGGTCATTTTGTAGGACTGATAACGTGGAGCGACCGGATGTATCAATTGGGTTCAAGGGTCACCGGTAAGGGTGTCCCACATTCTGTCTCTGACTGTAAGTAATCTCCCACGAACTCTTAATCCTGGCAACTTTTATTTGTTCAGGTGCTTCTGCTTTCTAGAGTCAGCCGTACTGGAGAGGGTCATCTCTCGAAGTTCACAGACCTGTACTTCAAGATCGAGGAGGAGGCAACAAAAATCACTCACGTCCCGGTGATGCTTGGGGCGTTTGTCCCAGGGCTGTTGGAGGCGGTGTCCTCCAAGTCTGGTGGATCTGTGCACTACATGGAGCAGACTTATAAGGGGAAGGGGAAGGATGGACTTGTACTTCATGTACACGAGATGCTGCCATCCTCGGCTTCTCTGCTATCTGTGCCGCATGCAATCTGTTTCGTGGTGCGCATCCTAGCGATGTCGGATGTGGAATATCTTGAGACAGGGGTGTTCTTCTCGAGCAACATGAAGCGCAGCTCGGTATCGCAAAAAGGTGTCAAAGCTGTCAGAGCTGTTGATAAAAGGCTCGGGTTGGAGAAAGTGTCCCACAACGACTTCTCTGCCTACGGAATGAGGTACAGTGCAGCTAACATTCTCCACAATGTCTTTGGGCTTGTCTTTGATGCAGAAATCAGAGAGGGAGATAAGCAGAAGAACATTATGAATTCCGATTACCTGAAGCTTTCCCAGTTTGGTCACAGCAGCGAGTCCAGTGTGATGGAAGACACATATGCAAAGAACGCATCTCGTCTGTTAGGACCTGGAAGTGCCAGAATACTCCTGGAATATGAGGACCCTTTGACTGAGCTATCCAAAGGAAAGGAGGAGGAGAGGAAGAAGATTCAGCAGATGATTGCAATCAAGAGGGACAAGGCGAGAGTAGAGAGTGACGTTGGGGTATGTCATATTCTGGACAACAGAGTACTTCACGAGACCAAGCAGAGACTCGAGGAATTCAAGAAGAATGACTTCAAGAATCTTCTTCAGCCGCGCCAAAAAGTCTTTTCTGCTGCTGAAAATATGGCTCGGGCTCAGGACCAGCTCAGGCAGGCAGTCGCAAACGCAACCGCACTCATGACTGGCACTGAATCAGCCCTACCCTACCCTACCCTACCCTACCCTTGCCCTGAAGCAGCCCCTGGCCCTAATGCCCCCCCCCCTTTCCTCGTGGCTAGTGCAGTAGGATCAGGAGAGAAGTCATTGATAGAACATCTCACTCCTCTTGTCCCCACGCTGGATGTGTCTTGCACCTTTCTGGACCTTACCACAATTCCACGCAGGTGGGCGGTAGTGATGTTGGATGACATAGCTGTGCTGAACCGGAACTGCGAAGGCGAAAGTGCAAGCGCTACCAAGTGCAAGCAGACAGCAGGCGATGAAGGTGTGGATGTGGATGTGGATGTGGATGTGGATGCGGATGTGGATGTGGATGTGGATGCAGCTTGCCGACGGGCACTTGGGGCTGAGATCTCTTTGGCGACCAGGGACACCTGCACTATGGACCTCAGCCATATCGGCCGGGTGCTGTTCTTCACTCGAGAATCTTTGGATGGGTATGTGTGTGCAGAACAACATTTCATACCATCCCAACCGACGCCAACCCAACCCACACTGACCCAACCAACACCAGCCCAGCCCATTATCCATCCTAGCACATCACTGCTGCACCCAACTGAGGAGGAGGTTGAGGAGGAGGCTGAGGAGAAGGCTGAGGAGGAGGAGGCTGAGGAGGTACCCAAGCCGGGTGAGATCTGTATCGGTCTTTGTGAGGACAAAAAGAAGAAGCCTGACAACTTCCAACTAGTAAAAAACAGCCTCTATTGCTACATTGGATACGTCAAGAAAATCGAACTAAAGGAGGACACAGGCAGTTCCGAGGACATGTTCAAAGTTTCTGGCCTCTTCTACAGGGGGAAGGTAAATACAAGAACGCTCACACAGGGGAAAAAAACAGAAACAGTCTTCTTCAGGAGGAAGGACTTTCTCTGTGTGTTGCAGCCGACGGAAGAGGAGCGTATGCAGGTGTTGACATTGGAGGAAAAGCAGGTCAGCGTAATTATAGAGGCAGCCCAAAGAGCAACCAAGTAGATGTACGAGGAACCAGGGATTTATACCCAAATTTTTAAAAGGTCATCTCACCACGTCGGGTGTCGAGCACGGTGTGATACCGACGCGTATCTAACACAAATCCGATGTACATCTAACAAAATCTAATTCTGATTTATCCTAAAACTGTCTGTACGTGGGCGAATTCTGGTTTTCCGTTCGGCGCATCGAATGAGTCGCAGTTCGATAGAGAGGGATTCGAGTTTGTATGGCTGTAATCTGTATGTATTTTGCGTTCTTTACACTAGTTTTTCGAGTCTCACTCGGAACACTTCTCTTCTATTGATTGAAGCCGCATTGTGTCGCGGTTTTCGCAACCTCATTCACTATTAACCGGTCCTCAAAAGAATCCGCGCATGGTCTCGAGCAGGCTTCTGCTTGACACACTATGGGGAATCCTGAAGGGGGGTCGCGGGTCCGCGGAGCGGGACAGTGGAATTCAGCTTCTGACTCACTGTCTGATCCCATGCATGGGGCGACCTAGATCTGCATGGGCAAACAACCTCCTCAAATCATGAACGTTTGTGCACAAATCATCAACGCCGGTTACACCCAAGGCGTGCTGGCGAGCTGCGTCACTGAAGCTACCACCGCTCCAGCCACCACAACTGCCCCCACCATAACTGCCCCTGCGATCAGGTAGCCTGCCCTAACCACTGCAGCCGAGTGGGCCACCCCGTAATAGCAGTGTGTGGCAAACGACTGGCAGTTACGCTTGCGAGCCTTGTAGTCCGCAGCGCCCAAACACGCCCTAGCACGTTTCACTACTTCATCAGGTGAGAACGGCGATGGCGGGCCGGACCCGATGCGTGGATCTCGACCCTGTGCCACAAACCACGACAGGGACGTCTCACGCACCCGTAGCTCGTCCAACGGCGCCTTACCACTACCATCGTCAAATAGAGGCTGAGGGTCACCGCGGCAGAAGTGGATCACATGCACACTGTTCAGCACGTCAGACGCATCGCGCGCTGTGTACTCCTTGTTGTAAGAACGGCTTACGATGCCATCATGAGGGTAGTCCAGTACCCGGTTGCATGTCACCTTCACAAGCTGCCCACCAGATAGTTGCATGGCGAAATGCGTGTGGGCTTCTTGTAGCTGCACATTTTTGTTCTTCTTGGACGTACGCCCCATACATTTATACCCAAATTTTTAAAAGGTCATCTCACCACGTCGGGTGTCGAGCACGGTGTGATACCGACGCGTATCTAACACAAATCAGATGTACATCTAACAAAATCTAATTCTGATTTATCCTAAAACTGTCTGTACGGGGGCGAATTCTGGTTTGTTAGCGCGCATTGAATGAGTCGCAGTTCGACAGAGAGAGATTCGAGTTTGTAATGCGTAATATGTACAGACTTTGCGTGGTTTACACTCGTTTTTCGAGTCTCACTCGGACCACTTGTATTCGATTGATTGAAGCCGCGCATTGTGTCGCGGTTTTCGCAGCCCCCACGTTCGTCCATTCATTCTCACACACACCAAGGTGGCTTGCGCAGCCCCCACGTTCGTCCATTCATTCTCACACACACCAAGGCGGCTTTAGAAGCCCCCCGTCAGTCCATTCAGTCATCTTCACACACGCACGGCGGCTTTTTAAAAACGAGTGTAAACGGATGGGGGGACATGTGAGACATTCTCCGGAAGAATTTTTCAGTATTTATTTTTTGTTGAAATAATTGTTGGTCCCGAGATGGAGAGCCTTTTCAGAGGTGTTCATGTGAACACGTTTAAAATAGGGATTGATTGATGATTCTTATTTTTTTGTTGAAATAATTGTTGTTCCCAAGATGGAGAGTATTCGATTGATTGAAGCCGCGCATTGTGTCGCGGTTTTCGCAACCTCATTCACTATGGTCCGGTTCTCCAAGGAATCCTCGCATGGTCTCGAGCAGGCTTCTGCTTAACACACTATGGGGAATTCTGAAGGGGGGATCGCGGGCCTCCATTAGATCTGCCCTCCGCATGTTATTAAATCTTTTTTTCTGCAGATCGTCGCTTTTGGGCAACGTTGGGGGGGGGTGAAGAGGTTCTCGAAGATATTCCTCTGCCTTACCTACTCATTTTACTGTTCCGATGACTGTAGTATTCCCCGATTATTCCCCGATTATCTCGTACATTTATTTCATACTGGTATATTACGTTTAATTTTATGTTCAGTCATGTCACGCTCCGACTGCCCGACAAAAACCAACGAAAAAACCGATGTGGTGGTCAACGGCAAAACTGTCGAGCGCACCGTATACATGGTGAAAGGTAAAAGATGCTACTCCAAACGCGATTCAAAAACCAACAATGTCAAGTATGTTCCGATTTGTGCGGATAACAAAAAGAAACAGTTGGGTGGGAATAATGGTAAAGATCATTTCCGCGCGAATACATCGTATGTAAGAAGTACTGTACAAAATAAAGAAGCTACTGGGGGAATACTTAATGCGTTTCATCATACAACAGCGGCTACAAATAAACAATTCCCAGGACTGGAAGTTCAGAAGAAACGGTTTTCAAACACTGAGCATGCTAAACAATTTGCTAAGTTGGAACTAGATTATGATATACGAGCTGATCAATTACAAGGAATGGAAGTTCAGAAGAAACGGTTTTCAAACGCTGAGCATGCTAAACAATTTGCTAAGTTGGAACTAGATTATGATATACGAGCTGATCAATTACAAGGAATGGAAGTTCAGAAGAAACGGAAATAAGGAAATGTGGGTGCAATATTTAGACCCAAATTTCTAAAAGGTCATCTCACCGCGTCGGGTGTCGAGCACGGTGTGATACCGACGCGTATCTAACACAAATCCGATGTACATCTAACACAAATCTAATTCGGATCTATCCTAAAACTGTCTGTACGGGGGCGAATTCTGGTTTGTTAGCGCGCATTGAATGAGTCGCAGTTCGACAGAGAGAGATTCGAGTTTGTAATGCGTAATATGTACAGACTTTGCGTGGTTTACACTCGTTTTTCGAGTCTCACTCGGACCACTTGTATTCGATTGATTGAAGCCGCGCATGGTCTCGAGCAGGCTTCTGCTTAACACACTATGGGGAATTCCGAAGGGGGGATCGCGGGTCCCGCAGAGCGGGACAGTGGAATTGAGCTGCTGACTCACTCTCTGATCCCATGTGGAACCATCAACCAAGCAACAACCCAGCGGCGGCTTGGCGGTTCCGTATACAAATTCAAAAAGACCCATCTTAACAACGTAAGACTTCTCTTCGATTGATTGAACCCGCATGTGTCGCGGTTTTAGCTATGGTCCGGTCATCCTGGTGGCTTCTCAACTTATAACTTATAACCAAACACTCAGTGGAATTCAGATGAGGACTCGCAACGTGATCAGACGGGATCTCAAGCAGATTACATAGGGGGGATGAAGACCACGTGTCGTAGCCTAACGCCCATCGGTTTGGAACAAAAAGGTAGGGAAGTAGTACTAGTATGACCCTTTTACATAAAGTAGTAATATATAGATATACATATATAGAGAGCTTTGTCCAAAAGGACACTACTGGTCCTACAGGCCTACCACCGGATGAGGATAGACGTATTGGAACAAAAAGGTAGGGAAGTAGTACTAGTATGACCCTTTTACATAAAGTAGTAATCGTCTCAAGCAGGCTCCAGCTTGACAACATGGTGGGAATCCGCAAAGGGGGATCGCGGGTCCGCGGAGCGGGACAGTGGAATTCAGCTGATGACTGTCTGATCACATGCATGGGGCGAATGGGTTTTTCTAAAGGGGGAAGGGCAGGCGACAGTGGAATTCAGCTACTGACTCCCACACACCACGGATTTCGCAGACCACACGTTCGTCCATTCATTCTCACACACGCCACCCATCAGACAGACAACAGACCGCACACACATGACACGGTGGATTGCGCAGACTCACATCTGTCTCCACACGACACACCGCACTAAGGCTGGCGGAGGCGGCTGTAGAAAAACGAGTGTAAACAAAATGGATACCTGAAACTGACATTACAGATTACAGATGGCACACTCAAGGTACATTTCCATTGATGTTGAAGCATGTGCCACCGGGAGAGGTCACAACGATCGCTCTCCATGCCAAGTAGCGGTTGTTGACGATGACGGGACGCTTCTGCTAAACGAGGTCATTTGTGTTAATGACATTTACGATCCGATGACCTCCCTGACAGGTGTTACGCGAGAGCAGATTCTTGCTGGAAAGCCTTTCGAGGAGGTCCGGGAATCAGTCATTCAGATTCTGTGCCCTCGCACAAGCATCATAGTTGGATGCAGACCACAGGGAGATGTCAAATGGATGCAGCTGGAAGAAGGGATTCACTTTGCATCCATTGTCGATTTGTCTGACCTACTCAAGGCATGGAACGATCGTTACAAGAATTACAACTTTTTTTCACTACGAAAGATGGCGTATGGTCTTCTTGGTACGACGATTCAAGATGCGGCACATTCTCCTGTGATTGACGCCCAGATTTCACTCGAAATATACAGGAAGCATGCATCAGATCCTGTTCGGATGAAATCTGCAATCAAGAAGCTGAGTAGGATGACTTATAAAAGGGAGTTCCCTGAAGATATGGGGAAGACGGTGATTGTTGGCGATATCTGCTCGTACAAATTCAACCCCAAGAAATGTTTTTGCGGACAGCCAACTTTTGCATAGATTCTTAGTATTGGGATGATCACTTAACCGCATTCAATGTGGCCCGGTCCTCAAAAGAAACAGTATGGTCTCAAGCAGGCTTCTGCTTGACAACTATGGGAATTCTGAAGGGAGGTCGCGGGCACCGCGTAGCGGAGCAGTGGAATTCAGATGCTGGTATCAAGCAGAATTCTGCTTGGACACCCCTTTTGGTTTTATTAAGGGGGAAGCACGGGAATTCCTGTCCCGAATGACTTCTGAGACGAAGACTTCTTTCTTCGACTTACACGAAACTTGAAAAATGTGAATCTTTTGCTTAGCACCCAATTCCCGGCCTTTTTCATTAAGGATGACTTTTGAAAAGTCCCGAGTTCTGTACCCGGTGCTTTGGCATTCAAAAACGTAGTAAAATGGCCCGGTGGAAGTTTGTGAAGACATGATTATTCTGTGTAATTCAAATACAAAAAAATAATTATCGCGTTGGGGGTCACATTGCCTTCAAACTCGAGTGTTTGCTTGTGAAATCCGGTAGTATCCATGTAAGTTGTGTTTATGAACACGACTGGTACTCAAAAGAAAGCGGTGTATATCAAGCATACTTCTGCTTGACAACCCTAGTGATTTTCTGTAGGGAGGAGCGCGGGCACCGCGGAGCGGTGCAAAGGGATCGAGCTGCTGACTCACTGTCTGAATATATGGAGTGTCACATGGACAAGGAGCGGGACAAGGAGTGGGACAGGGAGAATAGTGGGCGGATTCAACTGGTTACAATAGACAATCTCAATCAATACATACAGCTCTCCATCTCACCACACCTCATCAACTAACGTCCAGACCCACCCGCCCCCATGCTAAGTGGGCATACACCACAGTCACATGATTCGAATGTAGTCGAGTGATCGACTGTCACAACTGCATTCGCAGGGCAATCCCTGCAATTCACAAGCATAGGGATAGGCATACCAAACATCTTAATGATTATGACACTAAAATCAGGAGACGAAGAGTGCTTCAAATCTCGCAGTCGAACCCCTTCCCGGTCGACAACATCCTCGCCAACATCCTCCTCGTCGATGATGCAGAAGATGCCATTCTTGATGTACGGAACACTTCCTGCATACTCGGAATGCATACACATGGAAGTTCGGAGCTGAATCTTGATAGCCCCCTTCTTCATCATAGCCATCTTCAGTGCCTGCGAACATGGGTGGATGGTTGGTCAGCTCATGCTTTCGCAGCCAGCACAATCTTCGCAATCAATTACTGGATAATGCTTTCGAAGGTGGAGACATAGAGCTAGCAAGCCAGCGCAATCCGAACGCGAATTTCGCAAATACTAGCATCCATGAAAGTAACCATGAATGGCTTTCGCAGGTGGAGACATAGAGCTAGCAAGCCAGCGCAATCCAAACTCGAACTTCGCAAATACTAGCAGCCATGAAAGTAACCATGAATGGCTTTCGCAGGTGGAGACATACAGCTAGCAAGACTCGCGAATAATAGCAGCAATGAAAGTAACCATGAATAGATCTCGATGACTGCTACTGTTGAACTCACCCTCGGAATCAGCTTTCGGAGTTGTTCGCTGGATGCTCCCTAACACACGGAGTTCACCCTCGGAATCAGCTTTCGGAGTTGTTCGCTGGATGCTCCCTAACACACGGAGTTCACCCTAGGAATTAGCTTTCGGAGTTCGCTGGATACACACTGAGTTCGTGAGAGAAGAATTGGAGAACTTCGGAACTTCGGAACTTTGGAACTTGGTTAAGATTGACATGGCTGGGGTGTGTGTGGCTTGGCCTGGGTGTGGCGTGGACAGGGTTCGTATTTGTCGAGGCGCATGGGGACACGTGTCGTCTCAAGCAGACTTCTGCTTGACAAACATGTCGGGAGTATGAAAGAGGAATCGCGGGACCCACGGAGTGGGGCAGGGGAATTCAGTTGAGGACTCGTGGGAAGATTCGAGGCGCGCGAAAACATTACGCATTGGATTACGCATTGATAGAGAGTTGGTTGGGACGCGCGTATCATGAGGATTTACGACGACGACAAGGGTTTCGTGTGCGTGCGGACTCAAACAAAAGAGTGTAAGAAACGCAAAATACGGACAGATGACAGACGTACAATGGATACACGGAGGAGGACACACGCAAACGGCGGAACACTGTAGAATGTATAGGAGGACACAAGATGCGGAACACTGTCGAATGTATCGGAGGACACAAGAGGCCGAACACGGTCGAATGGCACACGCAGGACACTCATTGACACACGAAAACGGCGGAACACATGTCGACGACTCCTCTTCATAGTCACACTCACTCACTCACTCAGATTAAAGGGACCGGCGCTTGCGTACACAGGCATGCCCAATCATTGTGTATTGCTGGAGGTACGATCGCCGGGCATTATAAAAGGACCTCCTCGCCCCGAGACTGCATATTTTTATTTTATTCTCCTCATCAATAAAAACGAGTGTAAACAACTTTGACAGACTTCCATTTTGCTTAACCTCACGCTGTACCGTTGACAATATTTAGCAATATTTAACATATTTAGCAACTTAAATATTGTTTTAATAAAATGGCCTCAAATACCGGATTCGGCACGCCCCTACACGAAATCCTTAATATTACACCAAAAACAATGGGGATGTCAAGCTGAGTTGAGACAAAACATACGTCTCATATCTCTCTTTTTTTATTATTAAAAAAAAGTGTAGCGCTTGTATCGGTTGTAGCACCTACAGCAAAAGGTTATATATGGAACGGCAAGTTGAAACTATTGCTGAGAGCCGTACAAACGATACAAACGCTACAGGACACCGGATCGTGTCTTAGGGAGCGTCTACAAAAGACATCCGCAAGGTTTCAAGCAGGCGCCATGCTCTACAAAACATACATCTCCTCTCTCTTTTTTTTTATTATTAAAAAAAAAGTGTAGCGGTTGTATCGGTTGTAGCACCTACAGCAAAAGGTTATATATGGAACGGCAAGTTGAAACTATTGCTGAGAGCCGTACAAACGATACAAACGATACAAACGCTACAGGACACCGGATCGTGTCTTAGGGAGCGTCTACAAAAGACATCCGCAAGGTTTCAAGCAGGCGCCATGCTCTACAAAACATACATCTCCTCTCTCTTTTTTTTTATTATAAAAAAAAAAGTGTAGCGGTTGTATCGGTTGTAGCACCTACAGCAAAAGGTTATATATGGAACGACAAGTTGAAACTATTGCTGAGCGCCGTACAAACGATACAAACGCTACAGGACACCGGATCGTGTCTTAGGGAGCGTCTACAAAAGACATCCGCAAGGTTTCAAGCAGGCGCCATGCTCTACAAAACATACATCTCCTCTCTCTTTTTTTTTATTATAAAAAAAAAAGTGTAGCGGTTGTATCGGTTGTAGCACCTACAGCAAAAGGTTATATATGGAAAGACAAGTTGAAACTATTGCTGAGAGCCGTACAAACGATACAAACGCTACAGGACACCGGATCGTGTCTTAGGGAGCGTCTTCAAAAGACATCCGCAAGGTTTCAAGCAGGCGCCATGCTCTACAAAACATACATCTCCTCTCTCTTTTTTTTTATTATTAAAAAAAAAGTGTAGCGCTTGTATCGGTTGTAGCACCTACAGCAAAAGGTTATATATGGAACGACAAGTTGAAACTATTGCTGAGAGCCGTACAAACGATACAAACGCTACAGGACACCGGATCGTGTCTTAGGGAGCGTCTTCAAAAGACATCCGCAAGGTTTCAAGCAGGCGCCATGCTCTACAAAACATACATCTCCTCCTCTCTCTTTTTTATTATTAAAAAAAAAGTGTAGCGTTTGTAGCGCACAATTAGACAAAGTATATAAGGATCGTGTGCGGTATGTTATGAACATGGAAATGAGCGACATCATTTGGGAAACCTATCATTGGCTCTTGAAATGCGGTCGAGACGTCGTCGGTGACACCGTCCTCATCCCTACCGGAGCGAAGAAACCTATCGTTCGTCACAAGGAGCCAGGGCAGTGGTCCATGGAAAAGGCGCATAGTTACATGGTCAAAAACCCTGAGCATGCGCAGTGGGGACTTCTCCTGGATTCGTTGTGCGTTGTCGACGCCGACTCTGACGATGCTGTGGCGAAGATTGAGGCCCTGCAAGACCCTGACGTCGTCGAAGCCCTCTCGGTGTGCCCCATCCAACAGACCAACAAGGGCCGGCATTATCTGTTCATTCGCCCAGAGTGGGCGGACGCGGAAGGTTACTGGGATGGCGCACGACAGGTCATCGGTTTTGACGCCGATTTGAAGACGCGTTGTTCCACCGGTACACGCGGCGTCTTGGCGATATGCCCTTCCTTGAACAAGACGTGGGTGCGTGAGCCGTGGGCTGCGGGGACTAAGCTCGTCGATATACCTCGGACGTTGATGGAGCTGGTGGCGAAACCAAAACAAACGAAACAAAAGAAACAACGGTCAATCAAAGTTGTGGTCAATGACGATATCGATCACGAAAGTGGTGCACCCGAGGCGTTTGATGAGGTCGCGGCGCTGGTCGATATCATCGCCGCTTCCCGCGCAAGCTCATACCGCACATGGATGGAAGTCGGGTGGTGTCTGCACAACATATCACCCACCCATCTCCCATTGTGGGAACTCTTCAGCAAAAAGTGCCCGGAGAAGTACACAAAGGGGAAGTGTGGCGAGGTATGGGGCACAATGAATTCGGATGATCGCGCGGGCTTGCGCTTGCGCTTGCGCCTAGGCTCTTTGCACATGTGGGCCAGACACGACTCCCCGGTTGAGTATTGGGACATCGTCAGTCAGCGCGTCATCGAGGACATCCGCACGTGCAACGGGAGCCATAACGAGATCGCGCGCATCGCGAAAAAAATACTTGGCAAACGCATCGCTTCCGCGAGCACGAACGGCAAGATATGGTACGTATTCGACGGGCGATGGAAGACGGACGTCGCCGCGATCCACGTCAAGCACGAGCTGTCCACCGTTGTTCTAGAGCACTTCATTATCGCTATGAACAAGGAGAGAGCGTCCCAAAGCGCTTACGACATGCAGAGCAACGCGAGCACAAAGAACGACGCCGACCGGCTAGCGCACATAACCGCGCGCCTCCAGGACGCGACCTTCAAGAACAACGTACTGCAAGAGATGCTCGAGTACTTTTACGACCCGGACTTCATGAAGAAACTCGACGCCGACCCAAACCTCTTAGGGTTCAACAACGGCGTGTGGGACCTCAAAAACGGCGTCTTCCGTCAAGGGCATCCGGAGGACATGGTCTCCATGTCCGTGGGATTCGATTACAATGGCGCAGTGTGCGTGGAATCAGCAGACCGCGTGCGGAAATACTGGGACACGATGCACCCCGATATATACCAACGAGAATACCTCATCCACACATTTGCTAGACAGCTGTACGGAGACAGCGGACAAGAGCTCTTTCACATACACGCCGGCGCCAACGCGTCAGCCTCTAACGGGAAGACCAAGTTCTTCGAAGTCATGGAGATCGCATTGGGCGACTACATCCGGAAATTCGGCGTGGAAATGCTGACAAGCAAGCAACGCATCGATCCAGGTCGCCCGATGCCAGAGTTTGCGACGTGGAAGGGGGTCCGCATTATGTATTGCACAGAGCCAAACCACGACGAAGTCTTAAATTCCGGAGTCCTCAAGGATATGACCGGTGGGGAAGGCATCACCTACCGCCTCTTGCACTCCAGCGACATCGTACGCTTCCGCCCGCAACACAAGATACACATCATGTGCAACGCCCCGCCGATGGTCGACGGTTCTGACTCGGGAGTCCAACGACGGATACGAAAACTCGACTACATCAGTAGGTTTGTGGACGCGGATGAGGCGGACGCCGCAAAATTCCTCTTCCCACGAGACGCAGGGCTTGTAGAGGCATTCAAGGCAGACGGAGCGATGCGCATGGAGTTCCTACGCACCCTTCTACACGCGTTTGCATACGCTTACAAGTTCGATATGCCCGATTCGTTAAAGAAGACCAGTGCGATGTACTTGAACGCGAACGACGCAGTGGCTATGTTCGTCGAAGAGCACGTCGCTGCCAGCCAGGACAGCGCATTTCTGCTGAAGGAGGCCAAAGAACGCTTCAAGACATGCGAATATTTCAACGGGAAACTCAGCACGATCAAGACGGACCTGGAACGTCACCTAAGCGTCAGGTGTCTAGAGCAAAGCCGCGTCAAAAGCCGCGGAAACGAAAATTTGCGAGGGGTTTTCAAAGGATACAAGTTGGTGTAAAGAATCGAATGAATGAATGAATGAATGCAAGCAAACGCACGCACGTACGTACGAACACACGCAAAGGGATGAACACTGTCATCGTCCATCAATCAGACTCCACATAATGGGCGTTCCTGTCTCCCGGCCGATTTTTTAAAATTTCTAATCAGGATTTAGAGCCTCCTGAACGACTCGCTAGCTTGAGATATCAGCACCAAGGAATCACAATTCCGCTCCATACCATGTTTCGCAACCAGTCAAAATCGGCCGGGAGGCAGGAACGCTCATTACATGCAAACGGCGGAAACATGTCCTCGTCCTCGTCTCCAAAAGACACCACGGATCCTCATTGTCTCGTCCATCTGTCTCCAGGCTAGATGATAATGATGCTTATGGATTATCTAGATTTGTTCAGAAAATAAGGATGGAAGCAAAAGACGGCTTCAAGGAACCCTCAAGGATCGTACAGAGTGCCCAGGAGACTTTCACAGATTGGAAGGAGAGAGTCTGACGATTCCTCTTTTGACAGAGGAACTGCTCGTCTTCGCAAGCGGCGGCGGCTACCTTGACAGCACTCTCATCGATCCGAGAGGTTAGCCAACCTCGAGTGTGTTATCAGACATCGGGGTTTTGGCAATCCCCATCAATGATGCTGTCGGGCGTGAGCCACACACTTCACTCGAGGCTCGATGAATGATGCTGCTCATGGAAAGGAGGAAGATGTCGGTCGGTCGTGTTCGAAGGAAGAGAGAGGAGAACAAAACAAAAGGAAATTATGCAGTTACGGGGGATCGTCGGGTCTTTTATCATGTCCGGCGATCGATTGTACCGACGCCAGCACTACACAGGATTTGGTTGAGGGGGCTTAGGCCACTCACTACGTTTACACTCGTTTTAGAGGAACGGCTCATCAAGGACGGCGGCATATGTGTCGAGTCGATTAGAGTAGAGTAGAGTCACATGGCGACATCTCGCATCACGGCGGCACGTGTGTCGAGTCACAGAGTCACAGAGCGAGCGACCTCTCGCATCACGGCGGCGGCTGTCGAGTCGAGTCACATGGCGACATCTCGCATCACGGCGGCACCTGTCGAGTCGAGTCACAGAGCGAGCGACCTCTCGCATCACGGCGGCGGCTGTCGAAGAATCCTCGTCAATCAGCCTCCACACGACACATGACACTGCGACCACTCGCTCTCATCAAGGACGGCGGCATCTGTGTCGAGTCGAGTAACAGAGTCACAGAGTCACATGGCGACATCTCGCATCACGGCGGCACCTGTCGAGTCGAGTCGAGTCACATCACATCACATGGTGACCTCTCGCATCATGGCGGAAACTGTCGAGTAGAGTCGAGTCACATCACATCACATCACATGGCGACCTCTCGTATCACGGCGGAAACTGTCGAGTAGAGTCGAGTCACATCACATCACATGGCGACCTCTCGTATCACGGCGGAAACTGTCGAGTCGAGTCACATCACATGGTGACCTCTCGCATCATGGCGGAAACTGTCGAGTCGAGTCGAGTCGAGTCACATCACATGGTGACCTCTCGCATCATGGCGGAAACTGTCGAGTCGAGTCGAGTCGAGTCACATCACATGGTGACCTCTCGCATCACGGCGGCACCTGTGTCAATACCTCGATACTGTAAGATATCACTCACAGATGACGGAAACCCCGGTAAAGTAATCGCAAACGGTGATCACATGTCAGCAGAGGTCTGCTAGACAATAGATCTCGTATATCGATAGGGGATTCGCGGGACCCACGGAGTGGGGCAGGGGAATTGAGCTGCAGAAACCAAGTGTGTCATGTCAAGGCATCAATCAATCATATGTCATCGTCCATCAATCAGACTCAACATGCAAACGGCGGAAACATGTCCTCGTCCTCGTATGCAAAAGACACCGCGGAGGCAAGCGCATCCTCATTGTGACAATGTGACAAATGTGACAGGTTATAGACATAACTATTATCTGATAGACCTCATTAACAAAATAGTATGCCATATGTCAATTTATAGTTTGGTAAAATAACAGTCACATCTGTCACATCTGTCACATTTTTAGTTGAGATTGGGGAAGGAACGCCCATTACATACCCCCGCACACACGCACGGCGGGGGATTCTGTCTTGTCGTTCCATTGCCACACACCCCCCTCCTCAAGAGGACACGTGGGGATCCTCAATCGAAGCCCCAAACGGAGTATAACTACTGGGGGCATTCACTTCTATCAACAAATCTGAATGAGAATAAAGGACATGACGACTATCGATATCGATATCGTCACGCCGTCTGCGTGCATGATGGGATCACACGTACGTGCGCCTCGGTACGTGGTAGGAGACGACGTTGCAGCAAAGATACTGCTCAAGGATTTGGAAGGGAAGCTTGTCAAGTCCAACGGGGTCGTCTTGGTAAAACATGGAGACGTTTGGACCAATGACAAGAATGCCGTCAAAGACATCATGTTCAGGGCGTGCGAAGAAGCAAACATACATATGATAAACGATTCGGGGAAATCAAGACAGTACAGCAGCACGCGCGCAGGTGCACGAAATATTGTGAAGACAGCCAAACACTACATCACGGTAGACAAAAACTTTGTATCTGTAGACAAACGACGTAGCATAGATAGATAGATAGATAGGATAACGCACTTTATCACGACACATGCCGCATTCTCACACACACACGCGTCGCGGAGGCTGCTGTCGAGATCATGATGATAACTTTAACCCACAAACCACTCACTCACTCACTCATTCTCACGCAAACGGCGGAACACGGTCGAATGTCATGTGTCATGTAAGGATGCGGGGGGCGCTGCTGACACACGTGCCGCTCGACATCCATTTAGGGTTTTGAGATGGGGGGACGGATCTAGGTAGGTGTTACAGGATGATGAGTGACGGAATCATATCCACTGGCTGACCAAGACTTCTTCAGACGATCACCGAGACATGCATGGCATGTTGGTTGGGTTATTTAGTTGTTTCTACGATTTTGAAGGTTTATAGGAGGTGAACGCACAAGCAAAACGGAGGAGACGCGTCCATCATGCATGGAAGACCAGGGGATAAGAGTAGAATACATGGAAACGGAAAACAAAAACAAAAACAAAAACAACAACGGAGGTGGAGAAGGGGATAATGATGCCGACAAGCTTCATGGACAGCACGCATGTAGAGAAGATTCTACTGCTCCTAGAAAAAAACAGGTGGGATTCAAGAGACACATGGCGAGGAGTGGCGACGGCATTGAAGAACGAGTACGGAGAGGCGTACAAGGCACTATGGAAACAAATGTCCAAGGTGTCGCCAAGATACGATGAGGAAGACGCAGAGAAGCTATGGGACATGGTGGGAAGGCCCGATTATGATGGGCCGAAGATGACAATGAAGTCGGTGGTCAAGTGGGCCGGCGAGGACGACCCGTGCGGGTACGCTGTGTACCGAGCATATTCGATTCCACAAATAGTACGGGACAATTGGGACAAGGGAGACAGAGGATTGGGGGAGATTATGCACTATCTTATGAAAGGGACGTTGAAGAAGACAGGGAAGAGATGCAGAGACTACTACATATTAGATGAGGACACGTGCAGGTGGGTCAGTGTGGAGGATGGGTGGGTCAAGAACGTGGCGAGCAAGGTCTTAGAAGGGATGCTCAGGGACGTCGATTTATGGTTATCGACACAGGCCGCACAGTTGTGCATCGGAAAAGAAGAAGAATCCAGGAGTAAAGAAGATCTGGATGCGAAGAAAAAAGAAGTTGCCAGGCTGATCCGGTACATACAGTCTTCACGTGGAGTGAAGAACACAATGGACTTCGCAGGGCCACTTCTCATTGACGAGACGTTCGAGAAACGACTGAACTTTATCGGGGAACCAAAGAAGGTAACCGATTTTACCAGACAATATTTGGCGGAGCAGGACGGTGTGCAAGCGTTCCTAGCCGAGAAATGCGAGTTTGCGGAAGATTTCAGGGAGTCGAGCGTTGCCTTGTTCCACATGTATCTCGAGGAAAGCGGGGACAGTAACGATCGAGAAAAGTGGTTCCACGGGCAGATGAAGAACAAGGGGTTCGTAAAAAAAGTGCTTCAAATCAAAGGGAAGTCGACACGAGGATATATGGGATTGAGGCTACGACATGATTAATGAATGAATGCACGGCGGAAACATGTCCTCGTCTCCAAAAGACACCACGGCGGCACCTGTCGTGTCGAGTTGAGTCACATCACATGGCGACCTCTCGCATCATGGCGGAAACTGTCGAGTCGAGTCGAGTCACATCACATGGCGACCTCTCGCATCAGGCGGCGGCACATGTCGAGTCGAGTCGAGTCACATCACATGGCGACCACTCTCATCAGGGGAACCTCTGTCGAGTCACACTCTCGTCACAGAGCGAACTCTCACATCAGGCGGCGGCACATGTCGAGTCGAGTCGAGTCGAGTCACATCACATGGTGACCTCTCGCATCACGGCGGAAACTGTCCAGTCGAGTCACAGAGCGAGCGACCTCTTGCATAATGGCGGAAACTGTCGAGTCGAGTCACGTCACATGGCGACCGACCTATCGCATCATGGCGGAAATTGTCGAGTCGAGTCACGTCACATGGCGATTATGAAAGGGGAATCGCGGGACACACGGAGTGGGGTATGGGAATTGAGATGCAGAAACCAAGTGTGTCAAGGCATCAATGCTGATGATGCACTGCACTGCACTGCCTGACTGACTGACTGATTTCTCACATCACATCACATCACATGGCGACCGAACTCTCGCATCACGGCGGAACCTCTGTCGAGTCACATCACAGAGCGACCTCCATCATCGCATCAAGGACGGCGGAACCTGCGGCTTCTCCACGTGCCACACGGCGGAACATGCGGTTTCCCTAAACCCGAAACCCGGCTTTCGTCGCTTATAAAACTCGATGCATAATGGAAATGAAAGAGATTTGCGCAGTCAATCAATCGCTAGATTCCAGGATAATCAATCAATCGTACGCTGTCTGTCTGTCTGTCGCCAGAAGCCAAACAGGTGACCATTTGAGTTCAACATGTCGCATGCATTGGGATGGATGCTAGCAAGTTTCCATGATAGGCGCAGGGAACTAAACCAATGTGTCTCCCTCCCCAACATACAGGGAAATGCCGAGTGCGAATTGCGATGTTTGTAAAGGTCGGAGGAATTTCGGCTTTGATGGCCGATGCAGGAATTGTGGAAAGAAAATCGTCGGGGAGACAATCAGGACCAACAGGAATGATGATGATCATGTCACCAACAGGAATGAGCCTACAGTGAAGGGGATCCCCTAGATTAGATAAGCTAGACCATGCAGAGCTACCAAAGCTGCTGCGAATGCAGGCAGATGGTGATCAAGTGCGGCATCGAAGCTCATATGTAGGGACAGTTGATGATTACATTGTACTTTTTTTAAGGATTATGAAAAGTTGACCAAGTCAACCAGATTTTGTAACCGATATTGTCAATACAGAGACGGTGTGTCTTGTGACTCTGTGTCTTCAGGATAGGACCCCACTCCCACTCCCATCTCAGACTCCCAAAGCGACCTCTCGCATCACATGACGGCGGAACCTGTATAGTCAAAGTCACATCACATCACATCACATGGCGACCGACCTATCGCATCAGGCGGCGGAAACTGTCGAGTTGAGTCGAGTCACATCACATCACATGGCGACCTCTCGCATCAGGCGGCGGAACCTGTGTCGAGTAGTGTCACATCACATGGTGACCTCTCGCATCATGGCGGAAACTGTCGAGTAGAGTCGAGTCACAGAGTCACATGGCGACATCTCGCATCACGGCGGAAACTGTGTAAGAGTCACAGAGTCACATGGCGACATCTCGCATCACGGCGGAAACTGTGTAAGAGTCACAGAGTCACATGGCGACATCTCGCATCACGGCGGCACGTGTGTCGAGTCACAGAGTCACATGGCGACCTCTCGTATCACGGCGGAAACTGTGATACGAGTCACATCACATGGCGAGGGGGCTTAGGCCACTCACTACGTTTACACTCGTTTTTAGAGGAACGGCTCATCAAGGACGGCGGCATATGTGTCGAGTCGAGGCACAGAGTCACATGGCGACATCTCGCATCACGGCGGAAACTGTGTCGAGGAGAGTCGAGGCACAGAGTCACATGGCGACCTCTCGTATCACGGCGGAAACTGTCGAGTCACAGAGTCACATCACATCACATGGCGAGGGGGCTTAGGCCACTCACTACGTTAACACTCGTTTTTAGAGGAACGGCTGATCAAGGACGGCGGCATATGTGTCGAGTCGAGTCACAGAGTCACGTGATGCTATCGCATCACGGCGGAAACTGTCGAGTCGAGGCGAGTCACATCACATGGCGACCGACCTCTCGCATCAGGCGGCGGCATCTGTCGAGTCGAGTCACATCACAGAGCGACCTCCATCATCGCATCAAGGACGGCGGAACCTGTGTCGAGTAGAGTCACATCACATGGTGACCTCTCGCATCATGGCGACGGACCTCTCGCATTACATGACGGCGGAAACTGTGTCGAGGCGAGTCGAGTCGAGGCAAAGATAACAAACAACACTTGGATGAACCGTCTCACATTAACATATAACAAGCGGCGGAGCCCCTTTCACCTCCCCACAGCGGAGCGACTGGGGGCGACCGGAGGGGAGCCCCCACAAAAGGGTCCGCGAGGAACCGAGCGGGTGGGCGACCGGAGGGGAGCCCACAGTTCACATCAAGCTTGGAAGAAGCGAGATCGTCAGCGGTATCGGAGGACACATTGTCAAGCAAACGGTGGAAAACTGTCGAATGTATCGGAGATGCGGAACACTGTCGAATGTATCGGAACACTGTCCCACCACATCACATGGCGACCGAACTCTCGCATCACGGCGGAACCTCTGTCGAGTCACATGGCGACCTCCATCATCGCATCAAGGACGGCGGAACATGCGGCTTCTCCACGTGACACACGGCGGAACATGCGGCTTCCCTAAACCCGAAACCCGGATTTCGTCGCTTATAAAACTAGATGCATAATGGAAATGAAAGAGATTTGCGAAGTCAATCAATCGCTAGATTACAGGATAATCAATCAATCGTACGCTTGCTGTCTGTCTGTCTATCTGTCGCCAGAAGCCAAACAGGTGAACATTTGAGTTCAACATGTCGCATGCATTGGGATGGATGCTAGCAAGTTTCCATGATAGGCGCAGGGAACTAAACCAAATGCGTCTCCCTCCCCAACATACAGGGAAATGCCGAATGCGTATTGCGATGTTTGTAAAGCTCGGAGGAATTTCGGCTTTGATGGCCGATGCAAGAATTGTGGAAGGGGAATCGTCGGAGAGACAATCAGGACCAACAGGAATGATGATGATCATGTCACCAACAGGAATGAGCCTACAGTGAATTAGCTAGATTAGCTAAGCTAGACCATGCAGAGCTACCAAAGCTGCTGCGAATGCAGGCAGATGGTGATCAAGTGCGGCATCGAAGCTCATATGTAGGGACAGTTGATGATTACATTGTACTTTTTTTAAGGATTATGAAAAGTTGACCAAGTCAACCAGATTTTGTAACCGATATTGTCAATACAGAGACGGTGTGTCTTGTGACTCTGTGTCTTCAGGATAGGACCCAACCCCCCACTACCATCTCAGACTCCCAAAGCGACCTCTCGCATCACATGACGGCGGAACCTGTATATAGTCGAAGTCACATCACATGGCGACCGACCTATCGCATCAGGCGGCGGAAACTGTGTCCAGTCGAGTCGAGTCGAGTCACATCACATGGTGACCTCTCGCATCATGGCGGAAACTGTAGAGTCGAGTCACAGAGTCAAAGAGTCACATCACATCACATGGCGACCGACCTCTCGCATTACATCACGGCGGAAACTGTCGAGTCGAGTCGAGGCACATCACATCACATGGCAACCTCTCGTATCACGGCGGAAACTGTCGAGTAGAGTCACATCACATGGTGACCTCTCGCATCATGGCGGAAACTGTCGAGTAGAGTCGAGTCACATCACAGAGCGACCTCTCGCATCACGGCGGAACCTGTCGAGGCGAGTCGAGTCACAGAGTCACATCACATGGCGACCTCTCGTATCACGGCGGAAACTGTGTCGAGTCGAGTCACATCACATCACATGGCGACCGACCTCTCGTATCACGGCGGAAACTGTGGCGAGTCGAGTCACATCACATGGCGACCTCTCGTATCACGGCGGAAACTGTGTCGAGTCACAGAGTCACATGGCGACCTCTCGTATCACGGCGAAAACTGTCTAGTCACAGAGTCACATCACATCACATGGCGACCGACCTCTCGCATCACGGCGGAACCTCTGTCGAGTCACATCACAGAGCGACCTCCATCATCGCATCAAGGACGGCGGAACATGCGGCTTCTCCACGTGACACATGGCAGAACATGCGGCTTCTCCACGTGCCACACGGCGGAATATGCGGATTCCCTAAACCCGAAACCCGGCTTTCGTCGCTTATAAAACTAGATGCATAATGGAAATGAAAGAGATTTGCGCAGTCAATCAATCGCTAGATTACAGGATAATCAATCAATCGTACGATTGCTGTCTGTCTGTCGCCAGAAGCCAAACAGGTGACCATTTGAGTTCAACATGTCGCATGCATTGGGATGGATGCTAGCAAGTTTCCATGATAGGCTCAGGGAACTAAACCAAATGCGTATCCCTCCCCACCATGCAGGGAAATGCCGAGTGCGAAGTGCGATAATTGTGGAGGTAGGAGGAATTACTGCTTTGAAGGCCGATGCAAGAATTGTGGAAGGCAAATCGTCGGGCACACAATCAGGACCACCAGGAATGATGATGATCATGTCACCAACAGGAATGAGCCTACAGTGAATTAGCTAGATTAGCTAAGCTAGACCATGCAGAGCTACCAAAGCTGCTGCGAATGCAGGCAGATGGTGATCAAGTGCGGCATCGAAGCTCATATGTAGGGACAGTTGATGATTACATTGTACTTTTTTTAAGGATTATGAAAAGTTGACCAAGTCAACCAGATTTTGTAACCGATATTGTCAATACAGAGACGGTGTGTCTTGTGACTCTGTGTCTTCAGGATAGGACCCCACCCCCCACTCCCATCTCAGACTCCCAAAGCGACCTCTCGCATCACATGACGGCGGAACCTGTATATAGTCGAAGTCACATCACATCACATGGCGACCGACCTATCGCATCAGGCGGCGGAAACTGTGTCGAGGCGAGGCAAAGATAACAAACAACACTTGGATGAGAACCGTCTAACAAGCGGCGGAGCCCCTTTCACCTCCCCACAGCGGAGCGACTGGGGGCGACCGGAGGGGAGCCCCCACAAAGGGTCCGCGAGGAACCGAGCGGGTGGGCGACCGGAGGGGAGCCCACAGTTCACATCAAGCTTTGGAAGAAGCGAGATCGTCAGCGGTATCGGAGGACACAAGCAAACGGCGGAAAACTGTCGAATGTATCGGAGATGCGGAACACGGTCGAATGTATCACACGCAAGATGCGGAACACTGTCGAATGTATCGGAGGACACACACGCAAGATGCGGAACACTGTCGAATGTCGTGTGTCAGTCAGTCCATTCATGACTAATACACGGATGCGGTGGCGGATCATATCCATCAATCAGACTCCACATGCAAACCGCGGAAACATGTCCTCGTCCTCGTACCCGAATGTAATCTCAGCCATCCTGTGGGTGCTTCAGCAGGAGGAGCTCAAATTCAACGGTTAAAATGGGCCGCTTATTGCTACAAAAACAATGCTTTGGATATTTGCAACTTCGGGTTGGGTAAACTCTCTGTCATCATGCTTATCTTTGTCAAATGATCAACCTCCAACCTGAGTGTGCGGCACCGTCGCGAAGTGGCTGCAGTTGCTGTTCAGTAAGTGGTAGAGACCTGAGCAGTCCTTCAGATCCTTGTGAAGTGTCAATGCAAGTGTTGCCGTAAATTCCCGAAGGTCTTGTGTGTCTCTCTTCCAGCGCATAACAGCAAGCTGTGCAGCACGCTGGCGGGGCATGGTTATAAATTCGGTCAAAGTCCGGAGCCGGATTCGGGCACCATGCTTGCCTTCCTTCGGTGGACCCCAGAAGTCGACCACAAGGTTCTTGTCCTCCAGCACTCCAGGGAGGCGACCGATGAATACTCCATGGTGGAAAACCTCCTTTCTACCCGCCGTCCGCACAAGGATCTGGTCGCCTCGATTCAGCTCCTTGTCCACTTCAGCTATTTCCACAGGGTGCGCTAAAGAAGGGAGCATGCTCTTCATGTCCATGGCGTTCATCGCCCCCTCAATGAGAGCGAACGCGTCTACTGATTCATCGTGTGGCTTGAGTAGCATTATCCGCTTTAACGTTGGACTGTCAGTGCGCTCAGCCATACAGCTAGGGACATTTGTTGTTGGAGTAAAAATGAACGCATAGTGCTTTTTGTTGTTTTATTATCGGGAAAGATGAATCGCGGGACCCACGGAGTGGGGCAGGGGAATTCATCTGCGGACTCGCGGAAACACGTGTCCTAGGATCTGACTTGTCAGTCCATCGGAGGAGGACACACGCAAGATGCGGAACACTGTCGAATGTATCGGAGATGCGGAACACTGTCGAATGTATCGGAGGACACACACGCAAGATATTTAGAGCAGGATTTAGACCCTCATGAACGACTCGCATAAGCACCAAGGAATCACAATTCCGATCCATACCATGTTTGGAAACCAGGCAAAATCGGCCGGGAGGCAGGAACGCCCATTATATCACAACTGCCCGGACTCAATTCTTTGACGCACATGAACATGCAGTTGTACATAGAGAATTGTAATTGATTCAATATACTGTAACATTATTGACCGGTGTAACTTAAATTCAGCAACCAATCTTTCATCAAATGATGAACGAGCAAGAGCGTATCGAGAACTTGTTTTCAAACTTTATCGGAAAACATTGTGAAGTTTCGGATAAGGCTTGGGTACCGACGGACATATTGCACACAGCGTTCATGGACCACTGCATTATTGAAACAAATGACATCCTTTGGGTCACTAAACATGTGATCTATGATATTTTGTCAACGGAATCGATGTGCATGCGCTTTTTCAACTGCAAAGTAAAAGGAACTAGACGCGTACGCATGTTAACGGGCGTTATGCTAGTGACATATCCGTAAACGCCGCATAATTGCGGGCTGTATAAACAAACGGCGGAGCCCCTTTCAGGGTGGGCGACCACTGAAGGGGAGCCCACAGTTCACATCAAGCTTGGAAGAAGCGAGATCGGAGGACAGGACACAAGCAAACGGAAACTGTCGAATGTATCGGATATGCGGAACACTGTCGAATGTATCGGAGGACACAAGCAAACGGTGGATCCACACAGTCCGTCAGTCCGTCCATTCATGACTAATACACGGATGCGGTGGCGGATCATATCCATCAATCAGACTCCACATGCAAACGGCGGAAACATGTCCTCGTCCTCGTCTCCATACCCGAATGTGATCTCAGCCATCCTGTGGGTGCTTCAGCAGGAGGAGCTTAAATTCAACGGTTAAAATGGGCCGCTTATCGCTACAAAAACAATGCTTTGGATATTTGCAACTTCGGGTTTGGTAAACTCTCTGTCATCATGCTTATCTTTGTCAAATGATCAACCTCCAACCTGAGTGTGCGGCACCAAGTCTCGAAGTGGCTGCAATTGCTGTTCAGTAAGTGGTAGAGACCTTAGCAGTCCTTCAGATCCTTGTGAAGTGTCAATGCAAGTGTTGCCGTAAATTCCCGAAGGTCTTGTGTGTCTCTCTCTTCCAGCGCATAACAGCAAGCTGTGCAGCACGCTGGCGGGGCATGGTTATAAATTCGGTCAAAGTCCGGAGCCGGATTCGGGCACCATGCTTGCCTTCCTTCGGTGGACCCCAGAAGTCGACCACAAGGTTCTTGTCCTCCAGCACTCCAGGGTATCTTCGTCCAAGAAGTCGATGTTGATGTCCAATCCAGGTCGGGTGATGTACAGCCTCTCCATTATGTGGTAGATGGTTGGATGGTCTTCGGACACAACCAATGCTTTCAGCGCAAACAAATAGTGTCTGTTCCTTTTGTCTTCAATCGAGAAGCATTCTGTTCGTACTCAATTGTGGCACCAGATAATAGGTGGATTGTCGTGCCGTCAAACGTGAACATAGTCTTATTCATCACGTTCGATGTACGCCTGAAGACGATGGCCACTTCTGGGTACCGACAACAAAAATAAAACAAATAGACAACGTTTTTTATTGTCTATTTGTTTTATTTATTTCAGCTTGGTTGGGTATCCAGGGCCACCACGTGGAGGTGCTGATTTTGGCCCCTTTGTTTCTTTTTCAAATACTAATACTTGAAACAGAAACACCTTCTCATCCAGATTACTTCTTGATATGGGACATCGCTTTGCGTGATAACACAGGAATGGTGACGAAAGTCGGGTTGTCGTACATTACGAAAGTCGGTTTCTCGTAAATGACATTGGGTCGGGACGCAATGATTGCGAAGATGTCAGAGATTCCAAACATTTCTTGTGAATGCAATATAACTGGATGTGAGGAGGTTATTGTTGTTGTGTTCTTAATGTTCCGAAAAACCTTTCAATTTTTTTTTTTTTATCGGACCACGCGATAGATAGACTCGGGGATAATACCGGCACTCACCTGAATGGTGGATGAAAAAATCACTCAAGGTTTATTTGATTGACGAACAAGAGACAACACAAGACAGACAGGTGTCCGAGAGGTACTTGAGTCGTGTCGAGTCGAGTCGAGTCGAGTCGAGTCGAGTCACATCACATCACAGAGCGGCCGACCTCTCGCATCACGGCGGAACCGTGTCGAAGTCGAGTCGAGGCACATCACATGGCGACCTCTCGCATCACGGCGGAAACTGTGTCGAGGCGAGTCGAGGCAAAGATAACAAACAACATTTGGATGAACCGTCTCACATTAACATATAACAAGCGGCGGAGCCCCTTTCACCTCCCCACAGCGGAGCGACTGGGGGCGACCGGAGGGGAGCCCCCACAAAAGGGTCCGCGAGGAACCGAGCGGGTGGGCGACCGGAGGGGAGCCCACAGTTCACATCAAGCTTGGAAGAAGCGGTATCGGAGGACACAAGATGCAGAACACTGTAGAATGTATCGGAGGACACACGCAAGATCGAATGTATCGGAACACTGTCACACCACATCAAGTCACATCACATCACATGGCGACCGACCTCTCGCATCACGGCGGAAACTGTCGAGTCACATCACATCACATGGCGACCTCTCGCATCAGGCGGCGGAACGATGTCGACTTACGGGGGACGATCGCTCGCATCGCAACCGGTGATCACATGTCAAGCATGGGGCTGCTAGACAAGCACTCTCGTATATCGATAGGGGGATCGAGGAGTGGGGGGATTCATTTGATGACTCGCGTACACCATCACTGTAACACTTGGGCTTGCAACAACAAGCCCAAAATACAATAATCACACACAATTTCCTTATACAGTCGGAGACTTTGCCAAAAAAGGTTGCAACAGTTGACTCGTTTGCTTTCCGAAAATAAGTAAATCTAACAGTGTATAAGGAATTTGCATGTACTAAATATCAGAATGCCATGTATGGCAACCAAAGCTTCTGTAAAATTGGCAAGGCCTCCGATGCCCTTGGTGTCTCCAGGACCGTCCTCCGTCGATGGGCAGATAATGGCACGATCAGAACGATCCGGACTCCAGGCAACCAACGTCTCTTTGACCCAAGCAGCATCCAAGGCTACCT
The DNA here is from genome assembly GCA_013435795.1 of Chlamydomonas sp. ICE-L. Classification (NCBI taxonomy): domain Eukaryota; kingdom Viridiplantae; phylum Chlorophyta; class Chlorophyceae; order Chlamydomonadales; family Chlamydomonadaceae; genus Chlamydomonas; species Chlamydomonas sp. ICE-L. The sequence continues at coordinate 12,395,603 of JACBWV010000223.1, forward strand.
CATCGAGCAGGAAAAAAAAACCAGCAGTCGTCAAGTCATTCTCTACGCACGTGTGTCCTCACACAAACAACAACACGACCTGCTCAGACAGCAATTGTTCTTGCAAACCCATATTTCTGACAAACATTCCGGATGCGAGCAAGTCAAGGACGTCGGATCAGGGCTCAACTTCAAGCGCCCTGGACTTTTACGAGTATTGGGACTCGTCACGGCAGGACATGTATCGTCAATTGTTGTGGCTTCCAAAGACAGGCACGCAAGGTTTGGTTTCGAGCTCATTTAATGGATTTGCTCACAGCACTCCTACTCGATCATCGTTCTCGATCACCAAGACAGAGCCCCTGAAGACGAGCTTGGAAAAGACCTCATGTCCATCGTTCAAGTATATAGTTACCGATGGAACGGTCGAAGACGCTACAAAGTCAAATGCCAAACCCAAGTTGAGGACCTTAAAGCTGAAGCTGAACCCAACCAAGGCTCAGAAATCGATGCTGGCAGAGTTTGCGGGGTGCAGCCGGTTCATGTACAACAAGGCGGTGGCAGCACGGTTGGGCGTCGGGAGCACTCACAAGTCTGTCTTCCGAATTCGAGACAGGTATGTGACGAACAAAGTGAGGGGGGAGGGGAAGATGCCAAACCCGTACTTCAAGAATCGCCAATGGTTGCTTCAATGCCCCAAAAGCGTACGCCAAAGCGCAATCAAGTCTGCATTGGCAAACATCAAGGCTTGCTTTTCGAATCTGAAAGCAGGTAACATCAAGCAGTTTTCAGCTCCGTTCAGACGGAAGAAGACAGAGCTTGAGAGGGGTTGGGTCATTGAGATGGATCAGAAGAACGTTTCCAAGGATGGCGACAAACTCTTCATCTTCAAAGAAATATTGGGCAACATGCGCTACTTCGGTAGCAAACAACTCCATAAGTTGATGCCTGAGGAAAACCCGACCCACGATCCGAAGGTCCAAAAATCCCGCTTCGGCGAATATTTCCTCGTATTGTCTGTCGCTGCTAGGGACAGAAGGGCAGAGCGGAAGCCTGTCAATCCAGACAAGGTTGCAACTGCCTCCATCGACCCAGGCGTCCGAAAGACAATGGTCACGTACTCACCTGAGAATGAGGAATCCTTCATGCTTGGTCAGGGACAGGCATCCGACCTTGTCAAACTCCTGCTGGTTCATGACAAGCTGCAGTCAAGGTTGGATACTGAGAAAACCTTACGATCAAAAGAGAGGATGAAGATAAAGAAGCTGATGATTCGCATTCGGAAGACAATTTTTTACCTCAAGAAAGAATTTAGGGACCAGACAACAAATTTCTTGGCCGCTCGCTACGATGTGTTGTTGGTACCTCAATTGGAGACGGCGAAGATGACAATCAGTGCTGAACGGGAGCTGACAACCAAGGTTGCCCGTCAGATGCTGACTTTGAGCCACTCTGTGCTGTTCAATCGGCTGAAGGAGAAGTGTGAAGAGTACGGGACAGTGTTCTTGCATGTGCTTGAGCATTACACAAGTCAGACATGCCCTATGTGCGGTTTCTTGAACAAGTGTGGAGAGACATACACCTGCAAGAACTGTCAATTCACCTGCGACAGAGACATTGTGGGGGCAGCTGGCATCTTCCTGAAGGCTGTTCGAACAGAAAATCCCTGTTCGTAAAGGACAGCATCCCCTGGGGAGTTGACCCCTATGATACCCCTATGGAGAATTCGTTGTCTTTCTTACTACATGTCCCCCGGGCCCCCGGATGTTTAGTAAGAAATTCATAGGTTCGAGGATATACGGGTAGCTTAAATTCAACGGGAAGTTGTCAGTCTGATACGGTACATACGGTCTAACCGTGGAGTGACGAACGTGATGGTCTTCGCGGGCCCACTGCTCATGGACGAGACGTTCGAGCAGCGCCTGGACAGCAATCGGCACTTGATCGGGATCGAGGGGGGGGAGCGTCGTGGACCTCAGGACAGGGCAGAAGAGACAGAGGGTGGCAGAATACATGGTGCACAACGAACTGGACGTGGTGTACGACAACAACCATGCACAACGATGATGACCAATGCCGCACGCGCCAGGATCATACAGAAGATCATGGGCGGGGACGAGGACATGGCGAAATTTATTCAAAGATTGCTCGGGTACGGAATCACCGGCAGGCGCTGCAACAGCTGCTAGGGGCGTCGCGGAGGCTGCTGTCGAGATCATGATGATGATGATGCCCACCAAACACTCACTCACGCATTCTCACGCAAACGGCAGAACACGGTCGAATGGCGTGTGTCATGTAAGGATGCGGGGGGCGATGCTGACACACGTGCCGCTCGACATCCAGAGGAAGTTTACATTCTCGGCTGACGAGCTCGAGGATGCTTACGATGGCACTTCGACTGACAACTCTGAATAGAATAGTATATTCCATCATCACTCATGATCTTTGCGTATTCAAGTTGTAACGGGTTGGTCTTGTTCTTCCGTTCGTGATGGTTATCTAGTACGCTTGTAGTGTACCAAGAACATCCCAGTATGGAGTTAAATGTGTCTTGCCATGATCTACGGATTGAGGTTCCAAACTCTCGCAAGAGAGTCACTTTATCACGACCGAGTGATATGCATACACTGCTACCTTGATTGATGACACAAGGCTGATGTAAAACTTGTGCCAACCGCGTCTCGATGTGTAACGGAACTCGCAATCGACGATAAATCCCGAGAGCACGCCTACCATCTATATCCATATAGCCAATAATGATGAGTTGGACATCGCGTGGCAAGCGGTGCAACATTAACATTATGTCGTTACTGTAAGCCTGGTCAACCGCCTACCGTTATACTGTTTACACGGAAAATTTGGCCTGAATTCATGTTTTCTCGTTGCACCACATAATGGGCGTTGTTCGTTGACATAGCTGAAGTGGAACTTCAGAGACTTCGAGATGGAAGAGAGAGTGAAGATGATACTGGGGGGTAAATTACAGGAAGAGGCGGGAATGGTCATGAAGGCGATGCGTGAGATCATGAAGTTCGACCCGAATGTATCAAGGTACAGTGAGGAGGTCAGGGAGGTGCTTGAGGAGAACTCAAGGAAGTGGAGGCAGCGGAATAAGGACGAGAAAAATGCGGTGAGATTAAATTATGGTTTAGAAGTTTTATAGAGAGGTCAAGTAAGATTTTTCATGCCTCACGCTCAAGATTCTCTCAAGCAGACACTTTATGATGATGATGATGATGATCTCTCATCAAGGACGGCGGCATATGTCGAGTCGAGGAACATCACATCACATGGCGACCTCTCGTATCACGGCGGAAACTGTGTCGAGGCGAGTCACATCACATGGCGACCTCTCGCATCACGGCGGAAACTGTAGAGTCGAGGCGAGTCGAGGCAAAGATAACAAACAACACTTGGATGAGAACCGTCTCACATTAACATATAACAAGCGGCGGAGCCCCTTTCACCTCCCCACAGCGGAGCGACTGGGGGCGACCGGAGGGGAGCCCACAGTTCACATCAAGCTTGGAAGAAGCGGTATCGGAGGACACAAGAAAACGGCGGAAAACTGTCGCATCCACACATCAGTCCGTCCGTCCATTCATGACTAATACACGGATGCGGTGGCGGATCATCGTCATCGAATGAAGTGTAAACAACCATTTTTAAGCACAGCACACTTCACAAACGAATGAGTTCCTTTGACGAAATCAATGAAGATGTATTGGAGATCATTCTAGCCAATGCGATTTCGAACGAATCACACCTCAAACAAGTGCCTCTCGTCTGCGAAAAGTGGAGATGCGTCACACCCCGGTGTGTCACAAGGATCCACCTAAGACATGATTCATTATTAAATTATTATTATTATCCTCGTTTTATACAGATTATAATCTTTTCAAATCAGGCCATTGGATAGTATTTGTGTATAAAGATACTTGTGGATATATTACCACCATCTATTATTTACAATCATAATTTTTTATGATAATGATTTCATCGGAAATAAATAACCACATCTCGAGACGGCTCAAATGCCTAGAACACAAGTGGGAGTGGAGTTCATTGAGTTATAACTCATCTTTAACGTGGGACATTATCGAATGCAATCCAGACAAACCTTGGGACTGGTATTGGATCAGCAAAAACCCATGCATCAAATGGGAGATTGTCATTACAAACCCTGACAAACCATGGGACTGGCGTGGTTTGAGCGCAAACCCATATATCACATGGGAGATTATACGAGATAATCCGAACAAACCATGGGACTGGTTTAGGATCAGCACAAACCCCAATATCACATGGGAGATTATACAAGCCAACCCCGACAAACCGTGGAATTGGTATTGGATCAGCAGAAAACCCAACATCACATGGGATATTATCGAAGCATACCCAGACAAACCATGGGACTGGGACTGGATCACAGCATAAAACCCGCCATCACGGTGGATATTGTCAGAGCCAACCCCGACAAACCATGGGACTGGTGTGGATTAGGCGCAAACCCCAATATCACATGGGATATTATACAAGCCTACCCAGACAAACCGTGGAACTGGGACTGGATCAGCAGAAACCCCAATATCACATGGGATATAATCCAGTCCAAACCCGACAAACAATGGGACTGGTTCGGATTGAGCAGAAACCCCAACATCACGTGGGATATTATTGAAGCCTACCCAGACAAACAATGGGACTGGGACTGGATCAGTAGAAAACCCACCATCACATGGGATATTGTCCAAGCCAATCCCGACAAACCATGGGACTGGTGTGGATTAAGCGCAAACCCATATATCACATGGGATATTATCGAATACAACCCAGACAAACCGTGGAATTGGAACTGGATCAGCAGAAAACCCACCATCACATGGGATATAATCGAAGCTTACCCTGACAAACAATGGGACTGGTTTGGATTGAGCAGAAACCCCAATATCACATGGGATATTGTAAAAGCCAACCCAGACAAACCTTGGTGTTGGTATGAATTGAGCACTAACCCCAATATATTGCTATCTTCCCTAGACATATGTGATATCATACGCAGATACATGGCAGTAAGAACTATACAAAAAATATGGCGACATGTCAATACAAACCCGAGTTATGTTGTATGTCAACGCAGACTCTATAGGGAATATAATGGATTTGGGTGTATTTGTATGTCAACACAGACTCTATAGGGAATATAATTTCGTCAGAGGTGTTTATGTGAACACGTTTAAAATAGGGATGATTGATTGATGGATTGATGATTCTTCTTATTTTTTGTTGAAATAATTGTTGTTCCCAAGATGGAGAGTCTTTTCAGAGGTGTTCATGTGAACACGTTGAAAATAGGGATTGATTGATTGATGATTCTTATTTTTTGTTGAAATAATTGTTGTTCCCAAGATGGAGAGTCTTTTCAGAGGTGTTCATGTGAACACGTTTAAAATAAGTGTGGAGAGACATACACCTGCAAGAACTGTCAATTCACCTGCGACAGAGACATTGTGGGGGCAGCTGGCATCTTCCTGAAGGCTGTTCGAACAGAAAATCCCTGTTCGTAAAGGACAGCATCCCCTGGGGAGTTGACCCCTATGATACCCCTATGGAGAATTCGTTGTCTTTCTTACTACATGTCCCCCGGGCCCCCGGATGTTTAGTAAGAAATTCATAGGTTCGAGGATATACGGGTAGCTTAAATTCAACGGGAGAGGAGAGAAGTAAACATTACATTATTTATTACATTGATTGCCGGAGCAGAGCGGAGCGGGGGCAGAGGATTTTTCTTTTTCTTTTGGTAATGTTATTGGGTGGATCGAGTGCATCATGGAGTACATGAAACAGATTCCGACTCGTGCATTGTTACTGGGCGGGTGTGAGCAGTGAGAATACAGATATCTTGGAAAATGCTTGGAATAGATGTCCGGACGATGTGGCTATTGCAAACGCCTTGCAAGTCGTGTGTGAGACGGGGCAAACAGGGATGGTGATCGACATGTTGAGGCGAGGCGCCCGGATCGGGAAAGAATCAGTCTGGGCTGCATGTCGATCGGGGAAATGGGATACGATAAAGGAATTGATTGAAGGCGGGGCCAATATTACAGATGTCGAGATGGACATGCTACGAAGGTATGGGCACACCATGGTCATTCAAAGACTTGTTGAGCTGCAATTGCCTCGTTCAGCTCCTGCTGTGCGTCTGCAAGCTGAGAGCTGACAACGCCCTCACGTGCTTTCCAATATTCCAATTCGAAACACTTGCGGGAGTATGACGTAAACCGGAGTGTACGGTACACCTTGCGGTGTAACCTAATGTTGTCGCGACCACCGGAGGGGGACCGAGTGGTGTCTACAACAATACGAGTTTTTATTCATCAACAACAACAGAGCTGCTGTGGGCAAATGGAAGAGGTCGTCCTAGACCCATCAATTCCATGCAGTGCAGCCTTGCGATTGTGAGAGCAGAAGAGCGATCCCGGTCCGAGTAAATGCATGTTTCTGGAGAGAATCGCAGTCCTCGTACCTCTGGGTACCGCTTGATCGATTTTTGAGAATCGACAAGGGAAGTGGCGAAGCCACCCCTCCTGTGCTTCTCTTGTGCGCCTTTACGTTTATTGTACAACCTTACCCCTAAGTGGTCGCAATCAGCGACCTTTGGCATCGTTTTCGATTTAGTGTGACCAAAACGTTCACCACCCAACCTAAGATTCACGTCTGCTGAACAAACACTTGGGATCTTGTAAACACGTTCTTTTTCTTTACCCGTCTCCCACGACATAAGAGTCGTTTTGAACTCATCTGTCACAGAAACGTTCTTAACGCCAATTTTCTATCGTACATTTCCATCTGATATATGTTTCATTTTACTGTTCCGCCAACTGTAGTGGAGCCATGCGATGTGAGGAAAATGAGATGTGCGGAAAATGATGCTGAAGCACCTGTTGGTGATGTTTGATACACTGCTGGTATTCGTCGTATTTGTTGACTTCATGCTCCATGTGTAACCATGGCCCTTTACCACTTCCTCTATCCTCAAATTCTTGGACCACAAGTGGTACGCTCCATTTCCATAATCGATCCCATTGAGTAGGTGTCATGAATAATGTAAGTTTTATGATTTGCGGTGCACTTTGATCATTAGTAAGGTCTGTTTGGACTGGACTTTCGACCAAGTTGTTGCTGTCCATCAATTGAGTCATTTACTACTCCGTAACAGAATAAACCGAGCAAAATAGCCGTGTGGCCTAAACCTGCAGGTCGTTGCTCAAGAGCAACGTTGGGGGGTGCAAAAGGTTGGAGAGGTTGCAACGTCTCCCACTGACTTCAGTCGTTTTTTTAACAAATCCCCGGGGCGAATCCCTTGAATAGTCACAAAATGCCCAAGTGCCTCAACGACTGCCAATCGTGGGATGCCGATCGTGGGATGCCAATCCATGCACACACCACCACACAAAGCGGCGGAGCCCCTTTCACCTCCCCACAGCGGAGCGACCAGGGGCGACCGGAGGGGAGCCCCCACAAAGGAGTCCGCGAGGAACCGAGCGGGTGGGCGAACGGAGGGGAGCCAACAGTACAGTTCACATCAAGCATGAGACACACGAATGGATTGATTCATTGCACCGCCTGGGGGGATCAATCATCATGGATGTTCATGGATGACCCCGCATTGCACAACATCAACAAAGACCCCGTGTTCTTTTGGGCCCCGGTACAGGAAAAGAGGCGATCGCTGAAGTGCGGCTGGTCCTCACATGGCGACTGACCACTCATTGCATCATGGCGGAACCTGTGTCGACTCGAGGCGAGGCGAGGCGATGAGATGAGAGTCGAGTCACATCACAGAGCGACTTTCGCATCACGACGGAACATGATGTGTCGAGTCGAGTCACACGGCGACTTCTCGCATCACATGGCGGAACCGTGTCGAGTCGAGTCGAGTCACATCACATGGCCGAACCTGTGTCGAGTCGAGTCGAGTCACACGGCGACTTCTCGCATCACATGGCGGAACCTGTTGAGCACGCGTGGGGGTACATAGGAGGATAAGAGCTGCATTGTGTAGAGTATAGAATGACAGATTACGCTTCGCTCATCACTGCGTTAGGCACGTCCAACTTGATTTGCACTGGGGTCAAAGATGTCCATTTTGGAGATCTTCAGGCTGAGGCGAGTCCAGGTGATCACCTGATGGTAAAGATGCCAAATGACCCGATTTGTCACGAGGGCATCTACTACAATCACAAGTACGTTATCGATAACATGCCCAGTGGTGGCGTGGGCTTGAGGAAACTGACTTCGTTTGCTCCAACAGGCCATGAGCGACTCGTCGTCGTCAAATACGAGCGAGATTCAGAAGAAGAACTTCTCCGCAGCTTGCAAAGAGCCGAGGCTTTGAAAGAGTTCTGCAAAACCAACCCACATGACTTCCACAGCAGCTATGATGTGCTGCTAAACAACTGTCAGCACTTCGCATCTCTGTGTCGCACTGGCAGGTGCGAAAGAATACCAGACGTCATTTTTGGCAATCCGCTTTTATTTCCCCCATCAAAACTTCAACAACTACTTTCGCATGTGCAGGCGTGAAAGCTGGCAATTGAAGGCTGCTGCCGAGGCTGTGTTGGAAATATTCGCATCTGCAACCAAGAATATTGCTCAATCTAAGGTTAAATTGTCATGATTCACAAGTTCGACCATTGCTACAGTTGTTCTCAAATAAAGTGGGACACTTTATAATCATCCAGACTGCAGATCGTTGCTTTTGGGCAACGTTGGGGGGTGCAGAAGGTTGAAGAGGTTCTCGAAGATATTCCGAGTAGCCTCTTTGGTAAACCGTTCAACCGTCTGTGTCCCCATATCAGTATCAGGGGGTGGGGTTGTCGAGGAACTTCTCGGCGCGTCTCGGCGAAACGCGAGAGGACAAGAGGATTTTGGGGGACTCGGCATATTATGTAACATAATTCCCTTGTCCGAGTGTACTTAAGCGCTGGACCCACTAACAAGAAAATGGGCTACAAGCCAGATCTTATGAAAGTGCGTCCTTCCTCTGCTTTCTTTCTGGCCCCTGATCATAGCATGGAACATCGCTCTGATCACAACGGCTTTCCCCTGCAGAAAGTTTGGCAATTGGCGGGGCCTGTGCTGGTTGCACACGCATCAATCGAAGAGGAACTGGTGGGCAAGTCACCGGAGGCAAAGGACGCAGTCCGGTCGAGGACATGGTGGAAAGTTATGGAGACAACCAGGCACCTTCTAGCTCACCCTTCTATCACAGACACGGATGACATTCTGAAGATTGTGTTGGTGAACCTGCGTGCTTTGTTGTATGCTGCCCGAGTGGACATCACCACCCACCGAAAGTGGAAGTTCCTCGACTATGAGACAACCGTGAGCTTCAAAGAGCCCGGAGGCACCGGAGAGAAGAAGAAGAAGATATGGGTTGACAAGATCATCACGGTCCTCCTGTCATCCCTCAACAACTGCACTGTTAGCGAGTTGCGCAACGACTTTGACAACACGACTGGTGAACATCAGGCACTTTTGAAGAGATGCCGACTGATATTTGGCCATGTGGCTTTTCGGCTGAAGGCTAGGGATGATGATGCATGGAAGGTTGCTGCAAGCGAGTTCAAAGTATTGTAGGAGTGGAAAACGGGGCGAAACCCTAAACTCTCATGGCTGTTACAGTACCCGCTCGCTTGAAGTGCCATCAATGCCATCTTTGTCACCGTCTTCGTCATCGGTGTCGTCCGAAACATGTATGTATGAGGGCAACACCGCTTCCAAGAGCGGCCGCATGCCAGCCCACACTCCGCCCGCATTGGAGATGGCGCATGTCTCTGTGTCATAGCCGCACAAAGAGTCATACAATAATGTATTTAGAGGAGAGTCCCTAGCTCCGATGTCATGAAGGAGCAAATAGCACATCAGGGCCTCATTGGGCGATGTGCTGCTGCTCCCTGAGTGGGCATGAAGCGCTTCGCACACCAAACGCATGGAATTGCTCGATGGGGGACAAGTTTTAAGGGGAAACTGGTTCAACCATCCGCCACCTTCGTCGCCATTGTTTGCGTTGTTACCTTCCCCCTGATCTTCAAGTGTCGCAAGCTCGTACATTGGACACCTTAAGTGTCTCAACTCTTCAACCTTGGCATTCAGCGCCTTGATTTCCATGCGTTGAGTTGGATACAGTGAAAAATGAAGCCCGTGCACATGTTTCTTCCCGTTGAATTTAAGCTACCCGTATATCCTCGAACCTATGAATTTCTTACTAAACATCCGGGGGCCCGGGGGACATGTAGTAAGAAAGACAACGAATTCTCCATAGGGGTATCATAGGGGTCAACTCCCCAGGGGATGCTGTCCTTTACGAACAGGGATTTTCTGTTCGAACAGCCTTCAGGAAGATGCCAGCTGCCCCCACAATGTCTCTGTCGCAGGTGAATTGACAGTTCTTGCAGGTGTATGTCTCTCCACACTTGTTCAAGAAACCGCACATAGGGCATGTCTGACTTGTGTAATGCTCAAGCACATGCAAGAACACTGTCCCGTACTCTTCACACTTCTCCTTCAGCCGATTGAACAGCACAGAGTGGCTCAAAGTCAGCATCTGACGGGCAACCTTGGTTGTCAGCTCCCGTTCAGCACTGATTGTCATCTTCGCCGTCTCCAATTGAGGTACCAACAACACATCGTAGCGAGCGGCCAAGAAATTTGTTGTCTGGTCCCTAAATTCTTTCTTGAGGTAAAAAATTGTCTTCCGAATGCGAATCATCAGCTTCTTTATCTTCATCCTCTCTTTTGATCGTAAGGTTTTCTCAGTATCCAACCTTGACTGCAGCTTGTCATGAACCAGCAGGAGTTTGACAAGGTCGGATGCCTGTCCCTGACCAAGCATGAAGGATTCCTCATTCTCAGGTGAGTACGTGACCATTGTCTTTCGGACGCCTGGGTCGATGGAGGCAGTTGCAACCTTGTCTGGATTGACAGGCTTCCGCTCTGCCCTTCTGTCCCTAGCAGCGACAGACAATACGAGGAAATATTCGCCGAAGCGGGATTTTTGGACCTTCGGATCGTGGGTCGGGTTTTCCTCAGGCATCAACTTATGGAGTTGTTTGCTACCGAAGTAGCGCATGTTGCCCAATATTTCTTTGAAGATGAAGAGTTTGTCGCCATCCTTGGAAACGTTCTTCTGATCCATCTCAATGACCCAACCCCTCTCAAGCTCTGTCTTCTTCCGTCTGAACGGAGCTGAAAACTGCTTGATGTTACCTGCTTTCAGATTCGAAAAGCAAGCCTTGATGTTTGCCAATGCAGACTTGATTGCGCTTTGGCGTACGCTTTTGGGGCATTGAAGCAACCATTGGCGATTCTTGAAGTACGGGTTTGGCATCTTCCCCTCCCCCCTCACTTTGTTCGTCACATACCTGTCTCGAATTCGGAAGACAGACTTGTGAGTGCTCCCGACGCCCAACCGTGCTGCCACCGCCTTGTTGTACATGAACCGGCTGCACCCCGCAAACTCTGCCAGCATCGATTTCTGAGCCTTGGTTGGGTTCAGCTTCAGCTTTAAGGTCCTCAACTTGGGTTTGGCATTTGACTTTGTAGCGTCTTCGACCGTTCCATCGGTAACTATATACTTGAACGATGGACATGAGGTCTTTTCCAAGCTCGTCTTCAGGGGCTCTGTCTTGGTGATCGAGAACGATGATCGAGTAGGAGTGCTGTGAGCAAATCCATTAAATGAGCTCGAAACCAAACCTTGCGTGCCTGTCTTTGGAAGCCACAACAATTGACGATACATGTCCTGCCGTGACGAGTCCCAATACTCGTAAAAGTCCAGGGCGCTTGAAGTTGAGCCCTGATCCGACGTCCTTGACTTGCTCGCATCCGGAATGTTTGTCAGAAATATGGGTTTGCAAGAACAATTGCTGTCTGAGCAGGTCGTGTTGTTGTTTGTGTGAGGACACACGTGCGTAGAGAATGACTTGACGACTGCTGGTTTTTTTTTCCTGCTCGATGAGGTAGCCTTGGATGCTGCTTGGGTCAAAGAGACGTTGGTTGCCTGGAGTCCGGATCGTTCTGATCGTGCCATTATCTGCCCATCGACGGAGGACGGTCCTGGAGACACCAAGGGCATCGGAGGCCTTGCCAATTTTACAGAAGCTTTGGTTGCCATACATGGCATTCTGATATTTAGTACATGCAAATTCCTTATACACTGTTAGATTTACTTATTTTCGGAAAGCAAACGAGTCAACTGTTGCAACCCTTCCTATTGTTTGACATAGATTGGAAACAATTCGGGTAAAGGGGATGGTCTGGTAGCTCAGGCATAAAGACCAACATCGTGTCCTGATGAAAGTCCACTCCATCCGGAAGAAACTTGTTTCGGTCCACATTGTAGCACTCAGAATCCGGGGCCCTGCGTTGATAGTACGCATGTGCTGCCGTGCCCAACAAATCAATTGGGGCAAAGAAGCTCACGCCAACCATGCTCTCCCCCTCGATAGTAGGCAGTGGCGGCTGAACCACGAAATCTATGTCATCATCTGCCAACATGTAGTCATGAGATTTGAGGGGGGCACAGAAGCGGTGATAGGGCAAGCGTTCGCTTCCGGCCTGCAGTTTGGCACTCCGACGTAAAGGATCTACCACAACCTTTCTCGCATACATGAATGATTTGGACTTCATAACCAATAATTTTAAGAACTTTCCATTTCCAGCAAAACCATGTCACAGTCAAGTCATTGGTGATGGCATCTAATAGGCTCAGGCTTCGGACGGGTTTCGTGTTTTTTTCAATCAACACACGTAATTCTCGTTCATATTCTTCTTGTAACATTTCGACCTTTCAATATCAAGGAAGATTCCTTTATATTCCAACTCATGTCTCATGTCTCCACCAAGACCATCACGAATGAGTCGCAGTTCGATAGAGAGAGATTATAATTCGAACACTGTTAACTGTACAGATTTTCAATTGTTTACACTCGTTTTTCGAGGCGCATGTGGAACACGTGTCGTCTCAAGCTGGCTTCTGCTTGACAACTCTATCCGGTCATGAATCACAAGCGGATTTCTGAAGATCGTGTTTTGAAATATACAATATAAACCCTAAACAATTATCAGCATGGAAAGCGCGAAGGAGTTTTATATCCCCCAATATAGTACCACAAGATGAAGCGTGCATTGCAAAATCGGCCGGGAGGCAGGAACGCCCATTATACCAGATTATATTAGACCACTCTAAAGTCGGCGGAACAGTAAAATGAAACATCAAAAAACGGTATATCGTCACGAACGAAGCCGACGCCACAGGCGCCGCACAGGATCGTAGACGTTTGGACCAATGACAAGAATGCCGTCACAATTGCGTCGCCGACTGACTGTCCGCCATTCCAATATAAGGAATACTAAGCTCAATGAATTGAGCGGATTATTTGAGAGATTCAGAACAATGGTGCCAGAACCATGCAAATACGATTCTCAGTTCATGAAGAAGAATTATCATATTTTGCCCCCGAGGTCGTGGTCGAAATTCTTGTTTGATGAGGCAGCAGCACTGTCCCAGTGTATTACTGTCCAAATAGTTAATTTGATACACTCAAATGCTGATTCGGTGAGTTCAGTTGAAAGCGTTCCATTGAATGCTCACAGTGTATGGGAGTTGTTTCCGCGTATCGCCCAAGCGGCTCCGTGTAGGTTGTGGGAGGCGTGCATTCATGATGGGCGGGAGATCTTATCCGTTGCGCAGCTCGTTGAGGCCAAAGAAGTACTGGTGGCCGATGCTTTGGACTACGCGACGAATATGACAGAGTTCAGGAGGGTACAAGAGGTGTTGCATGCTGCCCGGACAGAATCAGGGGCACATGTCAGACGACGGTTTCTTCCCGACTTGCTTCGCGCTCTTTTCATGAAGCATGCCCATGTACATGGTATTCGACTCGCCGACGCAGTGAAACGGTGGCTGCCAAAACTGCGTGAGTTGTACGGGGAATATGCCATCGTGCATGTGCATGAGCTTTTAGAAGTTGCAGAATGGGAGTGGGAGTGAAATCTAAGCTCTTGGCGTTCCGTTGAATCTACACCATTAGGCACACACTCCGGTGTGTCCGTACACTCGAGAAAGCGTTTTCATTTACAGTAGTTAAGGGGCGTTCCTGACTCCCGGCCGATTTTGACTGGTTTCTAAACATGGTATGGAGCGGATTTGTGATTCCTTGGTGCTTATGTCTCAAGCTAGCGAGTCGTTAAGGAGGCTCTAAATCCTGATTAGAAATTTAAAAAAATCGGCCGGGAGGCAGGAACGCCCATTAGTTCTCAAATAAAGTGGGACACACCTTATAATCATCCAGACTGCAGATCGTTGCTTTTGGGAAACGTTGGGTGGTGAAGCAGGTTGAGGAGGTTCTCGAAGATATTCCGAGTAGCCTCTTTGGTAAACCGTTCAACCGTCTGTGTCCCCATATCAGTATAATGACTCCAACAGATTCTCACCTGAAGTCCATGCGGTCTCGTATTATCAAGCAGGCGAACGCCTTCCAATACTGAAGGGCGCGCCTCCTTTCACGACAGACTTCACTCGAGGCAAATTGTACATGATGCACTACACAGGATTCAGGTGAGGGGGGGCGTAGGCCACAAAAACGTTTTTTTTCGAGGAACGGAGACCGACCACTCTCATAAAGGACGGCGGCATCTGTCGAGTCGAAGTCACATCACATCACATGGCGACCGACCTATCGCATCAGGCGGCGGAACCTGTGTAGAGTCGAGGCAAAGATAACAAACAACACTTGGATGAGAACCGTCTCACATTAACATATAACAAGCGGCGGAGCCCCTTTCACCTCCCCACAGCGGAGAGGATCCAGTGGCACACGTCGGACATCCATCGCATGCCGCAGTGGACTTCGCACACGCATTTTAACCCTAAACCCGTGTGTGGGTTTAGAATACCCAAACGGAGTATAAATTCTGGGACAAATCCATTTCCTTACATTTTTTCTCAATCATCATCACGAAATATCCACTTGATAAGCAGGTCACGTCGGAGGACGATGAGGAGGAGATTGTGATGCACACTCGGACCGGTATGGACGCGCTTCAGATGGACCTCGTGGTTTTGATCATGCGCCGAGCAGGCAGTTGGCAAAAGGACGGGTGCTGGATGCACGCGGGATTCATCAGTCGAGCCATGCATACTGCTTTCGCGGATGACGCTGCATGTGAAGCACAGGCGCTAGTGGACAGATGTGATCATCTCAATCAGAACCCCATGAGGATAGCGTGTAAGGCCGGGCGAGCCGACGTCGTCCGCATATTGCTAAAAGATCACAACGACATCCGGGCATTGGAGTACGCCGCTGATGGAGGCCATGTGGATCTGTGCAAGCTTCTTATGGATCTGGAGTTTGCAGGCGAGGAGCACTGCGCCAAGGCAGATGCCAATAATGGCCAGGCACTGAGTGTCGCTGCTAAGGGAGGTCATGTGGATGTCTGCAAGGTTCTGATGAATCCTGAGTTCGCTGGCGAGAAGCACCGTGCCAAAGCTTATACATACTACAGCTACGCACTGAGTGCCGCCGCTATTGGAGGCCATCTAGATGTCTGCAAGGTTCTGATGAATCCTGAGTTCACAGGCGAGGAGTACCGTGCCAAGGCAGATGCCAGTGAAAGCCAGTCACTGAGGTTAGCCGCTCGGGGAGGCTATCTGGATGTCTGCAAGATTCTGATGAATCCTGAGTTCGCAGGCGAGGAGCACCGGGTCAAGGCAAATGCCATTGACAGTCTAGCACTGATGATCGCCGCTAGTGGAGGCCATCTGGATGTCTGCAAGGTTCTGATGAATCCTGAGTTCGCGGGC
Organism: Chlamydomonas sp. ICE-L; assembly: GCA_013435795.1. Classification (NCBI taxonomy): domain Eukaryota; kingdom Viridiplantae; phylum Chlorophyta; class Chlorophyceae; order Chlamydomonadales; family Chlamydomonadaceae; genus Chlamydomonas; species Chlamydomonas sp. ICE-L. Next base: position 12,411,453 of record JACBWV010000223.1, read on the forward strand.
GAGGAGCACCGGGCCAAGGCAGATGAAAACAACAGTGATGCACTAAGTGCCGCCTCTGCGAGAGGCCATCTCGATGTCTGCAAGGTTCTGATGGATCCTGAGTTCGCAGGCGAGGAGCACCGAGCCAAAGCTGATTCATTATACAGCAAGGCACTAAGTGCCGCCGCTCGTGGAGGCCATCTGGATGTCTGCAAGGTTCTGATGAATCCTGAGTTCGCGGGCGAGGAGCACCGGGCCAAGGCAGATGAAAACAACAGTGATGCACTAAGTGCCGCCTCTGCGAGAGGCCATCTCGATGTCTGCAAGGTTCTGATGGATTCTGAGTTCGCAGGCGAGGAGCACCGAGCCAAAGCTGATTCATTATACAGCAAGGCACTAAGTGCCGCCGCTCGTGGAGGCCATCTCGATGTCTGCAAGATTCTGATGAATCCCGAGTTCGCGGGCGAGGAGCACCGGGCCAAGGCAGATGACTACAACAGTGATGCACTAAGTGCCGCCGCTCTGCGAGGCTATATCGATATCTGCAAGGTTCTGATGGATCCTTTGTTCGCGGGCGAGAAGCACCGAGCCAAGGCAGATGACGACAACAGTCAGGCACTGAGTGCCGGCGCTAAGGGAGGTCATGTGGATGTCTGCAAGATTCTGATGGATCCTTTGTTCGCGGGCGAGGAGCATCGAGCCAAGGCAGATGACGACAACAGAGAGGCACTGTGTGTCTCCGCTAAGGGAGGCTATCTGGATGTCTGCAAGGTTCTGATGGATTCTTTGTTACACTCGACGGGCGGAGGACCACCGTGCCAAAGCAGATGACATTAATAGCCATGTTTGTTTGTGAAAGATTCTCTACATTTCGATAGTTATTTTACGTGTCCTCATGTGCAGACACATGTTTCAGAGTCTGTTGTTTGTTAAAGATTCTCTACATTTCGACAGTTATTTTACGTGTCCGGAGGGGGAGCCCACACTAATGCGTAACAACTGTCAAGCCTTCTTACACAATGATGATGTGTACGTTGTTTGTAAAAGATTCACTGTAACACTTGGGCTTATTATCACTGTAACGCTTGAGCTAAACCGACCTCAAGCATTACATGACGGCGGAAACTGTCGACATCCTCCATTCATCCTCACACATACTGTACCAAGGCGGCGTATCAACAACCGCATGTACTCAAACGAAAGCCGTGTGTATCAAGCAGGCTTGTAAATGGAAAAACGTTGAGATCACCTACGTGCGAGGAGATTTAGCTTCGTAATAGCATGGATCGATACAGAATACACAACTGCACGAAAAACATAACAGCAAGCAGCTCCAGAATGCCCTTTTCCTGAGCGGAAGATACCCGAATAGTCTTACGTAATCGTCCATGTATTCCCATGTGTTTGCCGTGTACGTATTTTCTATCTCTACAATCTTCTTCAATCGAGCAGCATTCTGGGCGTACTCAATTTTGGCACCAGATAATAGGTGGATTGTCGTTCCGTCAAACGTGAACATAGTCTTATTCATCACGTTCGATGCTTGCATATAGTAGAATGTCTCTTTGTACAGGTCGAGTATTTCTAAACATTTCTTGGCGTCATTCTCATTATCGAATACCACCGTTCCATGTAAAATAAAATGTTTGCCATTCCACCTACTGCCTGAAACTGTGAAACACGCATACATGCTGGTATCCAATTTCTTGAAGTTATCCATTGTTTCTGTTTTACACAGAAGAGATAGGGTGCGCAAAGCAATATACTATACATAGTCTTGATTTCTTATACTTCATGGGCGTTCCTGACTCCCGGTCGATTTTGACTAGTTGCGAAACATGGTATGGAGCGGATTTGTGATTCCTTCGATAATGTAACTTCAAAAAAAACGACCGGGAGACAAGAACGCCCATTATGGTTAAAACTTGAGATCGAGATGAAATCGGAAGCAATAAAGTGTTACACTCAATACATGTATGTTAAAGTATATTGTGACAGTCTCGGGGACCTGGCTCTGGCTCGACTTGTACTTCAAGGAGGGGCGACCACGTGTGACGACACCTCCTCGACTTTTACAGGCGCTTTCAAGGTGACTTTCGAAGCTCAGCACTTATCCTCGATCGCTTCAACACGACGATAGTTTTCAGCGACCAATATGATTGCATAATGTTTTATACTCAATAATGCAAATTGCAAGCAGTAGTAGTAGCAGGCGAATCCCAAAAACTAAATAAATATATCTCTGTAAAATCATACTCTCATGTCATCCATCATCTTCATCACCAAGTAGCGATAAGACGATCTTCCTGAGTACACGAACTTGAATCCTCCCCCAATCTCAACTACAAATGTGACAGATGTGACAGATGAGACTGTTATTTTACCAAACTATAAATTGACATATGGCATACTATTTTGTTAATGAGGTCTATCAGATAATAGTTATGTCTATAACCTGTCACATTTGTCACATTGTCACAATTTGTCATCATCTTCATCTCTGTAAAATCATACTCTCATGTCATCCATCATCTTCATCACCAAGTAGCGATAAGACGATCTTCCTGAGTACACGAACTTGAATCCTCCCCCAATCTCAACTACAAATGTGACAGATGTGACAGATGAGACTGTTATTTTACCAAACTATAAATTGACATATGGCATACTATTTTGTTAATGAGGTCTATCAGATAATAGTTATGTCTATAACCTGTCACATTTGTCACATTGTCACAATTTGTCATCATCTTCATCTCTGTAAAATCATACTCTGATGTGACAGATGTGACAGATGTGACAGATGAGACTGTTATTTTACCAGATTTAGAGACTCCTGAACGACTCTCTAGCTTGAGACAAATGCAAATTGTATTTCTTACATTAAGGAATTCAAGTTTCATCAAGTTTTGTAACCGATCTTGTCAATACAGATATTGTCTTCAGGAGTTTGATTAACACAAAACATTCAAATCTTCAAAGTAGCCTGAAAAGTCCAAGTGCACATCAATAATTCGCCTCTGGATCCATCAGCAGCAAGCAGACATAGGGCGTGACCTTCCTTTGCAGCCTCCCACAAGGCCTAGCTGTCGTTAGAGTTCGCCAGGGCCCTGAACTCAAGTCCATCCACTGCTGGATCCATCAGCAGCTTGCAGACATCTGCGTGACCGTCCTTCGCAGCCTCCCACAAGGCCCTGAACTCAAGTCCAGCCACCTCTGGATCCATCAGCAGCTTGCAGACATCTGCGTGACCTTCCTTGGCAGCTGCCCACAAGGCCCTGCTGTTGACAGAGTTCGCCAGGGCCCTGAACTCAAGTCCAGCCACCGCTGGATCCATGAGCAGCTTGCAGACATCTGCGTGACCTGCATTGGCACCCACAAACAAGGTCCAGCTGTCGCTAGAGTTCGCCCGGGCCCTGTACTTGAGTCCAGCTACATCTGGATCCATCAGCAGCTTGCAGACATCTGCGTGGCCTTCTTTGGCAGCCGCCCACAATGCTCTGCTGTCGCTAGAGTTCGCCAGGGCCCTGAACTCAAGTCCAGCCACCACTGGATCCATTAGCAACTTGCAGACATCGGCGTGACCTTCATTGGCAGCCGCCCACAAGGCCCTGCTGTCTCTAGAGTTCGCCAGGGCCCTGAACTCAATTCCAGCCACCTCTGGATCCATCAGCAGCTTGCAGACATCTGCGTGACCTGCATTGGCAGCCGCACACAATGCCCAGCTGTCGTCGGAGTTTGCCCGGGCCCTGAACTCAACTCCAGCCACCTCTGGATCCATCAGCAGCTTGCAGACATCTGCGTGACCTGCATTGGCAGCACTCCACAAGGCCCTGCTGTCGATTGAGTTTGCCCGGGCCCTGAACTCAAGTCCAGCCACCTCTGGATCCATCAACATCTTGCAGACATCTGCGTGACCTTCCTTGGCAGACGCCCACAATGCCCAGCTGTCGATTGAGTTAGCCTGGGCCCTGAACTCAAGTCCAGCCACCTCTGGATCCATCAGCAGCTTGCAGACATCTGCGTGACCTGCATTGGCAGCCGCCCATAAGGCCCAGCTGTCTCTAGAGTTCGCCAGGGCCATGTACTCAAGTCCAGCCACCTCTGGATCCATCAGCATCTTGCAGACATCTGCGTGGCCTTCTTTGGCAGCCGCCCACAATGCTCTGCTGTCGCTAGAGTTCGCCAGGGCCCTGAACTCAAGTCCAGCCACCACTGGATCCATTAGCAACTTGCAGACATCGGCGTGACCTTCATTGGCAGCCGCCCACAAGGCCCTGCTGTCTCTAGAGTTCGCCAGGGCCCTGAACTCAATTCCAGCCACCTCTGGATCCATCAGCAATTTGCAGACATCTACTTGACCTTCATTGGCACACACAAACAAGGCCCTGCTGTCTCTAGAGTTCGCCAGGGCCCTGAACTCAAGTCCAGCCACCTCTGGATCCATGAGCAGCTTGCAGACATCTGCGTGACCTGCATTGGCACCCACCAACAATGCCCAGCTGTCGCTAGAGTTCGCCTGGGCCCTGAACTCGAGTCCAGCCGCCACTGGATCCATCAGCAGCTTGCAGACATCGGCGTGACCTTCCTTGGCGGCCTCCCACAAGGCCCTGCTGTCGCTAGAGTTCGCCTTGGCCCTGAACTCAAGTCCAGCCACCGCTGGATCCATCAGCAGCTTACAGACATCTGCGTGACCGGCCTTGGCACCCACATAGAGAAGATTGTTTTCATTTTGGTTCGCCCTAAATTGTAGGGTCCCCTGAACCTGTACAAGAGGATTGGACACCAAGCATACTGCTAGAAGGTCGGCGCGCCCCCCTTTCGCCATCATCTCTCCAACGAGCTGTGGTGGTTTGATCAGTCCGGCAAGGGGCAATCCTGAAAATCTTTTGTGCAGAGTTTTGCACACTAATACAATCTGGGGGTTGGAAGAGAATAGGGCAATACGATCAAGAATGTCACAGGGAACCGACGTTAGGAATGGAAACGATGATCGAGTGTGAGATTGCATTTCGATGAACATGTGTATATTCATGCAAGCGCACAGGATGGTATAAATAAATAATGAGTTGGGATAAACCCTATAAACCCTTGGTTGCACTTGCTTGCGGTATCTGCAAAGCGGTAGCACTACACACGATGCACAAGTCGACGCCAGAAACTGAGGACGTTTTGTAACCGATCTTGTCATTACAGATATTGTCTTCACAAAACATTCAAGGACTGTAAAAGTTACATCTTCAAAGTAGCCTTAAAAGCAAAGTGCTGGCTCACATCGTGCGCATCAATAATCATTTCAATTGGTGCCCGCGAAGCGCACGGCCTGTACACAGTGCCCTCCTGCCGACCATTCTCGGACCAGCTCCCGTGCGAGAGAGTCGTACTCGTGTCGAAACACCACCCACTTGCTCGACGCGCCCACGTGGCTGAACCTCCTCACGGACTGGAGTTCCCCGTCGTTCCACACGTACACGTTGAGTTCCAGGTCGTCCGGCAACGCTCCGAGGGCGGCGTTCAGTGCGTGCGTCTTGCCGGTGCCCCCGGCGCCCACCACGACCAGGCACGACTTGGCTTCGATTAGGAGGAAGTCGAGTATGATCCGCGTCTTCTCCACGGACGTCTCGCATGTCTCGCGCATCTCTGTGTCTGACATTGGTGATTCGGACATCGCGATTTAAGTAGATTGTCACACACGACGTCACTTTATACTACAAAATGGCCCGTCCAGCAAAGAAACCTCCTTACATGACGCAATGCACATCAACAAAGACCCCGTGTTCTTTTGGACCACGGTACCGGGGAAGAGGCGATCGCTTAAGTGCGGCTGGTCCTTCAATGGACACTCTCGAAAGTACCGACAAAAGAACGATACGGAGTCTTAAACAAAAGGAAAAAACACCACGATATTCTCGTTAACATCCTGCAATTTGTTGATTCAAAATCGTATTGGTGTTCCACTGCCCCGTGGGTTGCTACACCATTTGGTTACACCGTAAGGTGTGCCGTACACTCCAGAAAACGGTTTCATTTTAGTATTCCGTCAAGTGTAGGCTCATGTAGTGCGTCTCGACTGCATGGTTGACTTCTGCTTCTGCACCGAAGTCCTCGTTCGTCATCCACCCACGATGCTGCCCCACAGATGTAGCCAGCTTGTTGACGGTACCGATCGCCGTTGCCAAGGCCTCCTCCATGACAAGCTGTTGCCGCAGAATAGATTCCACGAGGGCATGGCTACTCATGGTATGAAATGATTGAGAGTATAAATAAATAATGAGTTGGGATTTTATAAAATGCTATAGACCATCCTGTGCGCTTGCATGCATTGTAAACACATTTTATAGAACATGCATTCGCACACGAGATCATCGTTTCCACTCCTTACGTGTCCCCATGACATTCTTGATCGTATTGCCCTATTCTCTTCCAACCCCAAGATTGTATTAGTGTGTAAAACTCTGCACAAAAATTTTTCGGGATGGCCCCTTACCGGATTGATCCAACCACCGCAGCGAGTTGGAGAGATGATGGCGAAAGGGGGGCGCGCCGACCTTCTAGCAGTATGCTTGGTGTCCAATCCTCTTGTGCAGCTTAAGGGCGTACAATTGAGGGCGAACCAAAATGAAAACAAGCTTCTCTATGTGGCTGCCAAGGCCGGTCACGCCGATGTCTGCAAGCTGCTTATGGATCCAGAGGAAGCTGGACTTGAGTTCAGGGCCAGGGCGAACTCTAGCTACAGCTTGGCCTTGGTGGAGGCTGCCAATGAAGGCCACTCAGATGTCTGCAAGCTGCTGATGGTTCCACAGGTGGTTGGACTTGAGTATAGGGCCCTGGCGAACTCTAGCGACAGCAGTGCCTTGTGGGCGGCTGCCAAGGCAGGTCACACAGATGTCTGCAAGCTGCTCATGGATCCAGAGGTGGCTGGAATGGAGTTCAGGGCCAGGGCGAACACCAGAGACAGCTGGGCATTGTGGGCCGCTGCGAGGGAAGGTCACGAAGATGTCTGCAAGCTGCTCATGGATCCAGCGGTGGCTGGAATGGAGTTCAGGGCCCTGGCGAACTCTAGCGACAGCAGTGCCTTGTGGGCGGCTGCCAAGGCAGGTCACACAGATGTCTGCAAGCTGCTTATGGATCCAGAGGTGGCTGGAATTGAGTTCAGGGCCAGGGCGAACTCTAGCGACAGCTGGGCATTGTGTGCGGCTGCGAAGGAAGGTCACGCAGATGTCTGCAAGCTGCTGATGGATCCAACGGTGGCTGGACTTGAGTTCAGGGGCCTGGCGAACACCAGCGCCAGCTGGGCATTGTGGGCCGCTGCGAAGGAAGGTCACGCAGATGTCTGCAAGCTGCTGATGGATCCAGCGGTGGCTGGAATTGAGTTCAGGGCCCGGGCGAACTCTAGCGACAGCATGGCCTTGTGGGCCGCTGCGAAGGAAGGTCACGCAGATGTCTGCAAGCTGCTGATGGATCCAGCGGTGGCTGGAATTGAGTTCAGGGCCCGGGCGAACTCTAGCTTCAGCTGGAACTTGTGTGCGGCTGCGAATGACGGGCACGCAGATGTCTGCAAGCTGATGATGGATCCAGAGGTGGATGGACTTGAGTTCAGGGCCCGGGAGAACAACAGCGACAGCATGGCCTTGAGGTGGGCTGCCAAGGATGGTCACGCAGATGTCTGCAAGCTTCTGATGGATCCAGCGGTGGCTGGAATTGAGTTCAGGGCCCGCGCGAACTCTAGCGACAGCAGGGCCTTGCGTGAGGCTGCCAAGGCAGGTCACGCAGATGTCTGCAAGCTGCTGATGGATCCAGAGGTGGCTGGAATTGAGTTCAGGGCCCGCGCGAACTCTCTCAACAGCTTGGCATTGCGTGAGGCTGCCAATGCAGGTCACGCAGATGTCTGCAAGCTGCTGATGGATCCAGATGCGGCTGGCCCCGAGTACAGGGCCATTGTGAATATTGACAGCAGCTGGGTCTTGCCACCAGACAACAAATTTCTTGACCGCTCGCTACGATGTGTTGTTGGTACCTCAATTGGAGACGGCGAAGATGACAATCAGTGCTGAACGGGAGCTGACAACCAAGGTTGACTTTGAGCCACTCTGTGCTGTTCAGGAGGAGGAGGAGGAGCGGAAGCAGCAGCAGCAGCCGGGGCAGTATATGTGTTGGCACAACAGCTGAAGTAACAGGAGAACGAGCAACAATCATGACCAACAAACCACCTCGTGCGTTCACTTGATTTAATTTCCCGTTATGTTTGTAATGGGTTTGGATGACGCATGGCACGTGATTATGGACAATGGCCTCGGTCCCTTGACCGCGTTGGAATTGTACACCTTGTCGTTGACCTCAAACGAGATGAGAGAATACTACATGCGCAACGTGTTCACGTCCTGTGTGTTTGACGTGGTTGAGATTACTCGTCGGAGCGCTTACAGTGTGCTGCAAACGTTGAAACATCACCAAGTGCACATCCAGAGCCACCTGCACATCCAGAGCCACCTGCACAGCCACACCACGCCCGATTGGGCAGCTCAGAACGGCCACGTCGAACTGCTCCAGTGGTTGTTGAGCCACACGTCCGAGAAGTGCACGCCGTTCGCCATGGACCTTGCCGCTCTCAACGGACACCTACCCATACTGATCTGGATTCACACAAACAAGGCCGGGGGGTGCACCGACTTGGCAGCAGATTGGGCGGCATGCAGAGGGCACGACGGCGTGCTCAAGTGGCTCTACCACCACACCGCCTCTCGGTGCAGCGCGGTGGCGACCATGGTCGCTGCGGGCCGCGGCGACATCGCAATGCTAAAGTGGCTGTGCCAACAGGGGGTCACGTGTAGTATATCTGCAGCCGACTGGGCGTTTGCTTGCGGCCATCCCGAAACCTTGGCTTGGTTGGAGGCACGAGGTTGCGTGCGGACCGTGCGATGTGATGACACTCAGACGCTGACCCATATGAGACGGCTCGCTGCCTTGTACCAACAAGATGGACAAGAAGCCTCCGCCCCTCCAAACGATGTCAAGCATGTCATGTCAAGCAGACTGATAGAACGCACGGTGCGCGACAACACGTGTCGAGTCCCCACCCCCCACTCCCACTCCCAGACTCCCAGAGCGACCTCTCGCATCACATGACGGCGGAACATGTGTCGAGTCGAGGCAAAGATAACAAACAACACTTGTATGAGAACCGTCTCACATTAACATATAACAAGCGGCGGAGCCCCTTTCACCTCCCCACAGCGGAGCGACTGGGGGCGACCGGAGGGGAGCCCCCACAAAGGGTCCGCGAGGAACCGAGCGGGTGGGCGACCGGAGGGGAGCCCACAGTAACAGTTCACATCAAGCTTGGAAGAAGCGGTATCGGAGAACACAAGCAAACGGCGGAAAACTGTCGAATGTATCGGATGACACAAGCAAACGGCGGAAAACTGTCGCATCCACACCGTCAGTCAGTCCGTCCATTCATGACACATGGATGCGGTGGCGGATCATCGTCCTTTTATCTGTCTGTCTGTGTGTGCGTGCGTGCAGCAATGGATAACAGAGCTCAATCCAATACATTTTATGTTTATTTTTTTATATCGAGGCCAAATTATATGGTAGGATAAATTATACGGTCTCTTTAAACGAAATGGGTAGAGACCATTAAACCTACCCAATCAATTGGGTTCAAGGGTCACCGGTAAGGGTGTCCCACAATGCATATTTTTCTTTTATTCTCCTCATCATCCTCTTCATTCGCACACAACCCTACTCTTTCCTTTCTTCCATCTACAAATAACGCAAAATACATACACACGCGAATATCTATCCCTCTCTTTCTCTTTCTCTATCTTTCTATCTCGCTCTCTCGCTCTTTCCACACGCCACACAGACGGATATGTAAAGCCTTCTTTTGAGATTGGAGTCATTGCCACATCCACATATGCGCGAAGAAAATAGTCTTCATCGACGCGATGCCGACACAACCATGGCGATCGCTTCAATGGATATTCTCGTTAACATCTTGCAATTTGTTTGTTGATTCACAATCGTATTGGTGTTCCACTGCCCCGTGGATTTCTACACCTTTAGGTTACACCGTACACGAAGCGGTTTCATTTTAGTATTCCGTCGACTGTAATGTAAAAGAATGGTCCCACTTTACTTTATTTGAGTATAAATAAATAATGAGTTGGGATTTTATAAAATGCTATAGACCATTTTATAATAAAATTATAATAACTATAAACCATCCTGTGCGCTTGCATGCATTGTACACACATGTTTATAGAACATGCATTCGCACACGCGATCATCGTTAATCATAACGCTTCCCCATGACATTCTTGATCGTATTGCCCTATTATCTTCCAACCCAAAGATTGTATTAGTGTGTAAAACTCTGTGCAAAAGATTTTCTGGATGGCCCCTTACCGGACTGATCCAACCACCACAGAGAGTTGGAGAGATGATGGCGAAAGGGGGGCGCGCCGACCTTCTAGCAGTATGCTTGGTGTCCAATCCTCTTGTACAGGTTAAGGGCGTACAATTGAGGGCGAACCAAAATGAAAACAAGCTTCTCTATGTGGCTGCCAAGGCCGGTCACGCAGATGTCTGCAAGCTGCTCATGGATCCAGCGGTGGCTGGAATTGAGTTCAGGGCCCGGGCTAACTCTGTCAACAGCTTGGCATTGCGTGAGGCTGCCGATGAAGGTCACGCAGATGTCTGCAAGCTTCTCATGGATCCAGCGGTGGCTGGACTTCAGTTCAGGGCCCGGGCGAACTCTAGCGACAGCAGTGCCTTGTGGGCGGCTGCCAAGGCAGGTCACACAGATGTCTGCAAGCTGCTGATGGATCCAGAGGTGGCTGGAATTGAGTTCAGGGCCAGGGCGAACACCAGCGACAGCTTGGCATTGTGGGTCGCTGCTAGAGAAGGTCACGCAGATGTCTGCAAGCTGCTCATGGATCCAGCGGTGGCTGGACTTGAGTTCAGGGCACGGGCGAACTCTACCGCCAGCAGTGCCTTGTGGGCGCCTGCCAAGGCAGGTCACACAGATGTCTGCAAGATGCTCATGGATCCAGAGGTGGCTGGACTTGAGTACAGGGCCAGGGCGAACTCTAGTGACAGCATGGCCTTGTGGGCGGCTGCCATGGCTGGTCACGCAGATGTCTGCAAGCTGCTGATGGATCCAGAGGTGGCTGGAATTGAGTTCAGGGCCCTTGCTAACTCTAGCGATAGCATGGCATTGTGGGCCGCTGCTAAGGACGGTCACGCAGATGTCTGCAATCTGCTGATGGATCCAGTGGTGGCTGGAATTGAGTTCAGGGCTAGGGCGAACTCTACCGACAGCAGGGCCTTGCGTGAGGCTGCCAAGGCAGGTCACGCAGATGTCTGCAAGCTGCTGATGGATCCAGAGGTGGCTGGAATTGAGTACAGGGCTAGGGCGAACTCTACCGACAGCAGGGCCTTGCGTGAGGCTGCCAAGGCAGGTCACGCAGATGTCTGCAAGCTGCTCATGGATCCAGAGGTGGCTGGACTTGAGTTCAGGGCCCGCGCGAACTCTGTCAACAGCTGGGCCTTGCGGCTGGCTGCGAAGGTAGGTCACGCAGATCTCTGCAAGCTGCTGATGGATCCGAAGGTGGCTGGAATTGAGTTCAGGGCCAGGGCGTACACTTTCGACAGCAGAGCATTATGGGCGGCTGCCAAGGCAGGTCACGCAGATGTCTGCAAGCTGCTGATGGATCCGAAGGTGGCTGGAGTTGAGTTCAGGGCCCGGGCGAACTCTGTCAACAGCAGGGCCTTGCGGGCGGCTGCGAAGGCTGGTCACGCAGATGTCTGCAAGATGCTGATGGATTCAGATGCGGCTGGCACCGAGTACAGCTGAGTTGAGACAACCAACGTCTGTGTCTTTTTGATCAGACTTCCAATGGTCTCAAAAACCCTTCGTTACACTCAGACCGGTCAATAATGTTACAGTATATTGAATCAATTACAATTCTCTATGTACAACTTGGACAGACGGTCGATTGTGGTACACATGTACACATTGCTGCAAAGTTTGAGGAGAGTGGCTATACTTGCGAATGTAAGCCACATGACAGTCTCGATTTGATTGGCGACGTTATGAAACATGTAATTGCAAACGGTATGCAGATAAAAACTTCAACCAAGTGGCCATGCCGCTCTGGTTCAGGGAGGGATTGGAAGGCAGTCATGGGGTTGGGGGTTGATCCATTGCGTCATGGAGTTGTACATGATAATTGATTTAATAGGGAATGGTACTACTTTGCCTCCTGGTATCACCGGATTATTAATCGGTAAATAGATACTTGTTCAAGTGCAGTTTATGTTTACTGCAAATTCTAAGAAAGTGCAGCTCAGTTGAATGTAGTCCGAATAAGTTAGCAAATCGGAGGGCTGTCTCGATACTATGTGGACGCGTTTGACTCATGTTATTAATTGCATGCAAGAAATCATTTTCTTTGAACACCAGCAATCTCCCCGGTTCTCTAGTTGTTTGCATGTAAGGTAAATCAACTTGTATTTCGTTGAAGTCTTCACATATCTCCCTGTTCAGATCGACATGTATGTAGCAGTCTTGACGAGAAACAACTCTATCTATATCAGACACGGGGTGAGTGGATGCCTGAATAACCAAGCGACAATCGTTCATATTAGTTTTCTTTTTATAATTATCATCGCCTTATGCTTTTTGTGCTGTGAGCAAATCCATTAAATGAGCTCGAAACCAAACCTTGCGTGCCTGTCTTTGGAAGCCACAACAATTGACGATACATGTCCTGCCGTGACGAGTCCCAATACTCGTAAAAGTCCAGGGCGCTTGAAGTTGAGCCCTGATCCGACGTCCTTGACTTGCTCGCATCCGGAATGTTTGTCAGAAATATGGGTTTGCAAGAACAATTGCTGTCTGAGCAGGTCGTGTTGTTGTTTGTGTGAGGACACACGTGCGTAGAGAATGACTTGACGACTGCTGGTTTTTTTTCCTGCTCGATGAGGTAGCCTTGGATGCTGCTTGGGTCAAAGAGACGTTGGTTGCATGGAGTCCGGATCGTGCCATTATCTGCCCATCGACGGAGGACGGTCCTGGAGACACCAAGGGCATCGGAGGCCTTGCCAATTTTACAGAAGCTTTGGTTGCCATACATGGCATTCTGATATTTAGTACATGCAAATTCCTTATACACTGTTAGATTTACTTATTTTCGGAAAGCAAACGAGTCAACTGTTGCAACCTTTCATACCATATCACATTTTAGTGAACGTGTTAGCCAATTCAGTCCATGACTTGCAATCGGCAGGGTGTCGCATGTCTCGTCCAATGAAATTAATTGTGAGTTGGTTAGGCGAACGGAGGAAACATGATCGGATAACGCACGCACGTCGGCGGATGTCGAGGTGATGCTGTTGATGTTGCTGGCCACGCACCCACTCGCACTCGTATTGTCACGACACATGACGCATCATCCATCCTCACACACGCGAATCTCTTCTGTCCAACTGCGACTCATTCAATGCGCCGAACGAACCAGAATTCGCCCCCCCGTACACACACGTGGTGGTGGTGCAATGCATTTGTTCAATCTTCTTCGCCCAACAATCCGTGCGAAGAAGATTGAAAAACATTTCGCTAGATGCGCCGAACAATTATCACGAGTCGCCCAAACCATGAGTTCAGATACTACAGTCGACGGAATACTAAAATGAAACCGCCTCGTGTACGGCACACCTTACGGTGTAGCAACCCACTGGGTTGGGTGGGTGGTGAACGTTTTGGTCACGCGAAATTGCTATCCAAAGGACGTACCAGCAGACTGCCGCTGGGCGAAGGCGGACCTGCAAGACTCGCTGCTACCGGTGCTCAGGAGCATCGTGCAGCGAATGAGCAGGGTGAACCCGGCAGAAGCAAGCAAGTACGAGGACGACGACGCCTTCCTCCAGGGAGGCGCCGGCTCCGTCACCTTCAGAGCCATGCAGGGCATGGCACTGCATAGCCGGGACCTGCGTCAGGGTCCTCTCGGAGAGGGGCGTGCCGCTGCAAGAGGAACTACGGACGCACTGTCAAGATTCACAATGGCCATGTACTCGGGGCCAGCCACATCTGGATCCATCAAAAGCAAGCAGACATCGGCGTGACCAGCCTTCGCAGCCGCCCGCAAGGCCCTGCTGTTGACAGAGTTCGCCCGGGCCCTGAACTCAATTCCAGCAACCTTCGGATCCATCAGCAGCTTGCAGACATCTGCGTGACCTGCCTTGGCAGCCGCCAACAATGCTCTGCTGTCTCTAGAGTTCGCCATGGCCCTGAACTCAATTCCAACCACCGCAGGATCCATGAGCAGCTTGCAGACATCTGCGTGACCGGCATTCGCAGCCAGCCACAATGCCCTGCTGTTGACAGAGTTCGCCCGGGCCCTGAACTCAATTCCAACCACCGCAGGATCCATCAGCAGCTTGCAGACATCTGCGTGACCTGCCTTGGCAGCCGCCCCCAAGGCCCAGCTGTCGTTAGAGTTCGCCCGTGCCCTGAACTCAATTCCAGCCACCTCTGGATCCATCAGCATCTTGCACACATATGCGTGACCTTCCTTCGCAGCCAGCCACAAGGCCCTGCTGTTGAGAGAGTTCGCCCTAGCCCTTAACTCAATTCCAGCCACCGCTGGATCCATAAGCATCTTGCAGACATCTGCGTGACCTTCCTTCGCAGCCAGCCACAAGGCCCTGCTGTCGCTAGAGTTCGCCACGGCCCTGTACTCAGGGCCAGCCGCCTCTGGATCCATCATCAGCTTGCAGACATCTGCGTGACCTGCATGGGCAGCCGCCATCAAGGACCAGCTTTCTCTAGAGTTCGCCCTGGCCCTGAACTCAATTCCAGCCACCGCTGGATCCATGAGCAGCTTGCAGACATCTGCATGACCTTCCTTGGCAGCCACATAGAGAAGCTTGTTTTCATTTTGGTTCGCCCTCAATTGTAGGGCCCCCTGAACCTGGACAAGAGGATTGGACACCAAGCATACTGCTAGAAGGTCGGAGCGCCCCCCTTTCGCCATCATCTCTCCAACTCTCTGTGGTGGTTGGATCAGTCCGGTAAGGGGCCATCCAGAAAAACTTTTGCACAGAGTTTTACACACTAATACAATCTTTGGGTTGGAAGAGAATAGGGCAATACGACCAAGAATGTCATGGGGACACGTAAGGAGTGAAAACGATGATCGCGTGTGCGACTGCATGTTCGATGAACATGTGTGTACAGGATGGTATAAATAAACAATGAGTTGGGATAAACCCTTGGTTGCACTTGCCTGGCGGTATCTGCAAGCGGTGAGTGTAAGAGGAACTTGCCTGGCGGTATGCATTATCACGCTGCGGCTGCTGTCGAGATGTTGATACCCACCAACCACTCACTCATTCTCACGCGCGCACGCACTCTATCACACGCAAACGGCGGAACACTGTCGAATGTATTAGATAAATGAAGAAACTCCTTTATGTTGTTCTGAAATAAAGTGGGAATTATCAAATATGTCGGGAAATGGCAAGTATGAAAGAGGAATCGCGGGACCCCACGGAGTGGGGCAGGGGAATTCAGCTGCGGACTTTTCTCAACAACTGTATTATTCAAGGCATTTTGGTACACAACACTTCCAGAGCCTGGAAAAACAACTTTTGGTCCTCGGCAGAGAGCGCCTTCACGACCACAGAAATACATCCGGTATTGAAAACAGTAGACAGTGTCAGCCCTAGCTTGAAGCCTCTCTCCCCACCCAAGCCCACCCCTATGGCTGGCAGCAGAATCGTTTCCAAAAGCTGCACCACTCGCTCTCCTCGAGCTCCTGCCTCAAACTGCTTGGCAAACCCTTCTACAACAACATTGGCCCAGACCTCCCAAACATGCGCCATGCCAGCAGATGCCTCCTCCGGCGCACTAAAACCAGACTTGGATTGCTGATCCCCTTGCCTTCTCATTCGCCGCTCACTGTCATATTCCTTGCGGCTTTCGGTGTTCATCAACACGTTCTTCGCCTGCAGAATAACTCGTGTGCGGAGGGCAGCTGCTGTTCGTTCATCTTCAGATGCCAAAGGACCTAGCTTGTCGGGATGAACCCTGACCACTTGAATGCGAAACGCCCTCAGAATTTCTTGATCAACAGCACCCTCATCAATGTCTAGAACATCGTACAGATCTGGAAACACATCACCCCAGTCCATCATCTGCTGAGGCCAGCATATGTTTTTAGGATGCGATCGAAACCAATATCTCAATTGATCATATTGCAACGTGCATATAGCACGAACGTAATACGTATGCATTTTTCAGGTATTATTACCTACCGCTCTCATTATTTTTATGGCAAGGCAAACACACCAAGCAAATTGTTTTCGGGGGGTAGATTTTTGCAGGGCTTTTTGTAGTTGTTTTCGGGGGTAGCTTTTTCCCGATCTGTCTCATTCCATTGAGTTTAAATGTTTTCAGGTGCATAAAAGGGTTCTAAGTTCATGATGTCAACTGCGGCCGCTGCAACGCTGGCAGAGAAGGCGTGTTGTCATCATATCACTGTAGTTCATTGCACAATGTGGATGTGCGGTTGCTTACTACCACTGAGTATCAGATTGATGCTAGCATCTTCTAGGATTAGACGCTGCTCTGGACACGGTGATTTCAAGACTGCTACTAGGGCATTTCTAGTTTTGCTCGAGACAGCCACACCGTATGCTGTTTCACCTGTGATTATGCGCAAAGCATCAAAGGGGGTTGCGAGGATGCTACAGTTTTACAACAAAATTACGACTGATCTTACATTGGACATGAACGGTGTTTCTTGCTTGATCGCCAGCATGCCCACCGTCTTTCTGAGCACTGCGCTTAATGCGTGTGGTCGGCAGGTCAGCATAGGTACCGACAAGGTCAGCCCACAGTTCCACCAGCTGTACACCCACATGTTCATTCGGACATGTAATGAGCGTACACATGAACACTGTCATCTGGTGGGACTAGTCAGTCTCTTCATTGCAACTCGTTCCCAGTCCCAGATGCTTGCCGTCATAGATGCACTCAGTCAAGACGGTCTTGGAAATCTGTTTCGACTTTTAGCTGAACTACCAGCTAAGATACCCATACCATGCATCGATGTGTTCATCCATGTGGCCAATGAATGTGTAGCGACAGCACATCTGCCAGCAGGGGTGGAGGATCTCTTTATCCGGTCCGCGATTGCAATCCTGCTAGACAATGAGACAGCGGGGGGCACTGTTGCATCAATTTCAAAAACGATGCTGCGTGTAGCAATAGCCGAGCCTTCTTACGCCCAGGCCATGGCAACAGCACTTGAACCGCACATGGCTGTCGCGCCAACGCTTAAGCTTGCTCGTGATCTGCTTCTGAATCCATGCTCTATTCATTTACCCGATTATGCACTGAGACAATTGGGGATGCGCCAGTCTCTTCATGACAGGGTACGCATATTATGCGAATTGATAACCTTGGATGTCCCTGCGGAAGCAGTGCTACCACTCACGCAGACACTGCCCTCGCATAGTGGTGGTAGGTTAGTGGACATAAACGGCGTGGATGGACTGCAAAATAGACTTTGCGACCATGTGTGCGATACAAGTAAAGCGAAAATTCAGGCGGCTACAAATTTGTTGTGTGAAATGGTCAACCAACATGGAGCGCACCATCCTGGTGCCCAACTCCTTGTATGGCTCTGCACAGTTGCTGTAGAGTTCAAGCCAAGTATCGACCGTATCAGCACCGCTATGGGAATACGCATCCTTTTTAGCAGCAGCTTCGGCTACTCACACATGGTCACAATGACTAACTTGGGCATTGGTAACTTAGCATGCGTGTATCCTCAACACAGTTGGGTAAACGGCGATATGCACTGTTGGATGCTCTTTTACGAATAATTTTCGTACACTGCAAAAGCAGTCAAAGCGAACGGAGGAAATGATCGGATAACGCACGCACGGCGGCGGATGTTGCTGGCCACTCGCACTCGTATTGTCACGACACATGACGCATCATCCATCCTCACACAGCCTTACACACGCGAATCTCTCCACGGATCCAGGGAGGCGCCGGCTCCGTCACCTTCAGAGCCATGCAGGGCATGGCACTGCATAGCCGGACCTGCGTCAGGGTCCTCTCGGAGAGGGGCGTGCCGCTGCCAGAGGAACTACGGACCACTGTCAAGATTCACAATGGCCATGTACTCGGGGCCAGCCACATCTGGATCCATCAAAAGCAAGCAGACATCGGCGTGACCAGCCTTCGCAGCCACCATCAAGGCCCAGCTGTTGACAGAGTTCGCCCGGGCCCTGAACTCAATTCCAGCAACCTCTGGATCCATCAGCAGCTTGCAGACATCTGCGTGACCTGCCTTGGCAGCCGCATACAATGCCCTGCTGTCTAAAGTGTACGCCCTGGCCCTTAACTCAATTCCAGCCACCGCTGGATCCATCAGCAGCTTGCAGACATCTGCGTGACCTTCCTTGGCAGCTGCCCACAAGGCCCAGCTGTCGCTAGAATTCGCCCTGGCCCTGAACTCAATTCCAGCCACCGCAGGATCCATCAGCAGCTTGCAGACATCTGCGTGACCTGCATTCGCAGCCGCCCCCAAGGCCCAGCTGCCGTTAGAGTTCGCCCTGGCCCTGAACTCAATTCCAGCCACCTCTGGATCCATCAGCATCTTGCACACATATGCGTGACCTTCTTTCGCAGCCAGCCACAAGGCCCTGCTGTTGAGAGAGTTCGCCCTAGCCCTGAACTCAATTCCAGCCACCGCTGGATCCATAAGCATCTTGCAGACATCTGCGTGACCTGCATTGGCAGCCACCTGCAAGGCCCAGCTGTCGCTAGAGTTCGCCACGGCCCTGTACTCAGGGCCAGCAACCTCTGGATCCATCAGCAGCTTGCAGACATCTGCGTGACCTGAATTGGCAGCCTCACGCAAGGCCCTGCTGTCGCTAGAGTTCGCCCTGGCCCTGAACTCAATTCCAGCCACCGCTGGATCCATGAGCAGCTTGCAGACATCTGCGTGACCTCCATAGGCAGCCACACGCAAGGCCCAGCTGTCGACAGAGTTAGCCACGGCCCTGTACTCAATTCCAGCCACCGCTGGATCCATCAGCAGCTTGCAGACATCTGCGTGACCTGCATTGGCAGCCAGCCGCAAGACCCAGCTGTTGACAGAGTTCGCCCTGGCCCTGAACTCAACTCCAGCCACCTCTGGATCCATGAGCAGCTTGCAGACATCTGCGTGACCTCCATAGGCAGCCTCACGCAAGGCATAGCTGTTGACAGAGTTAGCCAGGGCCCTGAACTCAATTCCAGCCACCGCTGGATCCATCAGCAGCTTGCAAACATCTGCGTGACCGGCCTTGGCAGCCACATAGAGAAGCTCGTTTTCATTTTGGTTCGCCCTCAATTGTAGGGCCCCCTTAACCTGTACAAGAGGATTGGACACCAAGCATACTGCTAGAAGGTCGGCGCGCCCCCCTTTCGACATCATCTCTCCAACTCTCTGTGGTGGTTGGATCAGTCCGGTAAGGGGCCATCCAGAAAATCTTTTGCACAGAGTTTTACACACTAATACAATCTTTGGGTTGGAAGAGAATAGGGCAATACGACCAAGAATGTCATGGGGACACGTAAGGAGTGGAAACGATGATCGCGTGTTCGACTGCATGTTCGATGAACATGTGTGTACAGGATGGTATAAATAAACAATGAGTTGGGATAAACCCTGTAAACCCTTGGTTGCACTTGACTGGCGGTATCTGCAAGCGGCACTTGCCTGGAATGAAAGCGAAAGCGGCAAGCTGTAAGAGCCACTTGCCTGGCGGTATCTGCAAGCGGTGAGTGTAAGAGGAACTTGCCTGGCGGTATGCATTATGTTATCACGACACATGCCGCATCCTCACACACGCGTCGCTACGGCTGCTGTCGAGATGTTGATACCCACCAACCACGCACTCTATCACACGCAAACGGCGGAACACTGTCGAATGTATCAGGCATCATCCACCTCCAGCATGGTCGTGCTGCAATTCTGGCATCCATGCATCCTGCAATGACAACATCCGTCAAAGTACGCGTCGGACTGCAACAGCAAGATATAAACGAATGTTGTGTGTCATTTGCTAGCATGTTCTACACGGCAAGTAGTGTGGCGTAACACATATCGTTCGGCTATCATCAGGCAAGCATGTACAAACATTAGCCTCTCGATGCGACGATCATATGCCGCTCTTGCAGCCGGGTGTTGTGAAAGCAAAGCATCTAGTTCAGCGTCGCCATCCATTGAACTGCAATAAAGAACATGGATGGAGACTTTTTATACCCCCCCATGCAGTCAAAGCCATCAAAAAATCCGCTATCGAGCCTCCGGCATTCTTCAGTATTTACTTGTTGTTGAAATAATTGTTTTTCTTCTTTTCAGAGGTGTTCATGTGAACACGTTTAAAATAGGGATTGATTGATGGATGATTCTTATTTTTTCTTCGTAGTCAAGTAGTTCTGGCCGGCCATTTCATCGCTCTATTTCTCCGCCCACGCTGGAGGAGCCTTCGGCATCGTCTGTGACCTCTGGAGTCCTCGCTGCCGGTGGCTCTGTTTCAATGATGTTATTTGCTCAAATCATGATGGAATTCGGAGAGTATCTAAGAAGAATCTTGACACAGGACGCATTCGCATACATCAGTGCCGACCTCCCATGACATTCGGTCGCCAACACTTGGGTGTAGGGGGAATGACGAAGAAGAATCTTGACACAGGCCGCGTGACCATGGAAACACGCCATCATCAATGCCGACAATCCGAAATGATCGGTCGCAAGCACTTGTGGGTCGGGGGAATGTCGAAGCAGAATCTTGACACAGGCCGCGTGACCATGGATACATGCCCACATCAATGCCGACATCCCATGATTGTCTGTCGCCAGCACTTGTTCGTTCGGAGAGTATCCAAGAAGAATATTGACACATGCTGCATTCGCATGCCCCCCCTGAATGCCACAAGCACGCATCAGTGCCGACATCCCATGATTATTCGTCGCAAGCACTTGCTCGTTCGGAGAGTTCCTAATGAGAATCTCGACCAGGGAGACGTTGCCCTGTTTACACCCCCCAATCAATGCCGTCTCCCCAGAGTAGTTAGGAGGCTTCGCAAGAAGCATCGCAGCCCTAGAAAATGCATCGGACTCGTTATCCAGCATCCGTTCGCAAGTCCCCACGGCACCGAGGTCGCATTGCATGCGGAACAGTGTGTTCTTGTCGAGGGTTTTGGCCTCTCGAATGGCGAGCTCCAGACGATCCGGCCATGCGAACCCGCCGCGGATGGCTTTGTTGGTGCACAAAATTGCGGTCTCGCCGCAGAGCTTCGCGATGGAACGGATCAACGGGAACGGTAACATCTCAACGTGGAAAGATGAAGAAGACACCGACGAAGACGAAGACATTTTCTCGTTCGAGGTGGTGGTTGCTGAGCCACCACCGATGACTAGCGGTTTTCCAAAAAGAGGAGAATAGGGGGCTGTTTAAGTACAGGGAATCGATCAATCTTTACACTCGGCGTGAAACTTGTTGTGTACGGTCACACTGGAGTGTTTATTTTACAGTTCAAATCAGTCATGGGATGTGAGTATTTTGGGGGGCCTTGGAGTGAGACCACATCCTTTTACACTCGACGGAATACTAAAATGAAACCGCTTTCTGGAGTGGACGGTACACCTTGAGGTCCGTTTATCAACAGAGGCATAAGAAACAATGCGTCAAACAATGTATTATTGTTTGCTAATGCATATATTAAAATGGATATAACTCAAGTTTTGCAACACCCTCCATCAATCGACAAAAATCTTGCAACACAACTTGTATGCATTGTCATGCAATGGATACACTCAACAGGCAAGTATCCGCCAAATATTGAAATCAATTGCGAACGGCTCATCAAATGGTATCAAAACAACGAAAACAAACCTGAACTCCTCGATCAAATCATTTCAGACTACAACGTTTTGTACGGAACCATGGCCTTTCAGAATTTTGCAATCAAATCATGCAATGTACCCAAATCTTCTCAACCATGACAATGTCCGAAGATGCCGATTTGCTGGAATGTGACATTTTAATACCAATCGTTTTCTCCCGCCACATGTATAATCTGTCCAATAATATGCATGACTCCTCCGCGAAAACACATACGTCGCACTCCACAGGGTTCGAAAACGTTATGATATCTTATGAAGAGTTTGAGCATCCCGGCAAGCTCACGGTGTCAAGGAGCCCGCACCAAGCTGCCATGGATGATGTCATGTGTAGCGTTTTTTCACGGACCCAACGTCTAGCGCATCGTGGCAGACAACATGGGTTTCGAATACCGAAATAAATAGCTTGGTTTTACATAAGCGCAAACCCCAACATCACGTGGGATATTATACGAGATAATCCATTAAACTATGATTACAGCGGAAATAAATAGCCACATCTCGAGACGGGTCAAATGTATGGAACACAAGTGGGATTGGTGGTTATTGAGTTATAATCCATGTTTGACGCGTGAAGTTATCGAATGCTATCCAGACAAACCATGGAATTGGTACGGGGTCAGCAGAAACCCCTTAATAACATGGGATATTATACAAGCCAACCCAGATAAAACATGGGACTGGCGTGGATTGAGCGCAAACCCAAATTTCATATGGGATGTTATTAAAGCCAACCCTGATAAACAATGGGAATGGCGTGAATTGAGCGCAAACCCACATATCACATGGGATATTATACAAACCAACCCAGATAAACCATGGGATTGGTATAATATCAGCAAAAACCCTTGCGTCAAATGGTTTATTGTCAAAGCCAACCCCGACAAACCATGGAACTGGTGTGGATTGAGCGCAAACCCCAGCATCACATGGGAGATTATACAAGACAACCCTGATAAACCATGGGATTGGTTTTTTATGAGCGCAAACCCCAATATCAAATGGGATATTGTGCAATCCAACCCAGATAAACAATGGAATTGGACCTGGATAAGCGCAAACCCCAATATCACTTGGGATGTTGTACAAGCCAACCCTGATAAACCATGGGATTGGTACTGGATCAGCGAAAACCCCAATATCACATGGGATATTGTGCAATCCAACCCCGACAAACCATGGAATTGGACCTGGATCAGCGCAAACCCCAATATCACTTGGGATATTATACAAGCCAACCCCAACAAAAATTGGATTTGGTACTGGGTCAGCAGAAACCCCAACATCACATGGGATATTATCAAAGCCTACCCCGACAACCCATGGAATTGGTACTGGATCAGCAAAACCGTACATATCCCATGTGATATTATCAAAGCCAACCCCGACAAACCATGGGATTGGCGTGGATTGAGCGCAAACCCCAATATCACGTGGGATGTTGTCGTAGCAAACCTAGATAACCCATGGAATTGGTATGAGTTGAGCTCAAACCCCAATATGTTGTTATCTACCCAAGACATTTGCGATATCATACGTAGATGTAGAGCAGCAAGAACCATTCAGAAAATATGGCGATACGTCAATACAAACCCGAGTTATAATGTATGTCAACACAGGCTCTTTAGGGAATATAATGAAATGGTTTATTCCCTAATTTAAATTATTATTATCTTTTCAAATCGGGCCACTCAAAATCGTACTCCTCGTCCACACGTCGCCACGGTGGCTTGCGCAGCCTCATCAATGCGGATCATGTAGTCGAGTCAGCCACTCGTCTGTATATCCCGGTGTCTCACATGCAGAAGAAGGGGGCACACAAGCCAAGCTCACCTATTCTCTATGCATGACGAATGCAGGTTGAAACAAATAACCTCGCATCTCGTTGTTTGCCCCCACAAGATGCAAGGAGGATCCGTTGAACACACGCATGTGGCCGCGAATGGCGTCCTCAATCCCAGAGTAACAACATTGAATGTACCTGGTATCCATGATGCTGCCGATCGCTTTCACAAATGCATTCAGTGTTTGCGAGTCCAAGACAGCGTCATCGGTTGCAAAGATGAACATGCACCGTCGAAGTTGGTTGTTGTTATTGATCCCTCTCAGTGGGTTGAGGCCATCGGAAGGTCTTGCACCGCAAAATAACATGAAAGGCAAAACTGTTCCTCTGTGATGCATTGTCGCATGTGACACATCCTCCAGTGACACCTTCGCACCGTTGGTCAGAACGAGCTGACCGGAGGATCCATGACCACACAAGACGATCACGAGCACCGAGTCATCATGTGAGTTTGCCACGTGATCATCAAACAGATCCATCAGCTCCACCTTCTTCAAGTGCCCCGGAAGCACAACGACATGAAAGTCGAGTGGGTGCAAAAAGCGAACCCACGTGCTGTGGTGACCTGGTATATCCAAACCATCCACATTCTTGCCCAACATGGTTCCTGCTTCACGCATGTGCACCCACAAAGTCCTCTGAATGTGATCCCTAGGAACATAAGTGTAATCCACATACAACAGAAGTGCCTTGTTTCTGGATGATGAAGAGGGAGATTCGGTTGCTGATGGATGGGGAAGAGGGAGAGTCGGTTGCTCATGTTCATGGCGGCAAAATTGATGATGATCTGCCTCTTCTTCATCATCATCATCAAACTGCGGGAGACTCCAACGCATTTCGTCAAATATTTTGACACTGAGTACAATAAACACACGATTCCCCCTTAAACAATAAACTCCTGATGATGGCCCGGTCATGCCACATCATGCCACCAGCCATGCAGTGCGTGCAAGCGTACAGTCACCAATGCGGTCAACATTGAATGCGTTTCCGCGATACAGTCAGAGACAGAATTTGTGGGACAGGTTTTGCATATTTGCCAGGAGCCGAGCATTATTACAAGGTGGAACTGGATCCTTCAGCATTGACAAAATAGACATCCATTTGGAGAATTCAATTCGATACAGGGATATTCCGGATGTCCATGTTGGAACTCGCCGGTTGAAGATCGAATGCCACGGTGTACATGATCTCGATACAGTCAACTACATAATACTACGAACGCATACTACAAACGCATTTTCTGCTTCTGCTTTTTGTTGCTGGTGCGAGGACCAACAGAAGAAACTCTCTTATGGCCTGCGACACCACTGGACTTCACTTTTGGATACTCATGTGGATGAAGAATCCTGTCATGCAGATTGGCCATGGAGCAGCACCGTGACACCAAATTCTGGTACATGGAATGGGGGGCGCATACGTTGCCATGAAGGATAGTTTTTGCCATATTGACAACATCAGATGCACAGATCACAAGCTCAGACCGGAGAGAGTCTACTAGCTCATTACTACAGTCCTGGAGGAGAATGTTCGCCCTAGATACCAAAATATCCAGGATAGCTTTTATCTCGTCTGATAGCTGCACATCAGTCTGTGTCAACTGCCAAAGCTCTCTGATCTTTGCAATGATGATGTCTTTCTTCAGGAACTTGAATTCAGTCAGCAGCTTGCACACCTCAGGGACCAACAGCCAGAACTCACGCTTACCACTGGCCCCAGTACGATTTCCGGTATATTTGATATCATCCTTGCCGTTTCCACATAAGTCAGAGAATGGGTGATCGCAAACTCCTGAGGTAGATAGGCCACCCATTTCTGAGAAGTGCTTGCGGTTGTATGTGCTTGTAGGACTATTGTCGATCAAGAAAGTCATAATGACAGCTTTTTTGACCGCGTACACAGTAGCAGTCGTTGCAGTCGTATGCACGGGCTCCAAATGCTCCATGGGCTCCACGGGCGCCATGGGCTCCACAGACTCCACGGGCTCCACAGACTCCGCAGCAGCAGTCATGGCATCCTTAGCAGCTAAAGCTACAGCAGTCACAGATGCCACTGCAGACTCCGCAGCAGCAGCCATGGCAGCCTTAGCAGCTTCAGTTACAGCTGCAGTCACAGATGCCACAGCAGACTCCGCGGCAGCAGCCACGGCAGCCACGGCAGCCTTAGCAGCTTCAGCTACAGCAGCAGTCACAGATGACAATGCAGACTCCACAGCCGTGTTCACAGCAACCTCAGCCATAGAAGCAACAGCATCCACAAAAGCTATTTTTATTGCAGAGGCATTGGCAGCTTTACCAGTCGTAGTTGAATCCTCCTCATTGTTTGCTTGAGATGGATGGGCGCAAGGGGGCAGCATGATGATGCGTTTAATCACAGATAGATACGATACGATATGATGCGATGGATTATATGAGCAGGCGTGCGGGAGGGTTGATGGTGTAATGGTCAGTGAATCTCAATGTGTTCGATCGTATGTGGGAAGCTACTCTTACAGTTGTTCTCAAATAAAGTGGGACACTTTATACTCATCCAGACTGCAGATCGTTGCTTTTGGGCAACGTTGGGGGGTGCAGAAGGTTGAAGAGGTTCTCGAAGATATTCCGAGTAGCCTCTTTGGTAAACCGTTCAACCGTCTGTGTCCCCATATCAGTATCAGGGGGTGGGGGTGGGGTTGTCGAGGAACTTCTCGGCGCGTCTCGGCGAAACGCGAGAGGACGCTCTCTCCCAAAGACTTGGTGAAGTGTAAGCATCAGGATGTTTCTGGAAGCGTTCACATCGCGGTCCCAAGTCTTCCCGCAGTGAAGCATACCACCGCTCTGTTGGCGTGGAGCTCCGCTTTGACTGCTTTTGCAGTGGAGAATCTTATGAATCCGCTTGCGTCCTTCTGTACATTCCCAACCTGTACCGTCTTGCTTCTTACGATGAGTGAGTGCCACCATGTTGCAAAGGTGGTTCTCACAGCAGCTGCATCGTTGAGATGTTCTGAACTCATCGATGTCCTCCATGATGACGTTTTCTCGGCTACGAAGCTCGAAACGAATAGCTTGGAGAGGGCCACAAGTCCGCCTAGAGATTGGCGTCGCCCCCAGACCTTTCCAATCACCAAACCCGACGAGTACCTTAGCGCTCTTCTTTCTCGGAGCTACGAAGTCAGCAATCTCAACAATAAGTTTCTGTTTCTTGCAGTACCTTCGAAAGCGGAGGTTTCGGTACCCCCTGGAAGCACGATGGGCAAGAAGGATTGGGGCGGCACCCATGTAAAATCTGGCGTACGCACCAATCTGTTCAGAACTCGAAGAGTCTCTATCCGGAATGATACCAACGACGATATCAGCCGTCTCGAGGTTCCAAACGTCAGTTTGACGCTGAGACTTGAAGATCAGACCCTTGCGATAATATTTCGCCGAGCTGTACGATCTGGTACCTCCGTTGAGTCCTGTTACAGTCACGATATCAGTAACACCCGGGTCTACCGCAGACACGACCACATTGTCAAGGAAGGATACAATGCCACCCTCGTCTGTTGTCACGTACTCATGCGCCCGCGTAGAGAACGCGCCTGCAGGCATCGAACATGTCAGACACGTAGGCTTATTCATCAAGATGCTGACTGCAAAGCCGTCTGTCACAATGCGGTAACCGAACTTCCGAGAAACTGTCTCCACTTTCTTGAGGTTTGCGAAGCGCTCCCATATTCCTTGATGGTTTTTGGAAGCAACGTCTGCCTTGCATGAATCAAAGTGGCACTCGTTGACCATATAGAAAAAGGCCATTTTAGAAATCGGAATGTGCGACAGAGTGAATCCAGATTTGTAAGGCAACAACGAGAATGTGCGATGTTTTTCGTTTTTAGTTTTTCGTTTTTCTTCGATGGTCTCCGACAATATCTTGTGGTACAGAGGCAGGGTCATGTGAGCCCGAGACGCAAAAGTGTTTCCGGATGGTAAAGGTAGAACCCCCCTGAGACAGAATGCCACTTCGCGTGCAAAGAAGCGTTTCGCGTTATCTGCGTCCACCCTAAGGTTCTTCGAGGAGAGCCAAGCTTCGCTCAACTTTTCAAGCCTCTCTTGAAGTTTAGTCAACCTAACACGCAAAGGGGATCCTTCTGGTTCCTTCCTACCGACCCTCTTCTTCGCAAGAGCAACTGCACTTTTTGCCGATCGAAGTCTAGATGTTGGAAGCTTGGTTGGCAGCTTTGTTGTATGAGGGCTCATCTTGAAGATGACGTCGAGATTCTTTGTAGGGCACTTGATCAATGCAGCCACGATGTCCGACCGCAGGCGCTTTGCAATCTGTGGGTACTTCCACTTCAAGTAAGTCGTTATGCGTCGCTCAAGGTTGGTCCAAAGATGGTTAGAGGCCATTGTGGCCATGAGAATAGACAGGTCTGCAATGATCTGGTTATTCACTCTCCCCCGAATGTCAACTTTGGATTGCCCCGGCTCTCTTAACAAGTCGAACAGAAGCCGACTACTCTCGAAGTCTTCTCCAAGAGTCGACCCATTACATTTGTTGGTACTGACTGCAATAAGGCACCGGTAGAAGAAGTTGCGATTTACAGGAGGGACAGCGATACCATTCTCAAAAAGACGAGCAATGTGGAAATTTGCGAAAATATAACCCTCTCCAAGCAACTTGTTCATGTCCAGTACCAGTGTGTCTATCTTGTTACGAAGCCAATCATGGGGAATAAAGGTACTCAATTTCATCTTGACCACACAAATCGCTCGCCCAGGTGCACACTCCCCGTCTTCCTCCCCTTCATAATCGACAAGTTCTGCAACGTCATCATGTTGGTCAGCCTCATGTACCAACGATGATGACTCGCCGATCCCATTCTCCATCACAAATTGTACCCCGAAAACGTTTTGATGTAATCTGGATCTGCAGACAGGCTCTCTCGAACATTCCTAACCCAATCTCTCGTATTAATCATATATTTTGACAAGTCTTTATACCTCCACATTTCTAGAACACAACATATTTGCATTAAGTAATCGAAATTACAGCTACACTCGATATTTCAAACATTGCTTGCGCCGTTGGATAAGAAGGTTTCGTAAGAGAAAGGCACGGCAAGCTGTTCGAAAGATTTAAATAACGGCTAACGAGATAAGCGCAAATGCACCCTTGGTGGAGAATATCTTCACGATACCTAGAATCTTATGAATTCTGGGGGGTTTACAACACATGTTACCGTCCCGAAGATGGATATTCCTGCCATGAGGTTACCGTGCCTGATGTGCGATGTGCGATTGGCGCCGGAGGCACGATGGAGGAGGCATTTGAAGCTGCCAAGGAAAAGCTGACAGACATGGTCAGTGACATCATGTACCGCGGTGAGGCCATTCCAACGCCATCGCATCCCGTCGAGATCATCGACGGCAGACAAATAATGACAAATGATTGGAATGTCGCCGGCTTTGTTGTGACTTTCGTGGGTGTCGTGCGTGTTTCCACACTGCCAAGTTTACGGGACAAGGCCCGTATGCCACAAGATTTGGTCAGATTCCATCAAAATATTGAAGACGAGTACACTTGACGGAATACTAAAATGAAACCGTTTTCTGGAGTGTACGGCACACCTTACGGTGTAACCAAATGGTGTAGCAACCCACGGGGCAGTGGAACACCAATACGATTTTGAATCAACAAATTGCAGGATGTTAACGAGAATATCGTGGTTCTTTTTTAGATCACGGCTCTCCATCCTGCAGACTCCGTATCGTTCTTTTGTCGGTACTTTCGAGAGTGTCCATTGAAGGACCAGCCGCACTTAAGCGATCGACTCTTCCCCGGTACCGTGGCCCAAAAGAACACGGGGTCTTTGTTGATGTGCAATGCGTCATGAAAGGAGGTTTCTTTGCTGGACGGGCCATTTTGTAGGACCATCCACTCGTACACTATAATGTCTGTCGACGCCTTATACCGTTTATTGGGATGTTTCATTTTACTGTTCCGCCGACTGTAGAACAAAACTTGGTCTCATCCATCCTCTTGTGTATCCACATTCGAAGTGAAGACACACGTACACGAAAACGGTATTTAGACCCTTCTTTTCAGATCCGAGAAGCTTGGGTGTGCAGGGTTGGGAGGGGGGATGTTCCATCATCATGCGCTTCAAGCTTGGGATTTTCATTGAAACGCTTGGGAGGTGAAGCAAAGTGCAGGGGAGTTGCGCTATGCGAAGCACATGCGGCACTCGATCTCTTTTTGGAGGGAAATCTAAGGGAGAAACGATCCAATCGATCCAATCGAACACGGCATTACTACTACTACTACTACTACTACTACTACTACTACTACTACTACTACTACTACTACTACTACTACTACTACTACTACTACTACTACTACTACTACTACTAATCTCACAAGCAATTACTAAGACAAATCACTCAGGTATTCAATGGGGTACGGTTATCCAAAGACAAACCGAATGGTCTCAAGCAGGATGCTGCTTGACAATAGGGAGAGGATCATTTGAAATCGTTTAGACCTCCATCACACATATACACTATTACACTCTTTTTAAGGATATTAGAATAGTAATATAGGGAACCAGACCCATACAAGGCCCCTTGTTAAAAGAGAACCAGAACAAGTTTAGTAAATTGATGTGTTTTTCGTGTTTTTGGTGTTTTTCCGTGTTTGGAATGAGCCGCCGCATTCAATGGGGTACGGTTATCCAAAGACAAACCGAATGGTCTCAAGCAGGATGCTGCTTGACAATAGGGAGAGGATCATTTGAAATCGTTTAGACCTCCATCACACATATACACTATTACACTCTTTTTAAGGATATTAGAATAGTAATATAGGGAACCAGACCCATACAAGGCCCCTTGTTAAAAGAGAACCAGAACAAGTTTAGTAAATTGATGTGTTTTTCGTGTTTTTGGTGTTTTTCCGTGTTTGGAATGAGCCGCCGCATTCAATGGGGTACGGTTATCCAAAGACAAACCGAATGGTCTCAAGCAGGATGCTGCTTGACAATAGGGTTCTTCGAAAAGACCAGCTTGACAGGAGACGAGTCTTTCCGAATCTGACGAAGACAAACGAAGACACTGGGGGCCGATCGATAACAATTGGGTTTCTTAAGGAGAGGGGCAGAGGGATTCAGTTGCAGAAACATATTCAACAAGCGGCGGAGCCCCTTTCACCTCTTCCCCACAGCGGAGCGACCGGGGGCGACCGGAGGGGAGCCCCCACAAAGGAGTCCGCGAGGAACCGAGCGGGTGGGCGACCGGAGGGGAGCCCACAGTACAGTTCACATCAAGCATTAGACACACACAAAAAGTAATAAAGGGACTCTGAAGACAGACCTACTATACCTAACGGTTTTATGGAAAAAGTTGTTTCGGTTTTATGGAAAAAGTTGTTAACACTCGGTTTTGGGGAAAAAGTTGTTTACACTCGGTTTTGGGAAAAAAAGTTGTTTACACTCGGTTTTGGGGGGACGCACAGACGGCGGAACCTGTCTTGTCACTGTTGAGCCACTCAATCAGCGGGTTGACTTCTACTACGCACCTCAATGTGCACCCATTGATCACCCCCTTATTCACAAATGAACACACGCAAACGAACACACAAACGAACACGCAAACGAACACACAAACGAACACACAAACGAACACACGCAAAGGGAGGAACACTGTCATCGTCCATCAGACTACACATACATACACATGCAAACGGCGGAAACCTGTCGCATCCTCATTGTCGTCCTCGTAAAAACGCTCGATTATCATCACGGTATAAAGCTCTCGATCAGTATCTTGGTTGATTCAAGCCTTCCCTTGTGTATCATCATCATCAATTCATCCATCCATCCATGGCGCACCACACCCAAAACGTCGTGTACGCGCTCGTCGAGCGCGAGTTCCTTGGCAAGTCCCCGTTGGTAGTCAAGGTCGGCCGTACCAGCCAGCCGTTCTGCAAGAGGCTCTCTCAGTACCCCAATGGATCCCAACTCATTTTTGCCATCCATGTTCGAGATGCACAAGCTTGCGTGGATGCAGAGGCGACACTGCTCAGTTACATGCGCGGTGGTTCCGATTCCCGAATCCAGCCACGAAGAGATGTGGGTGCCGAGTACTTCGAGGTGGGCGAAGCCACCGTTTACAATGGTATGTTAGCGGCCTTTTTGAAGTACGCATGGTATGGCGGTGACGACTGCGGTTGCAAACAGGAGGAGTGTAATGACGACTCCGTGGAATCCGCCGTTGCCGTTGAATTTGAAGGACCCGTGGAATCCGCCGTTGAATTTGAGGGATCCGTGGAATCCTTGAAATATGAGGAGACGGACCAGGAGTGTATGGATCGTGAGACGTATGTCTCACGTGTGGTGACTGTGATTTTCGACAACGTCGTTCAGGCTAACATCGAGTGTTACGATACGGTGCACGCCTTTGTCGAGGCCAATGCAACAGAGCTGTCTGGTGCGGTGTTGGATCAGTGCGCATTTGTCGATCGGGTACTGTCGAATCTATCTGCCGCCCCCAGGTCGAGATTCACCGCCAAGAAAGTGTTATCATCGCTCAAGGATCTGGGCATCCAACCCATCCAGTACATTTTTGACGGCCTGCTGCTGACCCGTCGTGCCCTTCGGTTCCCAGACTTCACTCGTCACAAGAATGTCATCCGCTTCCTGGATGAGCGGTGCATTGCCACCACCCCCGGCGATCTGCGGTCGCATATCGCCACGACCCCGGGCATGTACAACGCTTACGTCACGTTCTGCGAGGAGGAGGGGCTACAGGCTACTGTTTCCGACGTTGTCGAGCTGGAGCAGGTCGTCAAAGAGTGCGGCATTGACACTAGGTACACACTGCAGAGCTTCACGGTGGCCAGCGCCAACCCCCTTGCAGAGTGGCTCGAGGAGGTGGTGGAGGTGACGGGGGAGTATTCGGACGTGGTGTGGGCCGGGGACCTCAAGGCCCGGTGGATAGAGTCCCACTATGGACCCGCGGCAGCAGTCTTCAGCAACAGACTGGTCAAGGCATTCTTTGCTGGAAAACAGGGAATCGAGTGGAAAGATAGTGCAAGAATCGATACAATATGCAAAAAAGGAGTGATAAGGGGGTGTAAAATTGTTGGACGAGATGTGACGTCTTGTCAGATTCAGTCTTCAACACCAAGCTGGTCAATGGTATCTGTTCTTTGAGGGCAAACAATAGAATGCAAGAATCGATAAAGGGGTGTCAACTTGTTTCACTGTACACGTACACACGCAAACGGAGGAACACAACACTCACTGTCGACGACGATCGAAAAACATCTGAGTACACGCGCAAAGAGAGGAGGAACACCAATGTCAGACAATTAATCAGACTGAATACACAAGACACGCACGCACGCACTCTATCACGACACATCATGCCGCATCCTCACATGCCGAGGCGGAGGCTTTCGCATACTCCTCGTACACACGACACCACGGTGGCTTGCGCAGCATCATCAATGCTCATATTTATACAAGAGTCATAAAATGAAACCGCTTAGTGATGGTTTCTGAATTGGGTGTGTTAAACTTATTTGTTTACGAACATCAGTCGCTTCAGAATTTGGGATTCCCCCAAACATCACCTTTGACATTGTTCAAACAAACCCCGATAATCCATGGGATTGAGTTCATTATACTCTTTCAAGAGTCTACTCCGACACACTACATACCTAGGGTTGGTATTTACATGTCTCCAACTTTTTTGGATCTTTATAGCTGCTTCACGTCTTTTCACTATCCCATAAATGTCTTTGTCGCTAATTAACATGTTGGGATTTGTGCTCAATACACTCCAATCCCATGCTTCATCTGGGTTTTCTAGTACAATGTCAAGCGTGATGTTGGGGTTTCTACTCAACCCGCACCAATCCCACGATTTCCCTGGGTTGGCTTGTACTATTTCCCACGTAACGATCGGGTTTGTACTGATATAATACCAGTTCCACGGTTTATCTGGGTTACTGAGTACAATGTCATTAGTGATGTTTTTGTTCATGCTTAATACAATCCAATCCCATGGTTTATCTGGGTTGTTCTGTACAATATCCCATGTAATGTTAGGGTTTCTGCTCAACATATACCAGTCCCATGGTTTATCTGGGTTGTTGAGTACAATGTCCATTGTGACATTAGGGTTCATACTTAATCCTATCCATTTCCATGGTTTGTGTGGGTTGGTTTGTACAATATCCCATGTAATGTTAGGATTTGTGCTCAACATAGTCCAATCCCATGGTTTATATGGGTTGGATTGTATGTCGCCCCAAGTAATACTCGGGTTGCTACTCAACCAATACCAACTCCATTTTTTGTATGGGTAACTCAACACCATACCCAACGTAGTGCATGGATTTCTACTTAACCAATACCAATCCCACATTTTGTCAGGATTGTTGAGTACAATGTCCTGAGTGATGTTGAGATTCATGCTCAACCCACCCCAATCCCATTTTTTGTTAGGGTTACTCGAGACAATCTCCCACGTAATGATCTGTTTTTTGCTCAACCATTCCCAATCCCATGCCTTGTCAGGATTTGCGAGTATCACACCCCATGTTAAACATGGATTAGAACTCAACCCCCCAAAAATCCATTTGCATTCTTCGCATTTGAGACGCCTCAATATATGATCGGTTAACTCATCAGTAGAAATAACAGACTTCATGCCGTGTTGTGTAATGGTGATTTATGATTGAATGGAAGTTATGTTTATACATGTATGGTTGATATGTTTCATTATACTGTTCCGCTGACTGTAGGACGGCGTGTGCTTCGGTTGGGGTAGCAGTTCATTTGGATCAGCATGTATTGTGAAATGTAACGCGGACATACTGCACATGGCCATCGCACACACATTATCTTCGCGCGCGAGCAAGTAGATCCTGAGAATCTTCCGGTAGAAAGAGGAGGAATATGGTGTAAACGTAATCATCAACAATACGATTTATTTGAGAACAACTGTATCATTCGATGGCACACACTCACATCCGATGAGGTAATCATCAAGATCGGGCACACAACAAAACCGTTCCACAAGAGATTATCGAATTATCCAAACGGATCGCAGATGGTCTTTGCCATTGGCGTACAGCGCAACAAGTCGAGGGAAGCCGAAAAATGCCTACTGAACATGCTCCGTTACAATGACGATGTGATCGAAAGAAAAGACATCGGCACAGAATACTTTGAAATTGATCAGTCGATGTTTCCGACTGTGGTGCTGCAGATGCAGGCCGCGATGTATCATAAATTCCTGTGGAAACGCGCAGAAGCAAACGGCGATGATGCCACATCCGACGAGTCAGATACAGAGGTGCGCGAGTCAGAGATAGAGATGCGCGAGGAAGACCACGAGGACACCGTGGAAAGAGAAGGAATCGTCGCGCATCTGTGCACAGAGATCATACAGAATGTCGTCGATGCAAATCAACCACACAAGGTCCCCTCTGTGATCGAATTCATCTCTGCAAACATCGATGAACTCTCTGAAAAAGTGGTGAAACAGACAGATTTAATGCGACGCATTCAGACGTCTGTTGAAGGAAAAACGACCGCAAACAAGACCCTCGCAGTACTCAAAGACCTGGGGGCAAAGCAAGTCAGGTACATGTTTGAGGAGGCGTTTCCGATTCCCGCAGTCCAATTCCCAGACCTCAAGAAACACGACAAGATCAAGCGTTTTGTAATGTCCGTGACAGATACCGAACAGAAGTTCGTATCCATGCAGGAAGTATTCGACGGATTCACGGCGTTCTGTGGTTATCGGGGAGAGTCTACCCCTGCTGAAAATGCTTCCGACATGGAGAAACTGATGCGCGAGTGCCAAGTAGATCCTGAGAATCTCGTCGAATCGAGAGATAGGTTGCAAAAGTTCCTGAATGGAGAAGTATCTCATCAGTATAGAATTGAACACATCGAGGGAGCCACGACACTTCTGAGTACGTTCAAAACGGCGTACAATAACGTCATGCAGTGCATGTTTGAGAAGGATGCCGGTGTGTTCCAACGCTTCGGCTTC
The DNA here is from genome assembly GCA_013435795.1 of Chlamydomonas sp. ICE-L. NCBI lineage: Eukaryota > Viridiplantae > Chlorophyta > Chlorophyceae > Chlamydomonadales > Chlamydomonadaceae > Chlamydomonas > Chlamydomonas sp. ICE-L. The sequence goes on from JACBWV010000223.1 coordinate 12,447,275, forward strand.
ATTTGCCCAAACACCAGGGTGTACGTGTGTAAGTCATGCTCAAAATTGTCTGGCAAGGGATGCTGTTCTGAGTACTCAGCAACTAACCGTGCCCAGCGTATGGTCATTGTCAACATGAAGCTGTCTTCCAATATTCAAGACCATCAATCAGGCCTGTCTCATGATGGACAGGCCGACCACGTAGAGTGCATCAATGCGTTGGTGGCGCACGGTTAGCCAAAATCGTGCAAAAATGATGCGGTCATAGAGAACAACTATAACGCGGACATACTGCACATGGCCATCGCACACACCTTATCTTCGCGAGCGAGCAAGTAGATTATGAGAATCTTATTGGCAGTTTCTAAGTAGCTTCCGGTATAAAGAGGAGGAATATGGTGTAACGACTTATTTGAGAACAACTGTATCATTCGATGGCACACATGACATCAAACGTCAGATACAGATGTGCGCGAAGACCCTTGTGTGTGCCTAAGATGCGCGTGTGTTTGTATGATACTCTGATTGCGTGTTTGCGTCTCCTAATACAACTAATACAATAATACGTTTTTAAAAAGTAGCTGGGGTGTAATATATATATATATATATATATATCCCATAAATCCACTCCAGAATGCGTACGCATTAAATTTAAATACAGTCGGAAAGGGGTAGCAGAAAGACGCAAATCAGTTTCTCCATGTCGGTAGTATTTGCATCAGGGGACAAGAGGAAGCGATCAGAATGTCTGTATCTCAAATTACACCATCTGACATATTGAAAATCATCAATGATGACTCCAATGATTCCAATACTCAAGACCATCAATCATATCCATCAACTATTTTTTCTCGAAGATCAAACCAGTGTTCTGCCTTGAGTACATAAAACATGGAATCATTGGAATCAATTGAATCAATGGAATCGAAAGGTAATGTCATCACCATCAGAAGACAACTTCATGCTTACTATGACCACACTCCGGGCACTGTTACAGATTGGATCTAACTCTTCTGATTCTTCCTGATTCCTGATGACTCCAATGATTCCAATACTCAAGACCATCAATCATATCCATCAACTATTTTTTCTCGAAGATCAAACCAGTGTTCTGCCTTGAGTACATAAAACATGGAATCATTGGAATCAATTGAATCAATGGAATCGAAAGGTAATGTCATCACCATCAGAAGACAACTTCATGCTTACTATGACCACACTCCGGGCACTGTTACAGATTGGATCTAACTCTTCTGATTCTTCCTGATTCCTGATGACTCCAATGATTCCAATACTCAAGACCATCAATCATATCCATCAACTATTTTTTCTCGAAGATCAAACCAGTGTTCTGCCTTGAGTACATAAAACATGGAATCATTGGAATCAATTGAATCAATGGAATCGAAAGGTAATGTCATCACCATCAGAAGACAACTTCATGCTTACTATGACCACACTCCGGGCACTGTTACAGATTGGATCTAACTCTTCTGATTCTTCCTGATTCCTGATGACTCCAATGATTCCAATACTCAAGACCATCAATCATATCCATCAACTATTTTTTCTCGAAGATCAAACCAGTGTTCTGCCTTGAGTACATAAAACATGGAATCATTGGAATCAATTGAATCAATGGAATCGAAAGGTATTGTCATCACCATCAGAAGACAACTTCATGTTGACGATGACCACACGCTGGGCACGGTTGGTTGCTGCGTAATCATCACAACAGCCTTTACCAGACACCTTTGAACATGACTTACACACATTCACCTTGGTGTCTGAACACCGGAAACCGAAGCGTTGGAATACACCGGCGTCCTTCTCAAAAGGGCACTGCATGACGTTCTTGTACGCCGTTTTGAACGTACTCAGCAGTGTCGTGGCTCCTTCGATGTACTCGATCTTGTATTGGCGATCTTCATTGTCCATGCTCAGGAACTCGTGGAGCCTGTTCGTTGCAGCAGCGAGGCGGTTCTGCCATTCGATCATGATGGGTGGAACAGCCGTCCAGAAGTCTCCACGAATGCGCTTCCGCAGGGCATCGTACTCAACCAGGGAACGGTGGATAAAGTTGGCAATCTCTCCATTCTCCATGATCTTAGCCTTGAGGCCATAGTCGCGCTCTGCCTTTGGTACAGCGACGTCAAAGCGGAAAGAGACGATTCGTCGCCCAATGTTGTCACCAGTGTCCTTGTAGTCCGGCGAATAATTGCTCGCAATAATTATCGGCGTATTCCACTTGATGAACACGGCCATTGGTCACAACTGTTGCAACCTTTTGGAGCGATGCAAACCAGTCAACTAAACTAATACACCATCTCATTGCTTGAACTTATTAATTATGATGGGGGGTGAACACAATGCCCCTGTACACGTGCCTCTTGGTTGTGGTGCGATTGTTTTCCACAACCACGTTTGATGAACCTGCTCCGCAAATGATCACTCGCTTTAATGGGTCCTTCTCGGCATTGTTGACGCCCTCTATGTAGGCGTTGAGCAGCGGGATTGTAAACCCGACCCCCTTGCCATGCAGGTGGTGTGCGGGAGACCCACTCGGTTTTCAGTTCTCCTCCAGTCACATAGTCCCTGGAATTACCCCTCCTTGTCCATACGCATGCACTCGTCATCGAATGAAGTATAAAAGATACAGCAGACTATTATTCATTTCCAGCACACTTAACAGACACATCTTTATTCGCGGTACCGGAGTTCTATCATATACAGATGTCATCAAGGAAATTCGTATGCGATTTTAATGGATGCCACTCTGCATTTTCTATTAATGGTAATTTGACTAAACACAAAAGGATGCATACAGGAGAGAAACCATTTACATGCGATTTTCATGGATGTGGTGCTGAATTTGCTCAGAGTTGTAATTTGAAGACACATAAAATGGTGCATACAGGAGAAAAACCATTTATATGCGATTTCGAGGGATGCAATGCTGTATATTCTCAAAATGGTGCTTTGACTATACACAAAAGGACGCATACAGGAGAAAAACCTTTTACATGCGATTTTCATGGATGTGGTGCTGCATTTCCTGCTAGTGGTAATTTGACGGTACACAAAAGGACGCATACAGGAGAAAAACCATTTATATGCGATTTTCATGGATGTGGTGCTGCATTTCCTACTAGTGGTAATTTGACGGTACACAAAAGGACGCATACAGGAGAAAAACCATTTACATGCGATTTTCATGGATGTGGTGCTGCATTTCCTACTAGTGGTAGTTTGACGGTACACAAAAGGACGCATACAGGAGAAAAACCATTTACATGCGATTTTCATGGATGTGGTGCTGAATTTGCTCAGAGTGGTACTTTGACTAAACACAAAAGGACGCATACAGGAGAGAAACCATTTACATGCAATTTTAAGGGATGTGGTGTTACATTTGCTGTTAGTGGTTCTTTGAAGACACATAAAATGGTGCATACAGGAGAGAAACCATTTACATGCGATTTTAAGGGATGTGGTGCTGCATTCGCTCAGAGTTCTGGTTTTAAGACACACAAAAGGACGCATACAGGAGAAAAACCATTTACATGCGATTTTAAGGGATGTGGTGCTGCATTCGCTCAGAGTTCTGGTTTTAAGACACACAAAATGACGCATACAGTCGAATATCAACAGCGGAAGAAAAGAGAAGAGCAAAATGTTGCCAAGTTGTTAGAAAATCATGGCATTGATTTCAAAAGAGAACACCAGGTAGACTTTAGCTGTATGGGATCTACATTCGCAAGGATAGATTTCTTGATTGTCAAAGACGGGGTTGCTATATTCTTAGAGATCGATGAGAAACAACATAAATTCGGTGGATACTCGGTTGCTTGTGACATGAAAAGGATGGCTAACATCTATGAGTCCCTAGTCTTAGATGACAACACACTTCCATTGTATTTCATTCGGTACAATCCGCACGCTTACAGGGTCGGTGGTGAACTACAAAAAACAAAGACTGTCTTTCGTCAACAATACTTAGTGGATGTTATCAACTCCATCAATTCTACAACTGTTAAACGAATGAATATACTTTACATGTATTTTGATTGTGATACACTCGTAGATGGAAACATTCGATTGTCGGTTCACACAGACCCAGAGTATAACGAGACAATGAAGAAGTGCTGTCTACACCCAGTGTATTAGTATTAACATAGAAACGAACACCTGTTGGACGAAAAAAATATTTCGGTTTCTGAAGGGCAAGTGACTGTTGCATGCGCTGAACGAGCGTGCACGGGTAAGGTACGTGACCACGATCGATTCCATCGTGCTCATGCTCAACAACTTCACGACCGACGTCAAGTCGCATGCATGCATGCATGGATGATCGAGTGAGAGTTCACGCGTCAGACGTACACCATCGAAATCAAGCTGGACGGACGGCACATCAATCAAGCTGGACGGACGGCACATCAATCAAGCTGGACTGCGGTCTCACCAATAAGTTCCAGTACGCAAATGCACGCCAGTTGTACGAGAACAAGAGGGCGCTCAAGATCGCATTACATTGGGACATGACATGGGGGGGTATACTCGTTTTCACATGTAAATGACATGATACAATCCGTAGGATATCAAACAAAGGCATACACGTACAGGATTTTGTATTCAACAAGCGCGTATCCCCTTTCACATCGGCGGAACAGTAAAATGAAACATCCAAAAACAAATAAAACAAATATAGTTATAAATAGTTATAAATATAAATATAAATATAAATATAATATAAATATAATATAAATATAATATAAATATAAATATAAATAGTTATAAATAGTTTTATTTGTTTCAGCTTGGTTGGGTATCCAGGGCCACCACGTGGAGGTGCTGATTTTGGCCCCGTTTTGTTTCAAATACTTGAAACAGGAACACCTTCTCATCCAGATTACTTCTTGGTGTGGGACATCCCTTTGCGTGTTAACACAGGCTTGGCGACGAAAGTCGGGTTGTCGTAAATGACGAATACCTTGGGTCGGGACGCAATGATTGCGAAGACGTCAGAGATTCCAAACATTTCGTATGACAGATGCAGTATATTAAGGGGTGTGAGGAGGTTTTTGTTGTATTCCTAACGTTCCGAAAAACCTTTCAATTTTTTTTGTATTTAAAGATTCTCAGACCACGCGATCGAGGACTCGGGGATGATACCGGCACTCACCTGCCATCGCTGGTGCTTAGACAACTGCTTCACCAACTTAATTCCGTTCTTGCGGGTCTCATAAGAAGTCTCAATCGTGTCTACGAAACGGTCAACAAGAACGTCACTTGTAAAAGCACACTGACGCAGGCAACTGAACTTTTCGAAAGAAAGAATATCCTCGATGTTCTTGCTACTACACAACTGAGCTAGGGCAATGGACAAATTACCCTTCGTAGTGCACATAACCACTTGAAACCCCTCGCGACTGATGTTCATATGCAAAAGGGGGATGATACCCTTCACGTAATCACTCGAGTGAAGGAAGCCCTCCTTCTCGGAAAAATGAATGTCGTGTGATTGAGCGTTCAACATGAACACAGCCAGCTTAGCTGCAAAAGTCGCATCTCCAGAATTCTTCTTACGTTTTGAAGTAGAAGAGGAATTGCGGGTTGTTGAAGACATTTACGTACACGTATACATGTTTACATCTATATAAAAATAGGAACAGTAAAGTTGATCGTACACCTTTTCATGCGCTCCGGCGTGATCCAGAGTTTGTGATCAACTCGTTCACTACCGCCGTGATGCCTTCGCATTCGAACACCAAGCTGTGGAATGAATCGTAGCAAACCGTATGTCTGCCGAAACTACGCAGTGTGGCATACAATCCGATGCGGTCTCCGACATGCAACGGCGTGTCCCCAGTGGTGCATGACAGGCTGCATGTGCCCTCGCCAGCATCACTCGTGTCATAGATGGTGGTGTAACTAGGCACTAACACTGTGATGGTCCGTGGTGGCAGGAACACCGCCTCGTCCACATCAAACCATTTCTTGATCATGTCCCTTCGTAGGGCGTCTACCGCATGCCATGTGTGTTCGTCACCTATTTTGAGATCCAGGGTGGCACCGGTCTTGAATGTGCCGTCGCCTGACGGACTGAATATCGCAACGATTTCTCCCATAGGAATGGTGACAAAGGCGCACGGGACATGACTGGGGAACTTCTCACAGGCACCGGTGGCATCTGCCCCGATCACGATCATATTGTTCTCAAATAAAGTGGGACACACCTTATACTCATCCAGACTGCAGATCGTTGCTTTTGGGCAACGTTGGGGGGTGCAGCAGGTTTAAGAGGTTCTCGAAGATCATATTCCGAGTAGCCTCTTTGGTAAACCGTAATTCATCAGGGAGGAGCTCATTCGGCGGACCTGGCATCCGAGCCGGGTGATGCAGTGTCTGGACTTTGAGGAAAAAGGTAAAAAAAAAAGTTGTTCTCGAATAATTACTTATTCGCGACCCTTGCAATCATTGAGCAATGACACGATCCTGGGGATTGTGATGAGGAGGCGCTTTTGGCGCTGGATCTTTTTGTGCTCGATGTACTTGCGGTACATGCGCTGGATCTTGCGCGCCGAGCACCACGCTCGCAACCACTGGGACGCTATGTGCTGTACAAAGTCCCAATCCATATTGACGAATCCATCATATGACACCCAATCGAGCATCTCGTCATCCATCTCAATGAACAGACTGCTTACAATCTTGCGTGTGATGCGACGGTGATCGGAACAAAAAGGACTGTACTGGAAGACGGCTTCCAAACCAAGAAGCATGCCTTGGAAGCGGGGATCGCATATGATATTGTCCGGCAAGACTGTCATCAGATTGTGGATAAACAGCTTGGCGTGGTTTCCGTTTGTGTAGTCGTTGGCAGTCAAAAATTCTCCGTAGCAGACATTTGGTTTTTCGTTGTCCCACGATTGAACGGCGAGCTTTGCAAGTACCTCCCAAACGCGCACCATGGGCGGAAGGAGTTCTCTTGCGCGATCGCACAATAGATCCGGCGGAACGCTCGAAGTGTCAATGGTAACATCGTTGTATAATTCAGTAAAGTTTGCCATTGTATTGTGGGTATTTGTGGGTGTTTGTGGTGGTTATCGGTTTCTTTTATGACAATTCGGTCAATTTTTTTTTCACATGCGGCTTTCGCATGCCCCCATCCGTCCATTCATTCTCACCCACGACACGGCGGCTTTTGAAGCCTCGTTGGCAATTTCATGCTGCATGGAATTTCTCTGAGCTGTGCATGCGATAATGTCGTGATGCTCCATGAGATGGCACTGACTGATGTTAAGAGTTCTCTGCAATCGGGGGTGAAGAAGACAAGGTTCTTGAAACCTCGACCACCCCTCACACCGGCTCCTGCGCATTTTGTTTGATAAATACATGTGAACTGTAAGTGGCAGTTGAAGGAGATGTGAACTTCCAAACAAGTGTAGGATGATTTCTATGCATGATATATCCATTTCAGATGGTTGCAGAAAACCAAAATCATTTACCAATATAGAACTTCCATTCATATAAGTTACTTTTATTCCAGATGAAGTTTTTGTGAATCTAAATCCATAATTCGGATTTTTTCTACTGTACCAAGTCCCTTCATATGGAAACACCTGCTCATCTGCCTGTGTCTTTTGTAATTGAGCGATGTCGCCCATGCACAGCTTTTTACTCATGTTGAGCAGTCGTCAGTACCAACATCCATGATTCATTCCTCGAATCCGCGATTCATCTTTCATTAACTGCCGTCTCAAGCAGGCGTCTGCTTAACAAACTATTCCGGTATCAGAATTAGATGCTGATACAGAATTAGATGCTGGTCTTTGAGGAAAAAGGTAAAAAAAAAACAGTTGTTCTCGAATAATTACTTATTCGCGACCCTTGCAATCCTTGAGCAATGACACGATCCTGGGGATTGTGATGAGGAGGCGCTTTTGGCGCTGGATCTTTTTGTGCTCGATGTACTTGCGGTACATGCGCTGGATCTTGCGCGCCGAGCACCACGCTCGCAACCACTGGGACGCTATGTGCTGTACAAAGTCCCATTCCATATTGACTAATCCATAATCTGACACCCCCTCGATCATCTCGTCATCCACCTCAATGAACAGACTGCTTACAATCTTGCGTGTGATGTGAGGTTGATCGGAACAAGAGGACGAGAAGACGGCTTCCAAACCAAGAAGCATGCCTTGGAAGCGGGGATCGCACATGATATTGTCCGGCGAGACTGCAATCAGACTGACGATAAACAGCTTGGCGTGGTTTCCGTCTGTGTAGGCGTTGGCAATAAATTCTCCGTCGTATATTTCGTTGTCCCACGATTGAACGGCGAGCTTTGCAAGTACCTTCCAAACGCGCGCCATGGGCGGAAGGAGTTCTCTTGCGCGATCGCAAAATGTATCCGACGGAACGCATGAAGTGCCATTGGCAACATCGTTGTATAATTCAGTAAAGTTTGCCATTGTGTTTGTGGGTATTTGTGGGTGTTTGTGGTGGTTATCGGTTTCTTTTATGACAATTCAGTCAATTTTTTTTTCACATGCGGCTTTCGCATGCCCCCCATCCGTCCATTCATTCTCACCCACGACAAGGCTTACTACAAAACTAAACAGCAATCTGGTCCAGAACGACGAACATCTTCCTAATCTTCGTCGGCACATACTGAGCGTCGATTGTAGGAGATGCTGCGCGTAGCGCATTCGCGTCTGGCTCCCTTACCATACTTATTATGTTCTCTATCACGTCAGGTGGAATTGATGACAATAGGGTTGGGTCCAACTGTCTGGCAAGACAAGTGGTTTCGTTTGGGCAGAAGCGGATCACGGAATCGCCCACAACAGCGTCGGATGCAATAATGCGGGTTAGTCTCCTTTCTAATACATTCCACTCCACATAAATCTCAACAATGCATGCCCTCCGTCTAGGTCCATCCTTATTGTTCTCCCATGCTCGCATGTGCTCCAACAGTGTCAGTCTCCTCATAAGCGCACAGACGAGTCCGTTGAGATTGCATTTGCGGATATGAATATTCTCATGCCACATTTTTTGAGGGTCTAAGGGTATGCTATCGTCCTTGACGTACGCCTCGAACGCATTGCGTTGTAGAAACAAAACCTGCAAACTGTCAGGAAATCCAAACAATTGACGCACATCGGCATACCTTGCACATTGCACTCCAATGTTCAACGATTTAAACCCCACCTTGAAAGGCATACTCGATTATACATGCACAGCTTTTTACTCCTTATGTCGAGCAGTCAGTACCAACATCCAAGAGTCATTCCTCGAATCCGCGATTATCTTTTCATTAACTGCCGTCTCAAGCAGGCGTCTGCTTACCAAACTATTCCGGTATCATGAAAGGGAATCGCGGGACCCACGGAGTGGGGCAGGGGAATTCAGCTGCGGACTCGCGAAAGATCTGACTTGTCCATCGGAGGAGGACACACGCAAACGGCGGAACACTGCCGAATGTATCGGAGGACGCACGCAAACTGCAGATGGACATTATACTGTAACATTATTAACCGGTCTGAGTGTAACAGTGTCAAAAATTGCCCGGTTAAAATCTCGAATTTAGCGCAACCGCCGCACAGGTCAATGTCCTAACACCGCACCTGTGCTCCAGCGCCCGCACTGCGTCGCGCAAGTCGTTGATCTGTTGTTGCATGTGCATGTTGGCTGCGATGAGCTCAGCGCGCATATCATTAATGTAGTTCGAATGTTGCTGCATGCGTTGCATAATGCGGAGCTCGCATGCAACGAACTGCTCTTGGGTGACGTAGAAGGGTAGTTGGTTTTGCAGGGGGGGCGGCTCCATGTTCATGTCCCTAAAGGCGCAGCAGACAAGAAAACGCTATAAATAAACGTACAGAGACAAAGTGCTGACGATTGAATGCAATCTCATGCATCTCACCTCAACTGTATCATCTCAATGTCAAAGCAATCCAAAGAATCCATGCACGCCGGCGGATCCTCGTCCAGACTCATCACGCACACGCACGGAACTGATGCGGCGGCGGCGGCTTATCGCCCAGCCACATCACGCACGGCAGAGGCAGCGTGTAGTCCATCCTTATCACACATCATGCCACGCGGCGGCTTGAGAAGGTTGCAACACTGAAAATCGATCGTCGTTGATTGGAGCATAAGAACAACGCGGCGGATTATTATTAATTCGCGGTACCGGATTAGATTTGAGAGTAGAGCACGTGATGGCGTCCGTGAAGACTCGTCGCGCATTGTTCATTTTTCCAAGTTACTACGTAGACGGGTTGGGATTCTTGCTTGTGCACACATTGCAAGAGTGTGGTACGCTGCCAAGGGACTTGAAGGGGTACAGATGTGGCGGAGCCATGAAGGACCATGATGTTTTTGTCAACAAGGTTTTGGGTTCTGGTATGGAGATCAAGGTTCTCGAAGGCACCGTGTGCCGGAGGACCGTCATGGACCAATTGGCTTGGTTGTTGGAGCCCTCAGTGGACGTTGCTCTTTTGTTATTCTGTGGGCATGGCATGAATGAGGGGTCGCCACGTCACGGTACATTGGTATGTTCTTACAAACAGCTGGTGTCAGCTGAGGCCATCGATGCGGTGGTGGCAGCTCAACGTTTTTGCGGCACACTCATCCGCGTGCTCAACATGTGCGAAGAAAATCCCATTGCCCCCGGTCCTGGTCTGCCGTTCCAGCACGGAAGATCTCTGCTTGACGCATCAAGAGCAGATCATGATGCACAGTTCCATCTCGTTGCACACAAGGACGTGATGTTGTTGGCAACTGGGACTTTTGAAGAAACGGCAGGTGGCAAGGCAGGCACACACTTCATCGCTGCCCTGGGCAGAATGTTTGACGCAGAGTCGATCTTAACCTACGAGCGCCTTGATGAGCTCTTGCAGAGGCACTGGCCTGGTGGCAGTGGGAGGGCACTGCTGTATCCTGCAAGGTTGAAAGGGATCTTCGGATGGCCGGCTAATGGTTCACAGGCGAGTGGCGATTCTGCTTGACAATAATTGTATTTACATGGAATCGTTTTCACCTCATAACACACATACACTAATACACAATTTTTTAGGATATTAGAATAGTAATATAGGGGCCTAGTCCTAGACAAGGCCCTTTGTTAAAGGGGGGCTAAACAAGGTTTTGTAAATTTGTGTGTTTTTGTGTTTCCGTGTTTTGAATGAACCACCGCATCTTACGCAATCGCATTTACGGTAGGTCCGTAGGACTGTCATCCAAAGAAAACCGAATGGTCCCAAGCAGGCTTCTGCTTGACAATAATTGTATTTACATGGAATCGTTTTCACCTCATAACACACATACACTAATACACAATTTTTTAGGATATTAGAATAGTAATATAGGGGCCTAGTCCTAGACAAGGCACTTTGTTAAAGGGGGGCTAAACAAGGTTTTGTAAATTTGTGTGTTTTTTTGTGTTTCCGTGTTTTGAATGAACCACCGCATCTTACGCAATCGTATTTACGGTAGGTCCGTAGGACTGTCATCCAAAGAAAACCGAATGGTCCCAAGCAGGCTTCTGCTTGACAATAATTGTATTTACATGGGATCGTTTTCACCTCATAACACACATACACTAATACACAATTTTTTAGGATATTAGAATAGTAATATAGGGGCCTAGTCCTAGACAAGGCCCTTTGTTAAAGGGGGGCTAAACAAGGTTTTGTAAATTTGTGTGTTTTTGTGTTTCCGTGTTTTGAATGAACCACCACATCTTACGCAATCGCATTTACGGTAGGTCCATAGGACTGTCATCCAAAGAAAACCGAATGGTCCCAAGCAGGCTTCTGCTTGACAATAATTGTATTTACATGGAATCGTTTTCACCTCATAACACACATACACTAATACACAATTTTTTAGGATATTAGAATAGTAATATAGGGGCCTAGTCCTAGACAAGGCCCTTTGTTAAAGGGGGGCTAAACAAGGTTTTGTAAATTTGTGTGTTTTTGTGTTTCCGTGTTTTGAATGAACCACCACATCTTACGCAATCGCATTTACGGTAGGTCCATAGGACTGTCATCCAAAGAAAACCGAATGGTCTCAAGCAGGCTTCTGCTTAACAATAATTGTATCTACATGGAATCGTTTTCACCTCATAACACACATACACTAATACACAATTTTTTAGGATATTAGAATAGTAATATAGGGGCCTAGTCCTAGACAAGACCCTTTGTTAAAGGGGGGCTAAACAAGGTTTTGTAAATTTGTGTGTTTTTGTGTTTCCGTGTTTTGAATGAACCACCACATCTTACGCAATCGCATTTACGGTAGGTCCATAGGACTGTCATCCAAAGAAAACCGAATGGTCCCAAGCAGGCTTCTGCTTAACAATAATTGTATCTACATGGAATCGTTTTCACCTCATAACACACATACACTAATACACAATTTTTTAGGATATTATAATAGTAATATAGGGGCCTAGTCCTAGACAAGGCCCTTTGTTAAAGGGGGGCTAAACAAGGTTTTGTAAATTTGTGTGTTTTTGTGTTTCCGTGTTTTGAATGAGCCGTCGTTTGATACATGCGCAGCTCAAGTGGTACCCCTCAAAAAAAGATGTTTCATGATATTTGAGTTTTTGAATTAATTGTTACAGTCTGGGCAGGCAGGGGTATGCAGGAGTGTCCGTTTATCGATATTGTTCCGGAGAATGCTGGCTATGTCCCTTATGGATATGTTGCGATCCTTCTGGTATTGTGCGATTTTCTTCTTGTCACGTATTCCGTATGTGGGTCCTTTGGGGTCGAAATGGATGGTGTCTCGGATGCACTTCATGATAAGATCGTGCGTGTTTTCAGTGGACACATGGTCTTCCTGCAGGATGCGTTTGATTTCTTCGTTTATTCTGATGTACTTGATTTTGGACATGGCAGCCTGTCCGGGTACGACGACCGAGGATGTGGCTGGAGAAGAAGTAGTGGCCATTTATCTGATGGATCAACGGATTGATTACTAATACTACAGTTGGCGGAACAGTAAAATGAAACATATATCAGATGGAAATGTACGATAGAAAATTGGCGTTAAGAATGGTCGCTGACTTGTGTGTGTTCAAAACTTCTGTGTTTACGAATGAATGAATCGATACAAAGACGCACGTGTCTGATATGATTTCCTTAGCATTCAGCAACCTCACTGATAAAATCATTATGGGTTGTTTTGACCACGTATGGAACACGTATGTGATGTTTGTATAAAGAGTTCTGTGATGTATAAATTATGTAAGATGGCAACGAAACCTCCGACAGTCGCTAAATTGAAGGAGCTACTAAAATTGGCCGAAGTAGCATACTCATCAAAGGACAAGAAGGACGATATTGTCCGTTTATGCGAAGACAATGGTCTCATCGCCAGACCCCCTCCAGAATACAAGACGGTGGAAAAGATGTGTATCGTGAAATGCGCCCTGAAGAAGGCAATGAGTCTTGACGATGAAGAATTCGGTAAGTTTAGGGAGCATGTGGACCAGCTCGTCAATGTGGTGAGCCGCATGTTACGGCGGTCCAGTCTTGTGCTGACTTTCCACATCACGAGTCTATTAGAGAAAGGTCTGGATATTCCAGACTTGTACAACATGAAAGATACCTACTGGAAGGATTGGCTCCGTATCGGGGTAGACGGAATCTTCCCTGATGAGGAAAGCAAGATATCGTACGAAGCTGTGAAGGACTCCATCGGCGATGTAATTGGTAATGACGACGCTGACTACATCAAGTCTTATCCGATCTATTTCGATCAGGTATTGAACTATGCAGGTCACACATTGAGCACTGTCGTGTCAAACAACGCATGGGTTCCTTTGATACCACGTCTGGCCAGACTCACTTCCACCACTTTAAATAAATTAAATGCCCCGAAGACGCTGGACACATCGAAGATCATTCGGGGATACGACGTGATGCAGGCTATTCAGCAAGAAGTCCAAAACATGGAGGGATGGCCAGAGTCTGTTCAAGAGTACGTCAATGAAGTTAGGGAGATGCTGAGTGTTCCAGATGGAAGTCGAGTTTATGATAACTATGGCAAAGACATGGACTTTCCGACCATGGTCCGGTTTAATTATTGGATACAGACACGGTTGGAGGATATGGATGCACGTCGTATCCGATTGATGCCCATCTTCAATGTCCAACGGGTGCATGTTCGCCTTGACCTGAAGACCCTCGTGAACCTGTTCAGGCACATGTTCCCCAATGACCAGAACATCGTTGAGCTTTCCAAGTGGGAACATGTAAAGAATCCCGAAAGCTTCATGTTGCCCCAGAGGCCTGCACAGAAGAAGAAAAAATCATGTGGTCCTGGTGAATGGGATGCATACAAGTCGGTCCTGAAGCAGTACGATGATGATGTTAAGGATATCAAGGCTACTGACGAGTACAGACATGCAAAGGGTTTGTATGACACGCTTGTGAACGCCCGAAAAACAGTCGCAGGTTCCTTCTTCAGAAAACCACCTGTCAAGAATGGGTGGGTTTTCGACTGCAGCATCTGTACTGACGGAGTCTCTTTGAGCATGCAGTACAGCAAGACAGTACAGGTCCTTGTCTCAGATTTGAAGAAGACCTGTAAGAAGCCTCGTAAAGAAGAAGGTATCAAGATCGCAGAAAAATACGACGGCTCACTTAAAACGATATTGCCCGATATGGGTATCGTCGTCCTGGGTGTGGACCCAGGACGGAGCAACATCGCTACGGTAACGTATTTGGCAGACGATAAAAATAAGACATGGAAGCTGACACGTGGTGCATTTTACCACAAGTCGGGTATCAAGAAGCAGACAAGGCAGAAGGAACTGCGTTTTGCTGACATGATTCCTATGTGGGAGTCTCTGCGTGAAAATGGAGCAGCTTTGAGTACATCGAGGACGGATAAGATATCCGCGTACTTGTCAAATTACGCTAAGTTTTCTGACGAGTGGTGGAGATTGGCTTTGCGACGCCGAGAATCCCGTGACAACTTGCAGCGTTACATCGGAAAACGAAAGGTCAAAGACTCTTTCTGGGCGGGTATCAAGCGGTGCATGATGAAAGAACTTCCTGGTATGAAGGTTTGCGTGGCCTACGGATCTGCCATCACGAAACTGAAGCCTACTGGACCTGGAGAAGTTGCAGTTCCCACTGGGGCCATGTTCGCATCGTGTAAAAGAATTTTCAAAGAGGACGTTTCTGTGACAGATGAGTTCAAAACGACTCTTATGTCGTGGGAGACGGGTAAAGAAAAAGAACGTGTTTACAAGATCCCAAGTGTTTGTTCAGCAGACGTGAATCTTAGGTTGGGTGGTGAACGTTTTGGTCACACTAAATCGAAAACGATGCCAAAGGTCGCTGATTGCGACCACTTAGGGGTAAGGTTGTACAATAAACGTAAAGGCGCACAAGAGAAGCACAGGAGGGGTGGCTTCGCCACTTCCCTTGTCGATTCTCAAAAATCGATCGAGCGGTACCCAGAGGTACGAGGACTGCGATTCTCTCCAGAAACATGCATTTACTCGGACCGGGATCGCTCTTCTGCTCTCACAATCGCAAGGCTGCACTGCATGGAATTGATGGGTCTAGGACGACCTCTTCCATTTGCCCACAGCAGCTCTGTTGTTGTTGATGAATAAAAACTCGTATTGTTGTAGACACCACTCGGTCCCCCTCCGGTGGTCGCGACAACATTAGGTTACACCGCAAGGTGTACCGTACACTCCGGTTTCATTTTAGTATTCCGTCGAGTGTAAAGGTAACGCTTTTGCTTTTATGGTTCGGAATCAGGGGTGAAGAAGACAAGATTCTTGAAACCTCGACCACCCCTCACACCGGCGACGCTGCAGTTAGTGTCAGGAATAGCCCCCATTTTCTCGAGTCTTGTTTGCAGAGTCTTTTTGTTCATTTTGAAATCCCGGGCAAATGCATTGATATCCTTCAGAAGAACGATGTCTGTAGCGGAGTCTGTGACTGAAAAGTACTGATTGACGAGCACAAGCTCGTCGCCCTCATCTACTCGGAGTCTGTAGGTTTCACGCTGCACGTCAGAAGACATTTGCACGGGAGAGGAGCGGTGAGCGTCGATAACGAGCCACGTGAAGGCATCGATCACGTCAGCTCGTCCGCAGTATACCTTCATGCTTGGATCGCTCTCTCTGTAGAATGAAAGCCAAGGGATGCTACCGCCCTGCCCCGGAGTCACGAACTTGAACGGGAATTCGAAAACGATCATCCAAAGAAACCGCACGATCACAAGCTGACTCTATTTGTTTCTGAAGGGGGAGCGCGGGCAGATTGGATTCATTTTGATGACTCGCGTACACCATTCACTGTAACGCTTGGGCTTCTCACTGTAACGCTTGGGCTTCTCACTGTAACGCTTGGGCTTCTCACTGTAACACTTGGGCTTCTCACCTTACATCAGGCAGAGGCCTCAATCAAGCACCCTTTGTTCATGCTTCAAGTACTTGGCTGCAGTCTGAGAGAGTTGTACAATTATTTTTACATGGCAGACCACAAGACGACGACTGACTGACCAAGACGTCTTCAGACGATCACCGCGCACAAAATCATCTTATATCAAACGGCGGAACGATGTCGATACTCTTGGGGGAGCACTTATTGGATGTGATTCGATGATGATTGGTGTCTCCTTGGTGGATTGGATGTGACGGCCTCGTCCATCATTATAAAGGGTGTCCCACTTTATTTGAGAATAACTATAGAATGACAGATGACGCTTCGGACATCACTGTGTCGGGTACGTCCGACTTGATTTTCACTGGGGTCCAAGATGTTCATCTTGAATTGGCCCGCCTCATGAGAGGCCTCGTGCCTGAATGGGGTAGTGATTACATCGAACGATACATTCCTAACGAGCTCCAGTGCCAGTTGCACAACAAGAGAACATGGATGGATGAAGATGGATTCTGGTGGGGATTTGACAAAGTCTGTGCTAGGAAATATAAGCAGACTAACGTCATTATTCTTGCTACGAAGTATCACGGACTTGGGATATATGAACATAAAGTACTGGTCACTCTAAATAATTCGGTACAAGTGGTGTGGGAAGACGATTTATGGTGATTCTGATGCTCTTTGAATCATACGGGACATCGCATGTTTTGCAAGGCATCCAATGGCCCCAAATAGCAATGGGGTACTCAAAGAACAGCAGTAGCAACCACAGTGAATGCGGTTGCGTAAGACTCAATGCGGCTTTAATCGACGACAAGTGTTTCGTGTGCGTTTCTAAAAAACGAGTCTAAACAACGCAACATCCATACCTGATAAAAAACCATTGAGCGATTGCGCGAAGAAAAAGAGTATCATCGACGCGATGCCGATATATATATATCCCGCCTTGTCAGCCCATTTCAAAACCAGTTCGCAAACTAGGAAAGGCGTTGTCGCTGGACATGGACATTCTCGGCACAACCAAGTTTCTTGATCGCCTCCACTGCCAGAATGTCAGCCGTCTCCATGCACTGCGGGCGTCATCGGTTGTTTCCGGTGATCCACGCATCTTGAAGTATGACGCATTGCTTCACCTTATTAAACAAAGACACCACACATCCCCACCGTCACGTTTGTTCCTCGTCGCTGTGGAGTACTTCTTCGATGACGGCTGCTACAAGATCTCCAACGGAAGCGCCCTTGTATTCTCACATGCTATCAACAACCCTTTTCGTTGTGGAGCCGAAAATCCTCAAACCCCCCCCTGCCCAGTATGGACATGCCAAGGTGTCGAAAGCCATACAGCAGGCCACTATGGGCGCGACTAGACTTTTGTCTTGGCTACCGCATCTCATAAACATGGACCTGAAAGACGGAACCTCACTTGGATATGTGAAAATTTCTCGTATGATCGTGACCGCTGTGAATCGCGGTGGACGCGTCTTCTGTCAAGATATCCACAGCCAGGAAATTTACTAAGAATTGGAGGAGGAAGACCCATACAGCTAGGGACATTTGATATTGGGACACCTTATATTTGGGGATTCTGAAAAGTTGACCAATTCAAGATTTGTAACCGAGTACAGTGATCAGTTCCAAGTACCAGTCTGAGTCATTGATGTTCAAGCCTCCTCATGTGATTGTGTTCAGCAACAGTACTTGAGTTCCTTGAGTTGAGCGGATTTGTGATTCCTTGGTGCTGATGTCTCAAGCTAACGAGTCGTTCAGGAAGCTCTAAATCCTGATTAGAAATTTAAAAAAAATCGGCCGGGAGGAAGGAACGCCCATTATGTTCAAAGTACCCTGAAAAGTCAAACTGATGGCTAACATCGTGCGCATCAATAATCCTTTAGCAGAAACGGCAGCAATTAGTGTCAATTTGGACATTCGCAATGTCCTAGAAATTTGGATATTTAAGGAGGACAATCGCTCGCATCGCAAAGAAGTCGATACTCTCTAAGACAACCTGTTATCACATGTCAAGCATGGGTCTGCTAGACAAGCGCTCTCGTATATCGATATGGGAATCGCGGGCCCCACGGAGTGGGGCAGGGGAATTTAGTTGCAGAAACCTGTCGCATCCACACGCAAACGTACATTCATGACACACGGATGCGGTGGCGGATTCTCGTCCTCGAATGAAGTGTAAACAACCATTCTTCAGTATAAACAACCATCAGCACAGCACACTTCACAAACAAATGAGTTCCTTTGACGAAATCAATGAAGATGTATTGGAGATCATTCTAGCCAATGCGATTTCGAACGAATCCCACCTCAAACAAGTGCCTCTCGTTTGCAAACAGTGGAGATGCGCCGCACCCCGGTGTGTCACAAGGATCCACTTAAGACATTATAACAGTTTGGAATACGCATTATCACGCATTTGCAGGCTCAAAGAGTTGAAAATATGTGTCAATCGTGGGGAATACGTACCCTACCAATCAATGTCGGCTATCGAAGACAAGATCCAAGACATATCGCCTCTGTCCTTCCTCACTTCGTTGGTTCACCTGGACATATCGAACACCTACGTGACCGACATATCGCCACTGTACGGACTCACTTCGTTGACGCACCTGAATATGTCGCACACCTACGTGGACGAAGACATATTATCACCTCTGTCCGGACTCACTTCTTTGACACACCTGAACATGTCGCACACACCTCTGTACAACATACAAGCTCTGTACGGACTCACTTCGTTGATTCACCTCAACATGGCGCACACACTTGTGACCGACATATCACCACTGGAAGGACTCACTTCGTTGATTCACCTAGACATTTCGCTATCACAGCTTTCCGGACTCACCGCATTGGTTCATCTGAACATGGCGTACACACGGGTGGGCGAACACCTATTATCACCTCTGGCAGGACTCACTTCGTTGATTCACCTGAACATGGAGGGCATACGTGTGGACGACATATCACCACTGGCAGGACTCACTCCATTGGTGCACCTCGACATTTCGAACACCGACGTGTACGACATATCACCGCTTTCCGGCCTCACTTCGTTGATTCACCTGAACATGTCGTCCACACGTGTGGACGACATATCACCGCTGGCAGGACTCACTTCGTTGGTTCACCTGGACATTTCGAACACCGACGTGGACGACATATCACCGCTGGCAGGACTCACTTCGTTGACGTACTTGAAAAATGGATGGAATGATGTGTAAAATTGTTCAACGGGTCATCCTTAGTAATATTATTGTTCATTTTCCGTTTAAAATAGGGATTGATTTGAGCCTCCGGCATTCAATGGGCGTTCCTGCCTCCCGGCCGATTTTGACTGGTTGCGAAAAATGGTATGGAGCGGAATTGTGATTCCTTGGTGCTTATGTCTCAAATGAGGTGTTCATGTGGTAAGGGCCATAAACTGAGCCGTCTACTGCGATTCTTAGGCCAAACGGTTATGGGCTTGTGATTCATTCAGATACCTACAAAACCGCGGGGAGGCAGATGTGATGCAGGGAATGTATTCAGTTTAGCAGACTGTGCGTCAATGATGAGATGGCATGCCTTCCATGCATACCTGAGGCAGCGACACATCGTTGCAAAGTGCTCGCAGTTGTTAAATGCGGCGTTGTAGACAAATGGGGTTTGCTCAGCATCTTTGACCAGAGCGAGGGCAAGGCTTGCCGAGAGGGTCTGATCCAGAGCAGCCCCTTCGGGGTACAAAGCCTCCGCAAAGATAGAGCCGTTGGCAACGAAGTCGTCGTAGGATCGCAATGAGACGTTGGCCTGCTCCTTAGAAATTCCCCACACATCAACGACTGTCGGGACTTCGATATCCCCTGGTGCCACCACTTGCTGCCCGACAAAGATGCCATGGTGCCTGTAACCGGATGCATCTTTGACCATGATCTGGGCGCCAGGCTTAAGCTTGCCGAACATAGCATAGCCACTCTTGTACGGCATCAGGGTAGCATATGGGTGCCCGAGGTCTGGGGGTGACCAATCTGGAAGCATTCGCTTGATGTGGGCGATTGCCGATGTGAGGATGTCGGTAAGGGGATCTTCCCGAGATGCCATGTTTGTCTCAAATTGAGCTGCTGACTCGTGTTAAGCTTCGAGATAGATAATTATATAGGGATCTTTTTTATGCGAACGTCATTTTCTCATTGCAACACCGGGGGGGACATGGGTTTTAATTCAGTACTTTTATTGATTGGGTACAAGGATACCTGGTACAGATGGGATTTGTAAATGAGGAATCCGTATTGTCGAAGCCGACAGTGTGTGTGCTTACAGGGTTCAATACTGTCCAAGACGCATTTAAGATTGTCCCTCACAAACACATTCCATTTGTCATACTTCGTGTGCATAATGGGCATTTAGCATATGCATTTAATGACATTGAGGAGGTGCGCATTGAGCCAGATTTTGTGTTATTGAATGCCCTTGGTCTAAAACATCGTGTGTTTGTGTTGTGTGACAGGTTTACAGATCTAACTCCCAATTATAGGTCGTGCGTGAGCCACGTCATCTGCGCATCAACAAGTTGCGATGTTGTTGTACCCCATTGCAATGATTTGTTATGGCTGGATTTGGAGAGAATGCAATTTGCGTTTTTGTTCTAGATTGTGACAAATTTTCCAGGAAGATCGTCTTATCTGATCATATTGTGAAAGACAGCCAAACACTACATCACAGTCGACGACAACTTAAGCTCACACACGCGTAGCGGCGGCTGCTGTCTAATGGCACACACAGGACACTCATTGACACACGCAAACATGTAGACGAATCCTCTTCATACAGTCGACGGAATACTAAAATGAAACCGCTTTCTGGAGTGTACGGTGTAACCAAATGGTGTAGCAACCCACGGAACACCAATACGATTTTGAATCAACAAATTGCAGGATGTTAACGAGAATATCGTGGTTCTTTTTTAGATCACGATATGTTTCTTCGATGCCGTACTGATCAATAATCTCACATTACAACTCTTGCAAATTATACCGACCGAATCCTTGCATGTTATGAAGGGGTTCCTGTTTGCGATCATGCAAAGACCTGTGTTCTCGTGCATTGTACACATCCCGTTGAATTTAAGCTACCCGTATATCCTCGAATCAACTGTTGCAACCCTTCAATCCAACGATGAAGACTGTGTCCCTACACGACCGATGCGGGCTCCAGAAAACGCCCAGAATACAAATTGTTACCCATGCATATGGTAGGTGGACCACGCCACTTCCCCAGGCTCTGGCGCGGATCGCGCGTCTCCACCCACAACTCATCCGAGCGTTGCTGTAACTCTACGTACGTCGGACGCTCAGAAAATAGCCTGCCTAACAAACTCGCAAAGTGCGTGGCATGGGACACATTCTGAACTTCCTGCGGCCCGCTGGAGTAAATAAGCACCCAGGGGAACGGCGAACACGCGTTCCAACCATGGGCCACTGCTGATGGCTCGCTCGCAGACGGCTCCGCGTTGCAGACGTTGATGGTGCATACCACAGTGCCTTTGTAGCGCGCGGCATGCAATGCAGCAGCGATGTCTGACAGCGCGATGCAACTGCCATCAGCCAGAATCAACTCAGCTCCCTTACCACCGTGACCACACAGCTGAATGAGCAACACCGATGCTTGCTGTGATGCACGTGCCTCGATCTCCTGCATGATGTACTGCCGTGTGAGGCTGCTGCCTGTGAGCGTGTGTACGCTGTTGATCTGGTCTGCGCCTAGCACCTTGAGGTGCTCTGTGCACATTCCAGCCTGTAGGGGCCGTGGCAACCGCCCCAGACGCTGCAAGTATGCATGCACTGCCTGCTCCATCGCAGCTGTTGTGCCTTCGGCATCCGTATTGTTTCCCGAGGGCGGCACCCACTCGTAGTTCGGGTACACAGCAAGCAGCTCTAGCGACAGCCCCATGTCTGTCACGGAAACCTCTTCTTCGGTGCATGCGTCGCAAAAACACGGTGGATCAGGCCCCATGCCCCTTGCCACATGATGCGACATTGCTTTTAAGCATTGTGATGAACGCAACATCACTGCACGCCACAATGCATCTTTCACGTGATTCCGTTGAATTTAAGCTACCCGTATATCCTCGAACCTATGAATTTCTTACTAAACATCCGGGGGCCCGGGGGACATGTAGTAAGAAAGACAACGAATTCTCCATAGGGGTATCATAGGGGTACAACCCTATTTTATCGCGGTATTACTTAAAGCCTACAGTATAATTGTGTACACAGTCACTGCTTTCATTGTTTCATGCACACAGATAATAAGCATGGACTTCACTAATACATCACCAGCTCAGCTAGGCATCATCATCGCTGACGGAGGGCCACACAAGAATGCTGCATTGGCTGCACTTGTCCAAACTGCTGAGCGAGCTGATGAGGCAGTGCGGGTGGCGCATGCGGCTGTTGAAGCTGCCGTAGCCATGCTGCGAAACAACAGGTATGATTTGATTTGCGCTTGTGATTGCACAAAGGTGGGTCATCAACTCAACGGAGAAATCGGTGCTTCAGACTGCCCTGCAAGTCCTTCACACGCATTGCATGACAGACTTCAACACATATTCCGCTCTTGTGCAGGGAGGGATTGGAAGGCGGGCATGGGTTTGATCAATTGCGTCATGGAGTTGTACATGATAATTGGATTAATAGGGAATGGTACTACTTTGCCTCATGGTATCACCGGATGAGGAAGATGCTCAGACCTCCTCTTTTGAAAAATCGCAGAATTAAATTATCAAGAGAAAGTCGTGTGTATCAAGCCGTATAGGATCAACCTGTTAACGACCATATCAAACTGTATATCACAGTTTAGTGAACGTGTTAGCCAATTCAGTCCATGACTTGCAATCGGCAGGGTGTCGCATGTCTCGTCCAATGAAATTAATTGTGAGTTGGTTAGCTGCGTTCTGGTCACACCACTTCCAGAATTGTGCCGCCGCAGTGAGACATGCAGAGGATCCATGTTTGGCACAATACGACTCACCGAACTTCAGCCCACCATTGATGTAAATTACAAACACTTTGTTTGGGGAGGTTTGCTCCTTCGTCCAATGCTCCAGCGCTACGTACGAGTCAACGACTTTTGTCGCGACATGGTGCACTTGAGACAGCCTAAGCCACTCGTCCACCGAATGGGGTTCGATATGGCTATCCATGAAAATCGCTGTATTGATGGTATAACCGGTTCGAATGAGGGCTATTAAAACATTCCACTCATGATATCCGCTGCCACACTCTGGAAATACAATGATTGATACCTTACTTGTGCATTTGTTTACATAATTGAGCACATTATTGACGATGTGGTTACTGTCATTGGGTGTACATGCACTATTTTGTAGAACAGGTAAAGGATGATTTGCATCCATTCTATGTTTGCATTATTATTTTGGTGATAAAATCATGCACCACATTTCCTTAAGCACACTTTATCATGAAATACAAGGTGTCCCACTACTCCATGCTCGCACACGGCTGGATTGGTTTCCAGAACCAGGCACATTTGCATCTACATGTGCCGTACACTCCTCCAGAAAGCGGTTTCATTTTAGTATTCCGTCAAGTGTAGAATTTGAATGCATACGTGGCCTTCAACATCTTCACCCAGTCAGATCCGTGATGGTCATGATACTGACTGAGTTGTAAGATGGTGTCTCGACCGGCTAGGGGAATGCTGCACGGGTGAGAGACAGACACGATGACGACACGAGCTTTCGACTGCATGGCATTGTGTAACAATTGGCGGCCTTGTACATTACAAAGATGGATGTCATCAAATGCTAGCACATTGAAACCGTCAAGTGAAGGTGATTCTGATTCAGATTCAGACAGTTTACACAACGTTGCCTCTGGTGTATGTAAAGCATGGTACTCCTTATTATGTTCTGTCATGACCAATATTAGAGTGGGTGGTGAATGTTGAGCAATAAGTTGAGTGATAGCGTGACTCTTCCCACTTTCCCTGCGCCCTAAAATGTACATTACTTGTGGCTTACAAGTTGTCTGTGTGATGCTCATTTACTCACATGACAAGGGAATTTGATGCATATAATAACCGCAACCAACTAAGCTACAGTCGGCGTGTCCAGGAAGAGAGGCGATCGCTTCAGTGCGGCGGCTGGTCCTTCAATGGGCACTCTCGAAGGTCGAATACCGATTATCGCTGTCCGGCTTCATTTCGTTTTGTCGCCGGAGCAAGGTGCTCGACATATCACCGCTTGCCGGACTCACTTCGTTGGTTCACCTGGACATTTCGAACACCGACGTGCTCGACATATCACCGCTTGCCGGACGAGGACGAGAGGAGAGATTTTTTGGCCATAGTCCATCGGCAAACAACGGATTCAATATTCAACAATCGGCGGAGCCCCTTTCACCTATTCCCCCCAGCGGAGCGACCGGAGGGGAGCCCCCACAAAGGAGTCCGCGAGGAACCGAGCGGGTGGGCGACCGGAGGGGAGCCCACAGTTCACATCAACCAGCAGACACACTACTGATATACGGAACGGAAATCACACACACACACACGCGACGCCGCCGCCTCCATCTCGGACATGGACAGCATCAGCAAACTTGGTCTCTTCGCCTCATCATCATCGTGACCATCAGCAACGTCTCTTCCCCCCAGTGGAGCGACCCGGTGCGACCGCAGGGGAGCCCACAGTGGAACATCAACCAGCAGACACACTACTGGGTGCACAAGCAGACACACTACTGGGTGCACAAGCAGACACACTAATGGGTGCACAAGCAAACACACGCACGTGAAGAAGAGTGATAGGCGAACGGAGGAAACATGTCGGATAGATCGGATAACGCACGCACGCACTTTATCACGACACATAACGCATACTCACACACGCGTCGCGGAGGATGCTGTCGAGATCATGCCCACCAAACACTCACTCTCACTCATTCTCACGCACGCACTCTATCAAGACACAAACGGTGGATTTCGCATCATACTCGGTGTCCATCCTGAGTAGAACGACTGATGTTCGTAAACACAGAAGTTTTTAACACATTTTACTGTTCCGCAGACTGTAGGCACAGCGGGTCAGCTTCCATGTATTGTTTTTATGATTACAGATTCATTTGTATTCGAGTAAAAAATATGTGCATTGAAAGTACAAACCCCTATATAAAATGCTATTGTCTGAAATCTATGCGAAATCACAGTCGACATCAAACATAATATATAGCGATAATGCACCCATTAAAGGAGTGCGATCGCGACCAGGTGTTAAAGAAGCACCATCGATGTCATTTGAACAAGATACAGACACAGGAATGTTCAATGCATCAAGTAATGTCATAGGATTTGCTGCAGGAGCATATACTACGCTCATTGCATCATCTTCCAATTTACAAGCCAATACGCAAATCACAACATCTTCAAATATCGTGCCTCTCAACGACAATGTCTCACAATTAGGAACAGTAACAAAGAAGTTCGCAAAACTGTATGCAACAGATATATATGGAACATCTGCTACATTTAACACACTCGGAGGAACGGCCATCTCAAGTATCGTCACATCCACAAGTAGCAATGTCGCAGCCAGTTCTGCAGCGGTCAAATCAGCATACGATATAGCCGTCTCAGCTTCCAGTCAGAACGGCATCGGCGCGCTCGATAGTAATGGTGATATCCTTCTCAGTGGCAACTTGCGCATCTCCGAAACTGCCAATATATACAAAGGTACAGAGGTATATAAACCATGGGGAAAGCCGGAAATTCCCATTTTGCCCAATAATTCGTACATGGGTGATTTCTCCATTATGATATCACCTACAGGTAGCATTATCACCTGTGGAGGTAACAGATACGGCCAACTAGGAAATAACACGACATCAACAAGTGCGACGCAAACATTACAAACCATATCGAGTAATGGATCTCTGAATGGTAAAACTATAGTGGCCATTGCGGGCGGCAGCAGTCACACGCTTGCCCTTGACTCTACGGGACGCGTGCACGCATGGGGATACAACAACCATGGCCAGCTAGGAAATAATACTACCACATCTACACCAGTTCCGATCGATGTCTCGAGCTTCGGATCTCTTGTCGGTAAAGCGATCGTGGCCATTTCGGGCGGCCACGAACACACAATTGCCATTGACTCGACGGGACGCGTGCACGCATGGGGAAGAAACAGCAACGGCAATCTCGGAAATAATACTACCACATCTACACCAGTTCCGATCGATGTCTCGAGCTTCGGATCTCTTGTCGGTAAAACGATCGTGGCCATTGCGGGCGGTTCCTTGCACACGCTTGCCATTGACTCGACGGGACGCGTGCACGCATGGGGAAGAAACAGTAACGGCCAGCTAGGAAGAAACAATAATACTGATTCATCAGTCCCGATCGATGTCTCGAGTTTCGGATCTCTTGTCGGTAAAACGATCGTGTCCATTGCGGGCAGCAACAGTCACACAATTGCCATTGACTCGACGGGACGCGTGCACGCATGGGGAATGAACGATTACGGTCAGCTAGGAAGAAACAATAATGCTGATGATTCATCAGTCCCGATCGATGTCTCGAGTTTCGGATCTCTTGTCGGTAAAACGATCGTGGCCATTGCGGGCGGTGCCTTTAACACGCTTGCCATTGACTCGACGGGACGCGTGCACGCATGGGGATTAAACAGTAACGGCCAGCTAGGAAATAATACTACTGATGATTCATCAGTCCCGATCGATGTCTCGAGTTTCGGATCTCTTGTCGGTAAAACGATCGTGGCCATTGCGGGCGGTTCCTTGCAAATGCTTGCCATTGACTCGACGGGAAGCGTGCACGCATGGGGAAGAAACATTAACGGCCAGCTAGGAAATAATACTACCACTCAATCAAATGTCCCTGTTTTAGCGTTCACAACCGTTACAGAGGAGTTCTCAAGATTTTTCGTGAACTTCACAGGCCAACATCGTTGCTTCGTGGACGCGCTCGCTCCAGCACGTCTACGCGATCACGAAGGACTTGTTGTCGTCACCGACAAAAACGCATACGCATCCGGTCTTTTAAGAGGACGACAACGCGCCATGACAATCAACCAAGCCCTACCTCTCGTATCTCTTTCCAAGGTCCCAAAAGATCCCCGTGCATTCGGTGTGATCTCGCTCACCCAGGACCATCCCGCAGGTCCATCTGCAGCCATCTCAGTAACAGAGCTCCGAAAGATCGCAGAACAAGGTGATGTACGTGTCCAAATCAATTCGCTCGGCGAAGGATGCATCTGGGTATGTGACGAGACCGGATCAACTATCCATGCAGGTGATTACGTCACCACCAGTAGTTTGTCCGGTTACGCGTCTCTCCAATTATTAGATGATGGAGATGTACCGGATGGTACATTACGAAACTATACGGTCGCAAAACTCACGATGGATTGTGATTTCTCACAGCCTCTGGTAGATGTTGAAGAAGTACAAAAAGATGAAAATGGGAATGTCGTTTTCGATGCAGACGGATCTCTCGTGTACACGATCGTGACCACGACACAGGGTCCTTCTGTTGTGGACCCAGATACCGGAGAGACACGTATTGGGGAACCACTCGAAACACCTATTCCAGTGACCGAACCTTCCTACGAAATGCGCTGGATGACAACCGAAATAGATGCATCCTCAGGTGTATCGATCACGACTCTTATTTCCAAAGAAGATTACGAGAAACGTAAGTCAGATGGACAATTAGTCGGTTTGTCACGTTCAGCTTTCGTTGGATGCACTTATCATTGCGGATAAGTGTACGACAACGTTGTTATAAAATCCTATATATTCAAATAATACCCGTGAAAAAAGTGTGTATGTATGATAATAATAATAAAGAACAACTGCTGATTTGTTCGTCATGCTTGATGAAGACATCCTCCTAGTTCGAAGTAATACCGAGCTGCGCGGACATGTCACGGTAACCGGCCTCGATTAATCCATCGGTCGATTCTTTCGTATGGTCCTTCAGTCTTTCACGCCGGAGCAGCGTTCTCCAATGCACCAACTACATTCGGTGCCAACATCGCATGCAGTTCGATATCGATGCAGAGGAGGAATAGCTGTATCAGGATTCCTATCGAATGCTGCTCTGACACTTACTGATTCTGGAGGAG
The DNA here is from genome assembly GCA_013435795.1 of Chlamydomonas sp. ICE-L. NCBI lineage: Eukaryota > Viridiplantae > Chlorophyta > Chlorophyceae > Chlamydomonadales > Chlamydomonadaceae > Chlamydomonas > Chlamydomonas sp. ICE-L. The sequence goes on from JACBWV010000223.1 coordinate 12,475,835, forward strand.
GAATGGCATTGTTATCAGCTCCACTCCATTCCACACAAGATGTGCATCTGCAAAAAGAGCTAAAAGTCCATGGCAATGCGACCTTCGATACACACGTCTCCGTTAACGGCACGCTATACGCGAAACTTACATCCGTCTTTCACACATTCCAAGCTAGCAACATCTTGATTTCACAAGGTGGAATTATTCAGTTCGGAGAAGGAGTCTCTTCGACCATCTCATTTTCCAACGCTCCGGACCACGGTCGTTCAATCCGTGGCTGAAAAAGAGGTGGTGG
>JACBWV010000223.1:12477297-12603591 GCA_013435795.1 Chlamydomonas sp. ICE-L
GGCTTACACGACCGCATTCTGTGATGACACGAAGAAGTACAGACCCCCGTCCGAGGTTTAGTTCCAGTCTTACCTTTGCAGCCGTAACCGCCCCCACCCTTTGCAACAGAACTATGTCAGTGCTCGACCTTGGCGTGCCTTCTCGAAAGTAGTCCGGCCAAAGTCAGTGTGCTACGACGCCATATCTGTGATGACGCACGACCAGTTGTCTCTGCAGCCGTAACCGCCCCCACCCCTGCCAAAACAGACACTCGTGCCGACCGTTAGTGAAACGACGTCACTTGTTCGAGTTTCGTGCCCCCACAAGTGTTGTTACGACGCCACCATTCTGTGAGACGCAGACCATGTTGTCTAGCAGAAGAAGAAGAAACCCACAAACAATGTTTCGGGACTGTGTTTACTATGTTCAAGAACGTTGACAAGAGGGAATTGGGGAGGAGAGAAGATGGACACTATTTTCCTACAAGTATGTGATTTTCAATACGCGACTTTGTCTTGCCTTGAGGAGCACTAGATTTCATGCGTAACAGTATGTTGTTGATGGTTCTACAAAAATGTCACAGTCCATCAAAGAAACCTCCTTACATCATGATCCCGTGTTCCCCCCTTCGCAAATCAATTCTGATGATGATGATGGATCTCTGATCTAATCTAAATTGGAAGCTACCAACTATACTGTGATTGCTGATCTATGATATGCTGATATATAGATTAGCTACAGACAATATCTGAATCTCGATATACAGTATATCATAGATTATACTGATATCAGCGATATCATATGCTGATTTAACTGATATGTCTATGCTGATTATACTGATAGTATAGCAGAACTAGAAATGCTGTATCTCTCGAATAGGAATCGTGAAACCTAAACCCGTAAAGCAGTGATACAAGGAAGAAAGCCCCTAAAACTAAACGTGCCTATGTTTGCCTAAACGCTTTTGTTGGCGGTTTTTTTGTTAGTTTTTTTTTTTGCCCCACGGCAAGGTAGGGTCTTGTCTTTGCGCTGTTTCGATAGATTGAGGCGAGGCCCCCCTGGCCTAAGCTACTACCCAGGCATGGGCCCAACATGCGTGTTTAGGCTTACTTATATTACCGTAGCCTATCGTTACGAGTTTCGTTATAGCTACACGGTACGGCGCCTTACTCGTTTACAGTTGCACCATGTCAGCACTTCTCTTAGCACCGGGAAAGTACTGCCACGTGACATCACTCTCCGTATTAGTTTAATGGCAGTTAATGCATAATAAAGTATTACCTTTAATAGCATAAATTATTACTTTAACCTAAGGTGCCAATGGCATATAATGTTCACCACTTGGTACCGTTTTTGACGTCACGATTTATTTATAATTAGTATGATAGACCTGCTAATTCTTTTTTGTGGTTCATACAAATATTTTTGAGGAAGTATGAGGAAGGTTTTGATAACTTGTAACGTAAACAACGTGCTCAAAGAGCTCTCACACATAGATGGAATGGGCGTTACTACTCCCGGCGGAGTTAAAATTTCGGTAGTTCAAACGAAGAAGTCTTCTTCACCTTAGCGAAGCACAGCTCCATAGCATTTGAATTTTTGACTGTAAGGAGAAATAGGGTGTTTACACAAAATTCACGCGTTTTCGATTCACACACAAACTAAGTTTTAACACAGACATAGAGGCGTTCCACCGCACATCCCGGCTCGGATGTTGTGAATGGCTTTGCGAAAAAATGGTATGGAGCGGAATTGTGATTCCTCTGTGCTGATATCTCAGGCTAGCGAGTCGTTCCGGAGTCTCTAAATTCTGAGTAGAAATTCCAAAACATCCGCCGGGAGGCAGGAACGCCCATTGTGTCCCATTGTTAAAATGATGTAAGTAAGCTAAGCCTTCATTATATTGATTTCCGATGTCAGATCACTTGCAAATGTTGCTCGATCGTTTGCGTCCCATTATCTGCTTTATCTCCTGCGTGCGCGTACACGAGGTTCCCTGCAGGAAGTTGCAAACCGCCGAGTTGCAGCTCACCGAGCAGTAGTCCATACGTTCTTGCGCCCTCTTTTTCCGATAATTTAATGTGTTTCACTGTACTCCCGCATTCCTGCATCTCTCTGGGAGCGTGTAACTGTGTTCTATCAACGGTTTGTCCGCAAGGGTGGCGATTTACTTTCGCAACTACACTGGTTTTGCTGAGATCGTCGTGACAAAATCCGTTCTACACTACGGAAAGTTATGGGGTCTAGCGTTTTATGCAGACACTTGACCCCCCCTTGCAATACTCCACTTTAATAAGTTATGCCGCTTGGGGGGGAACAAACTCAGTAATGCAACGTTTACTCCATATACGAAACTTTCAAACACGGCGTGTGTTGCCAACATGCGAGTTCGTTTCGTCGCCAGTTTCTGATACGACATTGTATCCGCCGCCTAAACCTCCTCCTCCTTCTCCCGTTGATATGTCTCCGCCACCTAAACCTCCTCCTCCTTCTCTCTTTGATTACTCCGCCCCCTAAAAACATCCTACTCTTCTCTCTTTGATCATGTTTACGCCACCTTAAACATCCTCCTCCCTCTCCCGTTGATATGTATCGCCACCTAAACATGTCCTCCTCCTTCTCCCTCTTCTGATATGCTCCGCCCCCACCTAAACATTTCTCCTCCTTCTCTCTTTGATAGTCTCCGCCACCTAAACATACCCTCCTCCTTCTCTCGTTGATATGTCTCCGCCACCTAAACATCCTCCTCCTTCTCTCTTTGATATGTCTCCGCCACCTAAACATCCTCCTCCATGCTGTCGTGATATGTCTCCGCTGCCCAAAACCTCCTCCTCCTTCTCGGTGATATGTTCCGCCACCTAACCTCCTCCTCCTGTTCCTTGTTCATGATCCTTCATTGGATTTTCGATTTGAGTGTGATAGTGAAGGCCGCTGTGTGGACCCGTGTTAGTGTCCCTCTTTTGCTCTGCCCGCGTCCTCGTCAGTCTTCCGTTCCGCACGCGTGCTCTGTGGTGTTGAGTCCAGCATGCGGGTACTATGGTCTGTCCGCCGCCTGAAACCCTCTTCGCGATGGAGGATGTTCTGATGCTAGGTACAGAGCGGGGGTTGTTGTTTGTAGATGCTCCCGTGGATGCGGGGCTCTCTGTTGGAGCACAATCATTGTGCGCTTCCAGCGACCGCCCACAGTGCGGTATGCTCATCAAGAAAACACGGCATTGAGTTTTATGAGCTTGTTCCGAACAAACCATTCATCATTAAAAATCGACGCATTAATCGTCCAAGTCAAGGTTAGTCGTGATCTGTTTGTGATAATGTTTGCGTACTGCCACTTCCACCCCCCCACCCCCCATGATAAACCGTATTTTCAAGGCAAATGCATGTTAATGTACCTATAATACTCTTCTTCATACAGATCTTCAACCACCTGATCCAGAACACAAGACCACACAGAAGTAGGTAAATGAGTCCATATTGATTCAGAACACGAGGTCATTTTGCAAGGCCACCATTCTAAAAGCCGCAAAATAAAAAAGATCTCAGCACGCTCTGCCACATCTATCTTGTCGCATCTCTCTGACCAATATGGAAAACAGTTCTGGTGTCTATGATTTTTTATGTGGATGTGAGCTTCTACAGACATTTTACAAAAAATATGCGTTTTTTTCTTATATCGGAAAATGATGCGTTTTTCCTATACCTTTAACGTGCTTTGCAGAGAAGAAGAAAAGAAATACGAATATGGCTGATCATTGAACTTGCAATGCGGAAAATTCGGCAGGGATTCATGCACCACTCCAATCATTAAGTGCACGATAAAGTATCGACTTGTGCCTTAAGTTCATTTATCGCATTCACAAGTAAAGACACTACATTCCCGTAAGCGACAGTCAGCATTCCAGATTCCGGATGTGCATGCACAGCTTCAGGCAAGGACATCACAATAGTCCTGTCAATGAGACCACCACTACGAAGGTCTCTTCACCACCATTCTTTATGAACGTATTGACCCTCGAATGCGTCCCACACGTTCTACTTGCATCAGGAATCGGAGCACATCCGACTTGGTGGAATGTCGGGGAGTACATGGCCACTCGCCCACACTGAAACAGGATACGTTATCCACCACTTGTCTTTATATGTAGGGGGTAAAAGTTTATCTCCAAACACCAAACCCCACAGTTCACAATTATCAAGACACATACACCACTCCCATTCAGAGTGTAAGACCCCACATCCAATTGGAAGTATTTGTAACCCACTAATTACCGTTGCTATTCGAGGCGGATTTATCGCCTGGATCCTCCTCCTCTCCGTCTCCGAACGAATCATTCCACCTGGTGAAAATCAAGAGTGTTGCTAGATTGGAAGTGGTTGAAAGACGAATGTAAGTGTTCGCGTATAGCGTGCCGTTAACGGAGACGTGTGCTATCGAACGGTCGCATTGCCATGGACTGTTAGCTCTTCTGCAGAGCACATTTCTTTGTGTGAATGGAGTGGAGCTGATAACAATGCCATTCATCCTCCAGAAATCAGTTAAGTGTTCAGAGCAGCATTCGATAGGAATCACAGATAAAGCTATTCATCCTTTGCACGATGATCGAACTGCATGCTTATGTTTGGCACCGGAAAGTAGTTGGTGCATTGGAGGGAACGCCTTGCTCCTGCGTGAAGAATGAAGGACCACATAAGAAGTAGAACTCGATCCGATGGAATGTAATCGAGGACGCGGGGGGTACGGGTGGGGTTACCGTGACATGTCCGCGGGCAGCTTGGTGTTACCTGCGCGAAGTAGGAGGATAGGTCTCATCGCAAGCATGACGAACAAAATGCAGCAGTGTTCGATAATTATTATTATCATACAACACACATTTTCAGACTGTGGTTATTCATTTTGAATATATCGAGAATATAAATAGAATATATTCGGAGAACGAAAGCTGCCATAGCGTCCATAATTGAATTATTCCGTCAAAGTTTTATACACCAAGACAAATTTTTAACAGCCGTTGTCGTACACTTATCCCGCTAATGAACAGTGCTTCCAACGAAAGCTGAACGTGACAAACCGACTAATTGTCCATCGGACTACGGTTTATCGTAATTTCTTTGAAATAAAGATCGGGAGCGAACACCTGACGGAGGCATCGATTTCGGTTGTCATCCAAGCGCCAATTTCGTAGGCGGGTTCCGACCGGAATAGGTGTTTTGAGTGGTCCCCAGTACGGGCTTCGGTAACAGGGGTCCAAAAACAGAAGAGAAGGACCCTGGGTGGTGTCTGTTGGTCACGATAGTGTACACGAGAGATCCGTCTGCGCATCGAAAAACGACATTCCCAATATAATCTTTTTGTACTTTTAACATCTAACAGAGGCTGTGAGAATCACAATCCATCGTGTAAAGGGTTTTGCGTGCCGTATAGTTTTGTAATGTACCATCCGGGGTACATCCCATCATATAATACTTGGAGAGGAGCGTTAACCCGGACCAAACTACTGGTGGTGGTGACCGTAATCACCTGCATTGGATAGTGGATCTGGTCTCGTCACACATTACCAGATGCATCCTTCGCGATCGAATTGATTTGGAACGAACCACCTTGTTCTGCGATCCGTAAGGAAGCTCTGTTCCCTGAGAGGCTGCAGATGGATCTGCGGATGGGCCGGGTGAGCGAGATCACACCGGAAGCACGGGGATCTTTTGGGACCTTGGAAAGAGATGATACGAGAGGTAGGGGCTTGGTTGATTGTCATGCGCGTTTCTTCTGTCGGCCCTCTTAAAAAGACCGCGGATCTTTGCGTATGCGCGCTTGTCGGGTGACGGACACACGAAGTCCTTCGTGATCGCGTAGACCGTGCTGAGTCCAAGCGCGCTGTCCACACGAACAACGATTTGCTGGCCTGTGAAGATCAGGAGTCGACGAGACAAGTTTGAGACCGTTCCTCTGTAACGGTGTGTGAACGCTATAAATTTAATTAAAACAGGTTCGGCCTTAACTAATGCCTTAGGGTAAGTGGTAGTATAGTTTTATTTTTTCCGAGAGATTGCACTCTCTGCAGTATGTGTGCGTATCCCCATCAGGAGGGGTAAGAAGGCAAGGTAGAACAAACGGAGGCAAGGGAACAAAAGAGTGTGTGTTGTGTTTGGTGTGTGGTGAGGTACTTCGTCCGCCACCTCCGAAGTCGAAATGGTCACGATCGTTTTACCGAGCAAGAGATCCGAAGTCGAGACTCGATCTCGGAATATTGATACAGTGGGTAGGTATTATTTCCGAGCTGGCCCTGAATTGTACTCGCATCTGAATTGTAGTATCCCCAATGCGTGCACGCGTTCCCGTTAGAGTCAAGGGCAAGCGTTTGGGGGAGGGGGAAGGAGAAGAAAGAGAAACTGTTAGCGTTTAAAGGGGTCCCCACAACCCAAAAGCAAAAACACACACCCCACACACACCCCCCACCCCCACCCCCCACCCCCGCGAGGAATAGCCCGTCGTCCCCCACACCATTTCACCCCCCCCCCCCCCCCGACAAGAGCGAAAATCGAGACACGGATCGGACACAGTCTTGATTGTCGAAGCTTCGAGTGGATGTATATTTTCCGAAGCTGGCCTTCGGCGTGTTGTATCCCCAAGGCGTGACGCGGCCCGTCGAGGGTCAGGGAAGCAAGCGTTGTTGAATTTGTGAAATTGACCCCGAAATAGCCACTGCGACGGTAGTTTTTTTTACCGACAAGAGATCCGAAATCGAGTCATCGATTCGTGAACATTGATCGAAGTGTTGGTTCGTATTATCCGAGCGAGCTGGCCTGAATTGTTGATCCCCATGCGTGCACGCGTGACCGTCGAGTCAGGGCAAGCGTGTTGTTAAAGTAGCAGCCGCAAATGGCCCCGATCGTTTTTACCGACAAGAGATCCGAAGAAGCTCAAGGACATCGATCGGACATTTGATCGAGTAGTGGTAGTATTATTTCCGAGCTGGCCTAAATTGTTGTATCCCCATGGGTTGGCACGCGTCCCATTTCCGTTAGAGTCTCAGGGCAAGAGGTCCAGTTCCTCCTCGCCGGGGCTGCTAGTGGGTGTTTTTGCGGGGAGTTGGCCTGGTCTGATTGGGGGTATTCGTGGGGTGGTGGGTTGGTTCCTGGTTTACCTTTTGGGGGGGGGTCTTATTGTGGTCTCGTGTCCGGGGGTGCTGTTTATCGGGGTGGTGTTATTCTCTGGCGTGTGGCGCTGGGTTGGGGGGTGAGTGGGTTGGGCGCCTGGGGAGAGGCAATGGGCCCCTTGTGATTTTTGGCGGCACGGGATGCTGTGTTTCTGAGGCGTCTCTTTTCGTGCCCGGGGGTTGGGGGAGAGCGAGATTCGGGAGTTTTGGTCTGGCTTTTTGGGGGTCAGGTTTTCCATTTACCTTGTTGGTTAGGTGAGATGGAGTGGCCGATTTCGGGGGAGTCGGCTCGTTGGCAGTTGGGGAGATTTTTTTTCGATCGTGGGGGCGGGGGCTTTGGGGGGGGGGGGAGAATCTTGTGAATCGAGGACGGCGGAGGTGCGGTGGGGACGGGATGTCCATGCTGTTGGGGGTGAGAGTTGGCGGGGTCTGGGGGGGTACCAGGGCGCGCGGTGGTTCTGGGGGAGGGCTGGGGAGTAGGACGGACGTAGGGTCTGTTTGGGAGGGGAGTCTGGTGCTTGTGATAGTAGTTTTTTGTGATTAGTAAGCCGCCCAACAAACCAAAATAAGCCACGATCGTTTTTACCGACAAGCAAGAGATCCAAAACTGAGACATCGATCAGATAAGAATGATGAATCAGTGGCAGTAGTAAAGTATTATTTCCTAGTGACCGTCCTTGTGTATCCCCATGCCGTGCACGCGTCCCGTCTCGAGTCAAAGGGCAAAAGCGTTTTGATGTGAGATTTGTGAGATTTACCTGACCGAAAATGGACCGATCGTTTTACTATTCAGCATGATCCCCATTACTCGATTTATGGTTTGTAATGTTGTAGTCGACACCTTTGATGTGTTATTGTTAGTTGCCGTTTTGTTGTTATGTCCACATGTGATAATGCTTACCGTCGGTGATTATAATAATTGAGAAATCACCATTTTCGAATTCGTTGGCAAGGCACCACTTCCTCCCTTCCCCATGTTTTTTTCTGTATTGCCAAAGAAAGACAAGAGGCGTTGCGGCACCACTCCCGTACCCATTCAACATTTTCCGACCGATAGCGGGGCATTTTCCACGTGTTGTAGACGTGCCCCTACGCCGACTGAGTGGATGTGCTACTGGCACATCGTTATTGCCTCGCCTCGATCGCCACCATCCACCGATATAACTTCCACTACAATTGAGAGGCATCCATGGCAAAGAGAAAGTGTTCTAATCAAAGAATGAGGGGGGAAAGGAACAAAAGAGGGAAAAAGGGAATCAGGAAAATCGGGACGGTGCCTTTCGCTCGACAAATGCCCAATTATTCTCAGTAGGTTCAAAACCCAAGCGCACGCTAATGGGCGTTGCAGGGGGATGTAGGCATACTGGTCACTGCACCATAATGCATTGATACCCACACACTCACGTACTCGACAGATAGGGCATGAAGCCAGCCCAACCCACCCACCCAATTTTGTCCCGCCATCGTTCAGACCCTCGCTGTCTGATTGTTTGGTATGTAAACTTTTCCAGATAGGCCTCATACAACGACATTAGTGATCACCTGCCATAGCGACATGTGTCGCTTTGGCAAAGTCATAAGGACACATCCACGATTGGGGTAAAATCTATTAGTAGAAGTATGCACCCACAATCCCAATTTTGCCTAAGTATACCCGAACCCCAGACAAGCAAATAGGATAAAAGGACCGGGAAAGACCGATTGGGACCCCCCCCCCCCCACCTGGGACCCCCCTCACCCCCTCAGCACCCCCGCTTCCGAGCCGAAACGAGAGCCGCACGTATTTGGAAGAGCAGCATGAGTGTACCCTCCCCCCGCAATCTGTTTAGTAGAACCAGCATGAACCGGATTTGATATTAGTAGAGCACTCACCATGGGTTGAATGTGGGATGTCTGCAACAAATACTCATTCCCAACCTAATTGTCCACTCGCATTGTACCGAAAAAAATGCACATGGACCTTTATCGTCAGCATTGCGTACGAAGCGATGTGAAACCGTTATCCCATTGTCACATGCGACCGGACGACATCGTGGATACTAAACACACTTTAGTGAGGAAGATCAATAAAGAAAAAGCTGAGATAGATTTGTATTAGAGGTAATTCTTTTCCGCAGGGACCAATGTTGTATTATTACCCCCCACAGTCACCATACTATTCCACCCGCTTGTGTTTGTTTAAAGCGGATCCGCGCTGGGCGTCGCTAACAATCTCTGCTGAAAGCCTGATCTGATTACACTTCCCACAACCTAAAACTCCAACACGAACATCTACGGGACGGTAGGCCTCATATCGATCGCCGTCTATGAAACGGCGTGTTCTTTATCTTTAACTGTTGTTAGGCATATGGTACCGCACAGATCCGGTGTTAACTGGAAGCAAACGCCTCGTCCGGCGCCGGTATGCGACTGTCGCGACATCAATTGTCCACCCCCCACCACGTATTATGCCGATCTGACGGAGAGAAAAAAGCACGCATTCTGGCCTACCCCATACGCCATTATTGAGGGGAGGAAGGAAACGGGATGAGAGGAACCTGGAAGCGTACGCCGATATCATTCGGTTAGCAAGTTTCAGATGAGAAGCCCAAAGAAGATAAGGCTGGGGGAGAAGGGGAGGAAGTGTAGACGAGGAGAAGAAAAGGAGCAACCACCGAGGGGGCTAGCAGGAACTTAATGAGGACGGGGGGAGGAGGGTAGAGAAGGTCGGAACTCTGAGGGGAAGGAAAAGGGAGGAGGAAGTGCGGTAAGTAGTGGGGGAGTATGGTAGTATTATTTCCGAGCTGACCGAGGGGGTTGTTTCCCCATGCGTTGCAAGGCGTCCGTAGATTAGAGGGAAAGGGAAAAGAGGGTGAGGGGGGAGAGAAGAAAGAATAGAAAGGCACGATAATTGAACGAAAAGGGATCGAAAAGCTTGCTCGAGCCATCGAATCGCGGACATTTGATTGATTCGAGTTAGTATTGTTCCTAGCTGGCCTTGGACGTTGTATCAAGTTGTATCACCAGTCGTGCAGAGTCCCGTCGAGCGTCCAGGGCATAAGGTTGTTGTGATTGATGCCGCCGCATGGCCACGATCCGTTTTTAACAGAAAGAGATACGAAGCTCGAGACAGTCGAGACGAGACATTTAGACGGCACCATTTGAATAGTGGTAGTATTATTTATTTCGAGTGGCCTGAAGTTTGTTGTATCCCCCCATGCGATGAGCGTTTCCCGTTATAGAGTCAAGTGCAAGCGAGTTGTGGGGGTAGTCTTCTCCATTTGTTCCCAGCGTTTTTTTTTCTCGCGTGGGTTTTGTCTTTCGTCCGTAGGGTCGGGAGGCCCGGCGGAGGGTGGGGCGTTGCGCGGGGGTTTGATGGTGGTAGAGGGGAGGTTGTCCTGGGGTGGGAGGCGTGGGACGGGTGAGGAGTCGGGTGGACGGGATGGCTGCCGGGGGGGGAGGCGAGGCCGGGGGGGGCGGAGACGCGTTGTGTTGTGAGTGTTTGTGATTGTGGATTATTGATGCCGCGCGCCCGCAATGGCCACGATCGTTTTACCGACAAGAGATCCGAAGCTCGAGACATCGATCGGGACATTTGATTGATTAGTGTTAGTATTATTTCCTAGCTGGCCTTGGACGTTGTATCCCCATGCGTGCACGCGTCCCGTCGAGTCAAGGGCAAGCGTGTGAAATTGACAGCCCGAAATAGCCACGATCGTTTTACCGACAAGAGATCCGAAACTCGAGACATCGATCAGAACATTTGATCGAGTGGTAGTATTATTTCCGAGCTGGCCTGAATTGTTGTATCCCCATGCGTGCACGCGTCCCGTCGAGTCAAGGGAAAGTGTGTGATTGATGCCGCACGCAATGGCCACGATCGTTTTCCGACAAGAGATCCGAAGCTCGAGACATCGATCGGAACATTTGATCGAGTGGTAGTATTATTTCCGAGCTGGCCTAAATTGTTGTATCCCCATGCGTGCACGCGTCCCGTCGAGTCAAGGGCAAGCGTGTGATTGATGCCGCACGCAATGGCCACGATCCGTCTTCCTTCCTTCATCAGGCGTGAAACGGGTCTGAACGTGCTTTTGTGAATTGTAGTTTCATCTCCGAGTTGACCAGTATTATTGACACTTGTAATGAACAACACTCTGTCCGAATCAACGTAGGCGGATGAATGTGTAGTACATCCCACCCCCAACGTTTTCTTGAACGTTCCGTCATGGATACGGTTTGGGAACCACCGTGTCGTCACATTTGGATTGTTATCACCCACCTGTCCGTATGCATTATCACCAAACGCGATCAATGCATTGTTTCCGGTAAAGTTAAATACCAAAGGATCCGGTGTGGTCGAGATCACCGTATGGTTCCTGCCGCGTGCGATATCGTAGCCCGCATATCCCACAAGTTCGGTAGGTGTCAACGATTCTGTGGTGGTCTCTCCTAACCCCAATTGACCCTTATCATTGGCACCGAACACGAAGATGGTGTTATCATTTTTTATTAATGCTGAATGGTTGAAGCCTGCAGCGATCTCGACAGACAAACCGTTTTTAGAGCCTGCGCCTCCGCCTGCTAGCACCTGTACAACCGACGTCACAGGAGACGTCTTATTTCCCTGTCCCAATTGACCACGATAGTTACGCCCTACACCTAGCTCCTGTCCATCATAGCACGTGAAGAGCGTATGTTCGTGTCCACATGCAACATCTACCACATTCGAGAGCGAGGGGATGATACCCAATGAATTGGCCTGTGGAACGAGTGTAGTAGATGCACCACATTGTCCCTGATCGTTCTTTCCACGAAGGTAGGCGCTACCGTTGTTTAAGAGGACAGCCAAGTGGTACCCCCCGGCAGAGATGGAGCGTGCGGGCACATTGCTACCGGCAGGCATGAGCATGGGCACGATATTGGAATTAATCACCAAATTGGCTGAGGATGCGCCTCTTCCAAGCTGTCCGTTAGCATCGCTTCCTGCACTCACAACGACTCCATTCGATGTCAGATACATGGAGTGTGTGTAACCTGCAGCAACAGCAATCGCATTTGAAACGCCTGCTACAATACTAAAGTTTGAGGTAGTCACAGTCGAACCTATACCCAACTGTCCGTTGTCGTTCAGACCGGTAGAGATAGCGGTACCGTCTGTGCGAACGCAGAGTGTGAAGCCTTCGCCACATGCTACCAACGACGCATTATTGATGCCTGGCACCTTGGTGGGTACTGTGATAGTGTTGGACGTGTGGCCTAGACCCAGTTGCCCATAGTCGTTGCGACCGTATACAAACAGCTCGCCATTGCGTACATAGGCCGAGTGGTCTTGCGCCGCGCCTGTGAAGAGATAGGCGGATTCGGTATTTGTCAATGGGTTAGGGTAGACACGTCGGGGAATGACGTAATTGGCCAAGTAATTCCAAGAGTATTCGTCGATGATACCACCACCGCCGCTACTGAATACCTCTGTACCTTTGTATATATTGGCAGTCTCGGAGATTCGCAAGTTGCCTCTGAGAATGATATCGCCATTGCTATCGATGGACCCGATGCCGTACGTCTGATTGGAAGCTGAGACGGCACTATCGTATGCTGATTTGACCGTTGCAGAACTGGCTGCAACATTGCTACTTGTGGAAGTGACGATACTTGAGATGGCCGTTCCTCCGAGCGTGTTAAATGTAGCAGATGTTCCATATATATATCTGTTGCATACAGTTTTGCGAACTTCTTTGTTACTGTTCCTAATTGTGAGACATTGTCGTTGAGAGGCACGATATTTGAAGATGTTGTGATTTGCGTATTGGCTTGTAAATTGGAAGATGATGCAATGAGCGTAGTATATGCTCCTGCAGCAAATCCTATGACATTACTTGATGCATTGAACATTCCTGTGTCTGTATCTTGTTCAAATGACATCGATGGTGCTTCTTTAACACCTGGTCGCGATCGCACTCCTTTAATGGGTGCATTATCGCTATATAAGATGTTTGATGTCGACTGTGATTTTGCATAGATTTCAGACAATCGGATCATTTTATTTTATATATCATGCACTTATTTTTACTCAAATACAAAGGAATCTGTAATGTGGACGACAAGACGATACGATGAGTGTCGAGAATCCGCCACCGCATGTGTGGAAATAAATGTATAATGGTCGCTGACTTGGGTTTGTTAAAACTTCTGTGTTTACGAACATCATGGACACCGAGGATGATGTGTCGTGATAGAGTGTGTGCGTGAGAATGAGTGAGAGTGGTTGGTGGGCATCATCTCGACAGCAGCCGCCGCGACGCGTGTGTGAGGAGTATGCGACATGTTTCCTCCGTTCGCCTATCACACTTCTTCACGTGTGTGATTTACGTTCCGTAAATCAGTAGTGTGTCTGATGGTTGATGTTAAACTGTGGGATCCCCTCCGGTCGCCCCCGTATAAATTCAAATACTTGTACTGTTAAGTATTAATTGAATATATAAAAGCCACCGCCGTACCAGATGTGATCGTCGCTGAGTTATTGAATAGTCCGGAATAGGTAGTATCCGCGCTATCATAGTTCTGTATACCCCACCCAGTGTTGATTTTAAGACCAGGACCGGGTGAGTTTCCGTCCAGGTTTCCCTGTATCGCGGCGCCCCAAATACCATCATCTTGCGACACATATTCCCGATCTGCAAACGTTGCGTAATTTAACGAGTTGCTGAAGCACCACTTTCTGACAGATGAATCACTTGTGAAAATTAGCCCACCGGATGCATTGAACACTCTAAACGTGTATGTGGCGCCATAGTTTGTGGTGTTGGATTTGTTAAAGAAAGAGTCGAAGCTGTTTGTTCCGTCCGTGAACGTCCATTCGATCGTGAATTGTTTCACGTCGTTAAGGAAGTACATGCCGTACAGCTTTGTGAAAGTGACCGCAAGCTTCTCGGTGTTAAACTGCCCTACACCCGTTATCAGGGTCGTTTTTGTTAGTCGTTCGGCTAACGCTGTGGGTGTGGCAAACAGAGTCCCCCCTAAGAGCTCAATTGATGTTTTAGCTGTGTCGACCACCGGTGACAGTGACGCAATAAAGCGACTCGAAATACCAAACCCTATCTCTGTCACATTCAAGCTGTCAAAGTCAGAGTATTTACCATATCCCGAAGTAACCGTCCCACCAGACATGAACCAATTACCGTTGGTGTGGTTAAATGACGATGTTCTTGTGCCCAGAGGGAGCTTGTATAGAATATTCCAGACGTTGTTGCCCCACCCGTATATGTAACCGTCAAGTTCTTGTGTGCCCATTGAGCCACCGCTCTATGCGTTTTCCCCGCCAAAGTAACCAGATGTCTTATATCTACCGTCAAAATCAAGGTTAAGGTCCTGCGTGAAATTGAACACGACCCAATCCGCTCCGTCTGCTTGGCCATCACCTTGTATCACCCTCGCACGATTGTACAGTGAGAAAAAATCTGTTCCATTGTTTTGTCCCCCTACATAGTATATCGTATCGTGCCCCCCAGACCATAAACTATCATTGTTGTTGGTGGATGTGTTTGCCACCCCGAATGACTGCAAATAGTTGAGCACTGTGCGCGGACCACCAGGTATGACGGCATACACAAATGCGTTATTCACTCCTGTAAACCATGGGATGATCTTAGTCGTCGTCATCATCGTGAACGTCTTGGATACGGGGATCGCGCTAGGTCCCGTGGTAGTGACCTTGATACTGTTGTTTACTCTCGTGCCTGCCGTCGCTGTGATGACGCCCGTTGAGGAGTTTATCGTCACGCCGGTGGGGTTGCCGGTCATCGTCCATGTTACGGTGCCATAGTTGGACAAGCTAACGAGGTAGCTCGCCATCGAAAACGTAACATTCGCTGACGTGTTCGTGCCGGTCAGCGTGGGGATCGTGTTGAGTACCGGTGTTTTGATCTTGTAAGCGCCATAGAAATCGCTCATCTTGATGTTGTAATTATTAGATGGCACGTTGGGTGCGGCAGCATTTGCTCCCACCGCCGCAAGCACGCCGTATGCTCCGCCTCTGCGGTATTCTGATAGCTTCAGATTCTGTCCCGCTGCGGCCGTTTGACCGAACTGTGCAGCGAGGTCTGATAATTTGATCGGTCCTGAGTTTTGCAACACCATTCTATTTTACAACGCCATTACAAAAGTGCTATCACAATCGCAAGGCTGGTTCTTGGGTAACTTGGCTTGCGCACGATGTCAGCCATCAGTTTGACTTTTCAGTGTACTTTGAACATGTAAATTCAGTGTCTTTAGATGCCTTGAATTTTTTGTGTCAATCACCTGAAAACAGTATCTGTATTGACAAGATCGGTTACAAATCTTGAATTGGTCAACTTTTCAGAATCCCCCAAATAGAAGGTGTCCCAATATCAAATGTCCCTAGCTGTATGTAGAGACCGGCTACATACATACATACATACATCGTGTAAGCATGAAAATTGCCCTGCATAAGGATTGAAGTTGAGAGACAATATAATGAAAATACATGAGTCACATTACAGGCACATGCAGGTGTTGTCATCCATCTTTCTTGCTTGATCATGATCCCAAGTCGTGCGACTGGTGTGACATCGAGGCGAGCAAATGGGAGCTGATTGCGAATGTAGCAGCACTTCATGGTAAATTAGAGTGTCTCGTCAATGCATGGCATCATGGACAATGTTTCATCAATTCATACAGGGTCGCCCTTCATGCAGCTGCATGTGGGCAAATGGCTTGTCTTTCATTCTTGTTCGATCAGTGCGGAGCAGCCCATGCTATGCATATTCATGAACATCAACATGTGGAGAAGGATGTGCTTATGGGTCTGAGCAATGTTGCAGCATTGGGGGGAAATGTTGAATGTCTCATCCTGGTACACAGACAAGGATCCCCTATGCATCCTTCTCTGTCAACCTGGGCTTTACACATTTGTGCCAATTGCGATTGCACATGCAATGGTGGACATGCTGCATGCTCACTGTACGCTCGCACATTCAATCCTGCAATTTCTACCACTCGCACATCCAGTCCTAAAACGTCCAACACTCGCACATCCAATCCTAAAACGTCCACCACTCGCACATCCAATCCTAAAACGTCCAACACGCGCACCACCCCTACAAAATCCACCACTTCCAACTCCTCCACTAAAACTTCCAAACTGAATCATACTGCTCGCACATTTAAGCCTAAGTAGCCGTTTAATTTAAGCTACCACACATCCCGGGGGTCCGGGGGACATGTAGTAAGTGTCCGTGCGTGTGCGTGATGACTCGACACATCCGCCGCCGCCGCCTTCGTACCGCGATCGATCCATCGTTTCATTGAGTCCGGAAATCGCTGATATCTGCAAGTCATTGCTTTTGGGAAACGTTGGGTCGCAGCAGGTTGAAGAGTATGCATAAAGCTGCATCGTGTTGTTTTACATATAGAATGGGTGATGTCATGAAAACTGCCTCGCAAAACCTACACTCCGTCCTGCCAAACGTGCAAACCCTTTGTCGTGTAGATTCCAAGCAGGACATGGCAACCGACGACCAGGAGCCCCCCCCTGCATGGGCCAGGTCCATTCAGCAGTAGATCTCTAAACTTGAGTATGCAGTGTCTGACATAAAGTTGGGCATGTTGGAGATGAAGTCATATATCAGGTTGGCATACTGTCGTCATCTTGGGATGATAGATATCCTTGTACATAACACTGATGCTTGCACCGCGATGCTTGCCATGCGCAGGAACATGGGCTCGTCCTCCAGAATGAGCATGGCTGAGATAGTTGCCGATTACGAGGTAAACAATCGTGGAGAAGGACTAGTCGGGCCTTTCGGGGGCGACTGCCAGTTTGCTGCTAGGGCTGCTGAAGAATTCTTCTCAAATATCCATGGGCTGATGCGTGCGATAATGGTCACTGTCGTAATGTACTCTCCGTCGGGCTCCCCCCTATCATTGGCTCCAAGCATCAACGGCACTGCTCCTGTCAACGACAGAACCGTTCCAGATGGTGCTAAGCCGTACAGGCTGACATGGGAGGGCAGTTGCGTTTGGACTCGGGATGATACGCCACACCCGGGCCCTTGCAAGGGATACGTCCACTATGTTGCCAATGTGGTCACTCTGGATGGTCACAATATCATGGTTGACTGGGGTATTTCTCAATTTGCAAAGCTACCGAGCGACATGATGATGTTTGTCTGATGATTGACCGCATTGGCTCCCGTTGCACGCGCGGACGTCCTCCTCCTCAATGTGTAGGAACATGACCGAACAATAATAAAATGTATGTATGTATGTGTCTTGCTGGCTGTGAAGAGGAGAATAAGGTTCGTTAAAAGGATTGCAACAGTTGTTTACAACACTTCCCCGAGACGATGAGTGGCGATGATCCGCCACCGTGTGTCATGATGGACGGACGGACGGATGGCTTTGACTGCATGGGGGTATAAAAAGTATACATTCATGTTCTTTATTGCAGGTCATGGATGGCGACGCTGAACTAGATACTTTGCTTGCACAACACCCGGCTGCAAAAGCGGCATATGAGCGTCGCATCGAGAGGCTAAGGTTTGTACATGCTTGCCTGATGATAGCCGAACGATATGTGTTACGCCACACTACTTGCCGTAGAACATGCTAGCAAATGTGAAGATGAATGGACGAATAGGGGATTTTGCTGGGTACCGCCGGAACAAGGTATACAATGATACGTCAAGATGTCAGCACATACAGTACACTAAATCTAAAAAAACTCTAGGTGTTTCACTGCCGAAATGAAAACATTAGCCCCCCCGTTTTATTTGGCAGTAGCACAGATGGTGTCAAAACGTTCCCCACACAATCTCCACCTCAGACTCAGAACTCCATCTCAGACTCAGACTCAGAACCCGCATCATCATTAGTGATGCAACAAGAACCCACCGGGAGAGCGGGCGTCCCGAACACACCCCGGAAAGCGTGCGTCATCCGTACTTGCGCCCCACTCCAATACTTGTCCAATGCCGTCTCGAACCCATCGTACGTCACAACCACCTCCTGATCAAACATGCGCCCCAGTGCGACACCGAACTTGCTGCCCCGGCTGTGACCAGTGGTCTTGCCAAACTGCTGCGTGGCTGCCACTGTCATGCCGTAGTAGGTGCTTGGCACGCCTGCCCCCCCTTGCATCTGAGCACCTCGCAGCCTTACTGCGTCCCTGGTACCTTGCCCATCCTTCAACGTAGACTCCCCTTCGGCATCGCACATGTTCAGCAACCTCACAAATGTGCCTTTGAACTTCTCCGCCACGCAATCAATTGCCTCAGCTGTGACCAGCTGCTTGAATGAACACACGAGACTACCGTGCTGTGGCGACCCCTGACACATGCCATGGCCGCAGAACAACAACACAGCCACCTCTGTTTCGTGGAACAACAACCACTTCAGGTGGTCCAATACAGCGCTGGACAACACCTCGCCCTCCAGTGTTTCAAAACTGAAACCCGGCCCTAACTGGCGGCGTAGCACTGCTGCGTCGCGCGCAAAACCCTCAGTGCTGTACTTGCCCAGGTCACTGGGGAGCACTCCTGTTTTCTCCATCACATATCGAGTCCTGATATCCAACCCAGGCGTGGCGTAACTGGGGCTGACCAGCAAGGCACGCTTTTGTCTCTGCATCTGTGGGGGTTACACTTATTTATACCTGTTAATATTGAATCACACATATTTCTCTATGTACAACTTGAGCAACCAAAACAAAAAAGCCATTGTAAACGGAAGTCAAATGCATTCTCCAATTTGGAAATAAATAGTTTTGTTCACGATCAATGATGCATGTCCAAGAAAGAAATAATGATGCGGGACTCCAAAGCAGCGTGATTTTTAAGAGGCGCGCTCCACCATCCCAAAAAAACACAGGTTTGTTAAGCAGAAAAAAAGTATTGGTTCGCTTGTGCATGCATGTATGTATGTATGTATTCACGAACGAACGAACGAACGAACTATGATGAGAACGACGACGGCGGCGCCGCAGCAGCCGCAGAGTAGTTGTACTTGTTGTCCTCGCACGCAGAGTTGTACGTGGCTACGCACTCAGACTGTGTCTGAGATGCGCTGATGGCCTTCGCGTGTCTCTCGACACAGCGTGTAGCGTAGGCCTTGTTGACCTTTTCTGCTATATGCTTTGGTGATGACGCGTGTGTGGTGCACAGCAGGCCAGTGGCATGGCGATTGTTTTTGCACTGTCTAGCTCCGGACGAACCGAGCAGGACGATGCAGCACTTCGTATTGCAGAATGGCATATGGAGGCTGGTGAGCAGGTCTTGTCCAAAGTGGTATGGGGACAACTCTGGAACTAGCTGATTCTTCAGCAGGATATTCTCATGCATGGTAGTCTCGGAGATGAGCTTAAGCTCGTCGTTATGCTTGATAAGTGTCTGATTCTTGATCCAACAGTTCTCGAGCTCGAACAGGAGCGCATCGTAGGCTTCGACTGTAGCAGTCATCGGCTCTTCAGACGCATTGGACTCCTCCTTGAAGGAGTCCTCCTGGACGTGGTTGTGGCAGTATTTACGGCCGTTAGTTACGGTCCGGGAACATGGGAAACCGTCATTCTTGGTCCCGGCGCAAATGCAGCGGGCGTCAGAGGTGGTTGTTGTGGATCCAGACATTTCGGGTATTTCAGTGAGTGAATTTGGCGATTACGTGTGTTGTTGTTGGTTGTTGATTGTTGTGCTGGAGAAAATAGTTTCAAAATTTTTCGAAACGTAGTCTATTTTGCGCGCGGGGTCCTCGTTGCCTCATCCGCGTTTCAAATAAAGTGGGACACACCTTACAAACTTTCCTCAGACTCCTCAAAAAATATTTGTAGTGAACCACGGACCTGTACCTGGTTTCATGGGATATCATTCAAATTATACAGAGTGTCCCAAAATTATTTGAGAACAACTTTATGATATTGTGCACCCAGATGACCTAGAAGCCGTTCGAAGCAAGAAGGACTTGTCGCCCTTTTGTATATCATCACAAATGTCTCGCAACACTCGGTACACCTTGTCTGAGTTGTGCTTCAAGCCACCTGTCTTGCAAATCCATGCAAAACACTCACAATTCCAGTGAATCAAGTCATACTTGCGCAGAGCCTTACTTGGAGTTTCCACCATGAGCTTTGCTATGTTGGCAGCACGCTTACGATGGACAAGCTTGTCAGCAAAGTCAGTTGGAGAAGTATATTGCACAATTCCGTACGTTGTGTGGCGTGCGAGAAAATTGATGTAGGTATCAATTTGCAGGCGGGCATCGCGCATGCGTCTGTCTCCTGAGGGTGAAGTGAAGTGGGCGATATCTGGGTCTTGGTCCAGACGGGACTCCCTGAGCACAATGCCATGGTGCGCATATCCATGGCGCCAACCTCCAACCATCACGACGATGTGGTCTCCATGGGAGAGGAGCTTCCATGCCTCTGCAGTTGCATGCACTTCGGTTCCTTCAGGGGCCAACGTCCAATGACTAGTTGCTTGGTCCTCTATCATTTGGAGAATGATCCATCCGCCTACGTGCACGGCGAATTATTATACGTTGCAAGCAAGTAATTGCACGACAAAATCGTGTCGGATAAATGCATTGTTGTACGTGTGTGTCTAATAAATCCCAAATTCTAGTTGGTAATGCTTTAATTGCTAGTACATCAAGATTTGGAACAATGGTCATTTCAATGAAGATGTGGGTTTCACAACCCGTACATCCTATCGTAGTGTCCAAGTCTTTACATCTGTTCTCAAATAAATCGGGACACGCTTTAATGTGTCTCTTGTTCTCCTGACGGCGGCGTCTTTCTCCCTCCTCCCCTCTTGCACAGACAACCAACCAACTTTCTCCCTCCCTGCCTGACGCTTGAGTGCAATCTCATGCAACACCCATTCGCGTCTATAATTACGGCAGAATTATAATGGCTATGGTATAATGTAGCAATCTGGTACAATGTCGCGATCTGGTATAATGTCCCAATCTGGTATAATGTCACACACAGTGTTGCAATGCATTGAACAAGGTGATATCGAGGCTTTGAGAAGACTCTTGTTACAAGGTGTTGGTATTATTAGTAAAGAAGACTCTCCACTGACCTATGCTGTGCAATGTAAACAGATCCATGTTGTACACAATTGTTGCTGATAGCTGGTAGCGATCCCAACAAACGGTGTCGAGCACCGCTGATATCAGCAGCTGAGGATGGAGACGTTAAGATTGCGGAATTGTTGTGGAAAGCAGGAGCTCATCTCGACATTATGGACAACGCTCCTTGCAGAATTAGGACTCAAAATGGCAACACTGAATTCATCAGATGGATAGAAGCAAAGCTATCGTAATACACTCGACGGAATACTAAAATGACTGGAGTGTACGGTACACCTTATGTATTGAATAAAGGTGAGCTCGACAAAGTAGATGCTACGCTGCACGAAATCTGACAGTGTCCATGGGGCCCGCGGTTTCCCCTTCACAATCCCGACAAAGTGTTCCAGTGATAAGCTCAAGCGTTGCAGTGCACAGTTTGTCCGAGTGTACAAACAAGTGAATCTTTTACAAACAACATACACATTGTGTAAGACTTGACAGTTAGTTACACAGTAGTAGTGTGTAGTAGTGTGTCTGTTGGTTGATGTGACAAGACGTTCCACCAGACGTAGCACCATTAGATGCACATTGTACCAAGGCTTGACGTGTTGGCACTGCGCAAGATACCATCTACAGTTTGGGAGGGATTGGATGTGCACACACAAAATTGCCTGTTTCCGGATAGTTTTCGGTTTGCAGTTGCTACCTACCAGCGCTATTTGTTGCATCGTGCTCGCAGGCGAATGGCTAAGTTCATTGAACTTCTTGAGGGGCAGTCACAGGGACACTGGACTCTAGCCCCGGAGGGAACTGTGCAGCATTTTAGCACAGATGCTTGGAAGCTCTTGAACCCTGGTGATCATGTGGTCGTGATGATCGGAAGGTGGCGCCGTGGTTGTTATGCACACCATGGCATTGTGATAAGTCATTATGGCCCTGGTCAAGATCCTCAGGTTGCGCACTTCGTGTCTCCGACTGGTGACATGTTGATGCGAGATGCTCGATTACAGATCGGCTCGCACACCGAGTTCATTGGAGCAAGAGCGACTTTTGGTATCGTGCCGTATGCCTCTGCCAACTCCGAGGCCGATAAATTCGAACGCCAACGCGCCGTTGACCTTGCCAAGTGGATGGTGGAATCACCTGAGTTTTATCGGAAGAAGTACAATCTGATTGCATGGAATTGCGAGTGCTTTGCTTGGGTCTGCAAAACTGGTGACATCAATGCGCATTCCCACCAAGTTGAGCGTGTCCTAAAAGCCATCAGCGATGATCTGCGGAAGGGGGAGAGGTCCATTCTTCTGCGAACGGGAGCAGTTGATTCAAGTTCTTGTATTGTCGCATGACACTTCGCCTACCCATCCAACTGCATAGGGTTCATCAGCTTAAATTCTGAAATATGGAATGAAGCCGGACAGCTGTAATCGGTCTTCGACCTTCGAGAGTGCCCATTGAAGGGACCAGCCGCACTGAAGCGATCGCCTCTCTTCCTGGACACGCCGACTGTAGCTTGGTTGGTTGCGTTTATTATATGCCTCAAATTCCCTAGTCAGGTGAGTAAATGAGCATCACACATACAACTTGTAAGCCACAAGTAATGTACATTTTAGGGCGCAGGGAAAGTGGGAAGAGTCACGCTATCACTCAACTTATTGCTCAACATTCACCAACCACTCTAATATTGGTCATGACAGAACATAACAAAGAGTACCATGCTTTACATACACCAGAGGCAACGTTGTGTAAACTGTCTGAATCAGAATCACCTTCACTTGACGGTTTCAATGTGCTAGCATTTGATGACATCCATCTTTTTAATGTACAAGGCCGCCAATTGTTACACAATGCCATGCAGTCGAAAGCTCGTGCCGTCATCGTGTCTGTCACTCACCCGTGCAGCATTCCCCTAGACGGTCGAGACACCATCTTACAACTCAGTCAGTATCATGACCATCACGGATCTGACTGGGTGAAGATATTGAAGGCCACGTATGCATTCCAAATCTAGATGCAAATGTGCCTGGTTCTGGAAATACATCCACGTGCACAGCCCCACCGTTGTGCTGCACTGCCAAGTGGGTAGTTTCCATGTCACAATACTCAATAATTCCCATGCGCCATCGACAGATGGCGATATCCCCATCATGGAGGACCCTCCAATCTTGACTTTCTTGATATCCATCTGAACATGGCCACCAGCAAGCAAATATTTGGATGACATGGGGGCGCTCGTGAATGGAAGGATCCGACACGTGTTTCCGCGAGTCCGCATCTGAATTCCCCTGCCCCACTCCGTGGGTCCCGCAATTCCTCTTTCATGATCTCTAAATAGTTTGTTAAGCAGAAGTCTGCTTGATACGACACGTGTCCTCATGCGCTCATGAAAGATGAATCTCGGAATCGAGGAATGACTCCTGAATGTTGGGGAAGGAGATTCCGTATTGTTTGCAAAGATCCTCATTGAGACGCCTGTCATGATCGTTCAGGGAATTCCATTGCTCGGCAGTCATGCTTGACAGTTCGTACCTCAGTTGCTTCTCAAGTGCTTCTGCACGCTCAGTCTCAATCTTCAGTCTAGCAACATATGCCTTATTTCGAGCGCGCTCAGTCTCAAGCTCAATCTCCAGACTATTCACTCGAGAAAGCATCTGCCTTCTTTAGAGAGTGTTCAGTCTCAAGCTCAATCTTCAGTCGAGCAGCATCTGACTTATTTCGAGTGCGATCAGTCTCAAGCTCAATCTTCAGTCGAGCTATGTAAATAAAAGCGAAGGTAGCGATGCAGACAGGTATTAGTAGAGAAAAACACTTGTCAATCATATTTATTGATTGTTTATAAAGTTTAGATTTCCACTTGTTGTCCAGAATAAGCGCGTTTCAACTTCCAATTACATTACATTGATTGCCGGAGCGGAGGTACAATATAAACTTGTAACTACTTACTTTGGCCTTGCTACGGCCAGTAAGACCTTGCCCCCTAACCTGCTCCCGGTCATGGCGTAGAACACGAATGACCAACCCTTTGTGAGAATTAGGTGCGCTCCTCCCAAACGGTGCTCATCATCATGCGAGTCGAGGAGTGTGTACCTTGCAGCACCGGGTGTGTGTGACAAAATGTTGACTGCCTCATTCAGCATCTCAAAGACCGACGCTGTATAAATTGATCCGTTGGGTAAATGTAGGCAATGCAACCATACTGCGTTGCACTCCCACATATCGTCATCGAATGTAACAGGGTCCACGTACTTGAAGCGAAGTCTTGGCTCGATACTAGAGATGTTGCACCAAAGCCTATCGGCTCCCGGCCTCAACCAACCTCTTAGACGCGGCATTTGCTTGCGCTCACCACGGAATTCTATCATAAGGCGGCCTTGTGCCATGTCCTGTGGTGTATCAGTCATTTCCATGACAGCGACGGTATTGTTGTTGGTGTTGTTGATGTGTGATGTTGATGTTGACACATGTATTTACAGTAGTTCTCAAATAAAGTGGGACACACCTTATAATCATCCAGCCGTTTGCGAGCATGGAGTAGTGGGACACCTTGTATTTCATGATAAAGTGTGCTTAAGGAAATTTGGTGCATGATTTTATCACCAAAAGAATAAGAAAGGATCTTAACATCATCATAATAATGCAAACATAGAATGGGTGATGCAAATCATCCTTTACCTGTTCTACAAAATAGTGCATGTACCCCCAATGACTGTAACCACATCGTCAATCATGTGCTCAATTATGTAAACATATGCACAAGTAAGGTATCAATCATTGTATTTCCAGAGTGTGGCACCGGATATCATGAGTGGAATGTGTTAATAGCCCTCATTCAAACCGGTTATAACATCAATACAGCGATTTTCATGGATAGCCATATCGAGCCCCATTCGGTGGACGAGTGGCTTAGGCTGTCTCAAGTGCACCATGTCGCGACAAAAGTCGTTGACTCGTACGTAGCGCTGGAGCATTGGACGAAGGAGCAAACCTCCCCAAACAAAGTGTTTGTAATTTACATCAATGGTGGGCTGAAGTTCGGTGAGTCGTATTGTGCCAAACATGGATCCTCTGCATGTCTCACTGCGGCGGCACAATTCTGGAAGTGGTGTGACCAGAACGCAGCTAACCAACTCACAATTAATTTCATTGGACGAGACATGCGACACCCTGCCGATTGCAAGTCATGGACTGAATTGGCTAACACGTTCACTAAACTGTGATATACAGTTTGATCTGGTCGTTGACAGGTTTATCCTATCCGGCTTGATACACACGACTTTCTCTTGAGTAGTGATAATTTAATTCTGCGATTTTTTATTGACTTTTTAGGCTAAGCAAACTAACCTGTTTTCAAAAGAGGGGGTCTGAGCATCTTCCTCATCCGGTGATACCATGAGGCAAAGTAGTACCATTCCCTATTAATCCAATTCTCATGTACAACTCCATGACGCAATGGATCAACCCCATGCCCGCCTTCCAATCCCTCCCTGCACCAGAGCGACATGGCCACTTGGTTGAATGACGATATTGCACCAAGTCGATATCGTGATCACAGCATTGCTCTCCTCTCTGTTGAAGTCTGTCATGCAATGCGTGTGAAGGACTTGCAGGGCAGTCTGAAGCACCGATTTCTCCGTTGAGTTGATGACCCACCTGTGTGCAATCACAAGCGCAAATCAAATCATACCTGTTGTTGTTTCGCAGCATGGCTACGGCAGCTGCAACAGCCGCATGCGCCACCCGCACTGCCTCATCAGCTCGCTCAGCAGTTTGGACAAGTGCAGCCAATGCAGCATTCTTGTGGGGCCCTCCGTCAGCGATGATGATGCCTAGCTGAGCTGGTGATGTATTAGTGAAGTCCATGCTTATTATCTGTGTGCATGAAAAAAGGAAAGCAGTGACAAACAAGATACTGTGTACACAATTATAGGCTTTAAGTAATACCGCGATCAAATAGGGTTGTCAAGCAGCTAACAAACCAGAATTCGCCCCCGTACAGACAGTTTTAGTATAGATCCGAATTAGATTTGTGTCTAGATGTACATCGGAATTGTGTTAGATACGTGTGCGTCGGTATCACACCGTGCGCGACACTCGATGCGGTGAGATGAGAAAACCCGAATTCAGGCCAAATTCCCATGAACACGGCATCACCTTTTGTGTGAGGATCCGCAAACCTTGGTAGCTGTATGTGGACAAGACGACCTCGCCGTCGCTTAGCGGATTCAGCTAAATGCAGCCCCTGCATCAACAATCACCGACACACCCCTTTCGGGGAATATTGCATCTCTTCGATATTGCGTCCCATGCTTTGGTCGCCTTGCCATATTTCACGCCTTCATTCGAGCAATGGACGGCACCGCATCGCGCGGTGCTTGCGTGTTTATCGAACGAGCTCATGGCGGTTTTGGAATTATTGGTCAGCCTCGCCATGAGTTCATAAGTACTACGACATTTGCTCTCGATACAAGATTTGAGGGGCTTTTCAGTTTTCTCAACGACTTCACCTGCAGCCGAGAGTTTATCGTTGAATTTTGTTAATTTTCTGCACTTCGATGCTTTCATGCGGAGCGCGCCTGCCCACTCTATCCATTCATCAAGCGTCCGTTATTTTTTGTCAGAGGCCTCATGCTTCATAAACGCGACGAACTCTTCGGACGTGTACGAGTCGTCCTTCTTTCCGCGTGGACGGGGACCTGTGTAGCACACGACATCAGATCGACTCTTCGTTTCTTTTTTCGCTTGAGGTAGTTTTGCCACTCGTGGCATTCAATGAATGAATGAAAGTGTATATATTTTAAATAAAAAAATAAAATTATCTAAGACTTGTTGGTTGCGGTGTAACGTTTTTCTTCAGAGTTCCTTATCATGTTGAGTCATCCATTCATCCTCACACATGCCAAGGAGGCGGCTTGCGCATCCCCCCCCTTACGTACATTCATTCATTCTCATGTGGATGCACACCGCGAGAATGCAGCATGTCCACCCTTGCATGTGATTTTTCAAGAGTTTTGTCAAAAACAAAACATTCTTACACAGTCAGCATCATCCTTGTCATCGAATGGCGATACGTATAAGGCTGTTACATAAGGTTTATATCAACATCCCATATCATCATGAGCCATTCTTGTGCATCAAGTACATATTTTCCATTATCAAATGTGCCAAGTGTCACAAAATGGTTTGAGACAAATTACTTGCACACTATAAATGACCCAATTACTCTAGTATTCACAGAGGCTGGCCATGCTTGTGCAGAGCTCACAATGGCAAAACAACTTATTGAACATGGGTTGAAATGCATGAGTATCATCATCATGGACCGAACATACGTAGGCATTATCTCACCATGTATCGAGCTCTTGTTCATCAAATCGAACAACGTGGCATACAAATTACGCTAATCGGTACATACTGTTCTCTTGTTCCCCAAATCCTCACCATCAGGGGAAAATTCGCAATCATCGGACTTCATCAAAGCCATGTTTTTCACAATTTGCAAGAAGTTGCAGACTACAATGCGTACATACAGGCTTGTGTTGCTGCTCGATGCAACGGTCGCTTGATCACACCCTACTTAAATATCATGGACTGTTCAAGGTTGCATTTCGCATTAGCGGCCCATAGACATGGGCTCTTTAAACCCATGCTTAACACTGTCCATGAACACACAAACATCAATTCCACTCCATGGGATGAATGGTATAAGTGGATGGAATCACGAAAAAACCTGAACAAACGCGTACACGACAAAGACTGAAAGCAGTACACTCGACGGAATACTAAAATGAAACCGCTTTCTGGAGTGTACGGTTCACCTTATTACTGTTCCGCCGACAGTAGTAGGAACAGGTTCGAAAAGCAAACAATCGACACCATGACTACCGAATGTTATTTATTTTTTATTTTTTTGTTCTGTTTCCCTAGAAGCTTCCAGAGGGCGATTCTGAGGGTTCAATTAGTCACGTGTGCGTATAAAGTTTTTGGGTTCTATTTCAATTACGCATATCCTGTAAAAATGTGTTTTTTTCACAAAGATCAGAATCAGAGAGCCTTCAAGAACCGAGTTCAGCAGGTTCGTAACAACTTTACATTACAAGATGCAGAAGACGTATTCCAGCTGTTTCAACAAATAAAAACACCGACCCTGTGGGATAAAGCAATCATGTACAACTTCCTGGATCGTATTGAAGAACTCCCAGAAATAATTAGATATAAGCAACAACACCCTTACTGGGAAACAACACCTTTTCATCTCATTAGACGCCATGTGCATTCGAAGCAGCAGCCAGCCCAAATTGAACCATTGCGATAATCGTATCGACACAACCTGCTACGACGGTGACGATACCTGCCGTACGATTCTGACCAACCAAGTTTAGGATATGCGATCACCATTGCGACTACTTTACCGTGTCTGATCTGTGGTGTGCATCTTATTCCTATTCAGCACATTTGCGGCCAGCTGGAATTCATACTTGGCTTTTAAATTGTTTAGGCATTGCAAGCCACATGAGTCTTTGTATTCACTAAGTTGTATAATTATCCCATCGCCATCAGATGGGATACTGAATGGATGTGAAACTGCTACAATTAACCGTGTTCCAGTTTTGACATGCAGTGATATAGCATCTTGTAGTAGACTGTCTGTCGAATCGAAAATGACGTTGTCCAAAACTATAATCTTAAACCCGATTAGGCTATCCAGGGTGTCTCGCATGCTTACAATTGCAATTGGGGAATGCAGTTTATGATGATTTACGTCATGGTCTGTCTCACAAACCACCAAAGTGGATTCACCATCCCCTATTTCGTTTGTGATCATGAAGCTCTTTCCAGCCTGCCTACGCCCAACAATATACATCACATGAGTAAGCACACACACTGTCTGCTGCGACAATACGGATGCCTCATTTACAGAAGCGTTGGTTGCATTCTGCAAATTCATTATACACTGTTAGGTTTACATATTTTCGGAAAGCAAACGAGTCAATTGTTGCAACCCTTTGACACCATGGACCTACATCGCGCATGGAATTGAATTAGTAATGTGTGTGGGTCAGCACAGGGAGATGTTATTGTATTGCATGCATTGTGGGGCACAACGCGCACCGCGTCTATTCATGAGTGCACGAGCAAGAATCACGCACTTGAGGTTCTCGATCTCTTCGTCCTGCTTGGAAACCAAGCTCAGTGCCTGGTTCAGTAAACGAAGTTGCTCATGCGCAGACTCCTCCGTCTGAGCCAGTAGCGTTTTTTAAGCTCGCTGAACAGCGTCAGTACGCACGCGCTCTGCAGCCACGGCATCAGCCACGGCAACAGCCACGGCAACAGCCACGGCATCATCGAGTTGGGCTTTCGTGTACATTTCGGCCATGCTCAGTCACTGCACATGCATTGCATTGCCTTGTCTGGGGCTGGGTCCCTATATTACTATTAAAAATCCTTAAAAATTGTGTATTGGTCTTGTTCCTGATGATTCCGTGTGCTACAAAGCTTCAGGAACTACACGGGATCTGGGAGCCCTGTGCTGGAACTTTTGCCCCCAGCATGCAAGGTCCCATGCAAACTGTTGCTGGAGTTTTGTGTCGGGATGGAAATGTATTTCTCGTGGATGCTGGATGAATGCAGTTCGCTCACCTCTCTCAGGACAAGAGGCACTTCGATTTGTGGGTACCGTCTCGCCAGTTGCCCCACATCGAATGCCAGCCGGGCAGCCCATGATGACATGTATACATGCTGTCCTTCTTCGATCACTAGGTCGTTCATCCATGGGGGCGTAGTACGGATGGGAAAGTATTGCGGAATACTCACAAAGTTGATGTAACCATGCTTAAGAAACCCTTGGTGATGAAGTGCATGACAAGTTGCAAAGTAATTGCAAATGTCAAGAATTTCCTGACTTGTGTACGACACATGCATTTGGTGAATGCCGGGTACCAGCACTTCCTTCGGTGATCCGGATGAAGTCATGGACATAATGGATCGCAAAGCGATCGTCAACTCATTGTAACCATGAAATGTTTCTACAGTGCAGCGTCCAGACAAACGCATAATTGTCGATGGCAATGTATCGCGAGTCATCAACCAAACTTTCGTCACATTCAATCCCATGTCAAGCAACGCTTCGGCTACTTCTAACTCTTTCACCGCATCGCCTGCATCAGGGAACACACAAACGCAACTCGTTTTATGTGTCGGTCCTCCACACAACAAAGTTTGTACGTGTTTCGCTATTGACCCTGCAGTGCCACTGTAGTAAGGCATGAGTCCTCTATTTTTTTTTTAATGGAGGGGGCGTAACGTACTTACAGATAACGGATCTCTTCTATGCGTACATCGATCGAGTGTAATGTACTGTACTGTATTGTCTTGTACCGTACCCCCTGTGAATTCCCCCCTCCGTTTGCGTGCGTGCGTGTCTCTTGTTCTCCTGACGTCGTCGGCGTCTTGCTCCCTCCCCCCCCATACATCATCCGCGTGTTCCATGCGTCGCGTGTGTGTGTGTGTAAATCAGTAGTGTGTCTGCTGGTTGATGTGACCTGTGGGCTCCCCTCCGGTCGCCCACCCGCTCGGTTCCTCGCGGACTCCTTTGTGGGGGCTCCCCTCCGGTCGCCCCCGGTCGCTCCGCTGTGGGGAATAGGTGAAAGGGGCTCTGCCACTTGTTAAATGTGGTACGTTGGCGAAATATATCACTTGACAAGCAGTTTTGAGGTTGGTTGCTTGAGGATGAGAACAAAGTAAGGCAAATCAAACTGCAACATAAACAAAAGATGATGCATTAGCTAACGCAAATCAAACTGTGGTTTATTTATTTTATTCTCTGCACGATTCTCCTGAGCACCAGCACAGCCGAACTCCTCAGAATGGCTAAACCGAGTCTGTACTCGGTGTTGGAGACGCAATCTAGAGATCCGCGCTTCGCTCCCTTCGTGCATCAGGACGCATACGGGGTATGGGGACTGAAGCCACAGCCATTTCCCGAGATAATCTTGAAGCTGGTGTTGGGGATCCTCGTCGCGCCTCTCAAGGCCACCTTGACGGTCTTAGGCTTGGTTTTACCTTGCAATACTTGCCGCGTTGAAAAATACTTGATGCCGGTGCTATCGATTTCTAAAGAGTACAGGGCCGCATGGACACTGTACTGGGGCAAGATATGGATCCGCCTCGCCTTGTTTGGTTTAGGCTTTCTCTCAGTATCATGGATCAAGTTGGACCACCTGGACATCAGAAAGCAGGCTGAGACAGAAACAGAGGCCCCTGTCATTGTGTCTAACCACATGGGTTGGTCAGATATCTTGGTGCACATGTCAAGAAGCTGGCCTGCTTTTGTGGCCAAGGAAGGCATTGATAAGGTTCCCATTGTAGGGTATATCAGCCAACACATTGGATGCATCTATGCCATGCGAGCCATCAAGGAGACTAGCAAGAGTGCGGCTGTCCAGCTGAAGGATCGTATTGCTGCAAAAGCCATTGCCCCTACCAGCTCTGTACGCCCCATGCTTGTGTTTCCTGAGGGCACCACCACCAACGGGCGCTACCTCTGCAAGTTCAAGACCGGAGCTTTCCTGGCAGGGGCACCTGTACGACCCGTGGTCATGCACTTCCTGAACCAAGACTACGTCTCCCCGTCGTGGGAGAGTATCAACATCAAGCGACACATCTTCATCATGATGGCCACACTCCTCCACAAAGTGATTTGCTACGAGCTGCCAATCTACTACCCATCTGATGCAGAGAAACAAGACCCGGTTCTATTTGCAGAAATGTGCGACAGAACATGTTAAGCTACTGCGGGAATCAGGGAGTCCCCAACCTCATTCCATGTGACTCCACCCTGGATAACAAGTTGGAGTACCACAAGCTGAGCAAGGCAACCATTGCAGAGCACTCCGGCAAGTTTCGAAAGAGCATCAAGAATGAGTGATATTGGATTGGATTACAGTCAACGGAATACTAAAATGAAACCGCTTTGTGTACGGTGTAACCTAACTTAGTCAATTTCCTGGCTGCGGATATCTTGACTGAAGACGCGTCCACCGCGATCCACAGCTGTCACGATCATACGACGAATTGTCACAGATCCAAGTGTTGTTCCGTCTGTCATGTCAATGTTGATGAGATGCGGTATCCAGGACGACAGTCTACTCGCGCACATAGTGGCCTGCTGTATGGCTTTCAACACCTTGGCATTTCCAGTCTTGGCAGGGGCTTTGAGGATTTTCGTCTCCACGACGAAAAGTGTGTTGATAGCATGTGAGAATACAAGGGCGTCCCCGTTGGCGCGCTTGAAGCAGCCGTCATCGAAGACGTACTCCACAGCGACTAGGAACAAACGTGACGATGGGGATGTGTGGTGTTTTTGTTTAATCAGGTGGTGCAATGCGTTATACTCCAATACGCGTGGATCGCCGGAAGGAGCCGATGACGTCCGCAGTGCATTGAGACGGCTGACATTCCGGCAGTGGAGGCGATCAAGAAACTTGGATGTGTCGAGACTGTCCATGTCCAGCGCCCTTCCTAGTTGGCGGACTGGCTTTGAAATGGGCTGACAAGATTGTGTCGGCATCGCGTCGATGAAGACTCTTTTCTTCGCGCATACGTTGATGTGCAATGACTCCAATCTCAAAAGAAGGCTTTAAATAGCTAGGGAAGAGAAAAGAAAAATATGCAGTCTCGGGGCGAGGAGGTCCTTTTAATTCCCGGCTATCGTACCTCCAGCAATACACAAGGATTGGGCATGCCTGTGTGTGCCATTCGACAGTGTTCCGCCGTTTGCGTGAGAATGAGTGAGAGTGGTTGGTGGGCATCATCTCGACAGCAGCCGCCGCTACGCGTGTGTGAGGATCATCTTCTGTGTCAAGTTTAAGTTGTCGTCGACTGTGGTGTAGTGTTTGGCTGTCTTCACAATACTGTATCAGATAAGACGATCTTCCTGAGCACACACACCTGATTCCCCCCTTTTCCCACAATATAGTTGTTTAGCAGAAGTCTGAGACATCCCCCATGCTCCTCGAACCACGAGTGTAAAACAGGTCAGATATGACACGTGTTTTCGCGCGCCCTCTAAACACGTGTGTAACCAAGTCAGACCTGATGATGGCCATTTGGAGGTACGGAATGGCAGACCAGGTTTAGAAAAATTGTCACAATCTAGAACAAAAACGCAAATTGCATTCTCTCCAAATCCAGCCATAGCAAATCATTGCAATGGGGTACAACAACATCGCAACTTGTTGATGCGCAGATGACGTGGCTCACGCACGACCTATGATTGAGAGTAAGATCTGTAAACCTGTCACACAACACAAACACACGATGTTTTAGACCAAGGGCATTCAATAACACAAAATCTGGCTCAATGCGCACCTCCTCAATGTCATCAAATGCATATGCTAAATGCCCATTCTGCACACAAAGTATGACAAATGGAATGTGTTTGTGAGGGACAACCTTAAATGCGTCTTGGACAGTATTGAACCCTGTAAGCACACACACTGTCGGCTTCGACAATACGGATTCCTCATTTAAAAATCCCATCTGTACCAGGTATCCTTATACCCAATCAATAAAAGTCCTGAATTAAAACCCATGTCCTCCCCCGGTGGTGCAATGAGAAAATGACGGTCGCATAAAAAAGATCCCTATATAATTCCCTATTAGAAATCCTCGAAGCTTCACACGAGTCAGCAGCTCAATTTCAGACAAACATGGCATCTCGGGAAGATCCCCTTACCGACATCCTCACATCGGCAATCGCCCACATCAAGCGAATGCTTCCAGATTGGTCACCACCAGACCTCGGGCACCCATATGCTACCCTGACGCCGTACAAGAGCGGCTATGCTATGCTCGGCAATCTTAAGCCTGGCGCCCAGATCATGGTCAAAGACGCATCCGGTTACAGGCACCATGGCATCTTTGTCGGGCAGCAAGTGGTGGCACCAGGGGATATCGAAGTCCCGACAGTCGTTGATGTGTGGGGAATTTCGAAGGAGCAGGCCAACGTCTCCTTGCGATCCTACGAAGACTTCGTTGCCAACGGCTCTATCTTTGCGGAGGCTTTGTACCCCGAAGGGGCTGCTCCGGATCAGACCCTCTCGGCAAGCCTTGCCCTCGCTCTGGTCAAAGATGCTGAGCAAACCCCATTTGTCTACAACGCCGCATTCAACAACTGCGAGCACTTTGCAACGATGTGTCGATGCCTCAGGTGTGCATGGAATTTATCCGATGCAAGGGCATGCCATCTCATCATTGACGCATAGTTTGCTGAACTGAATACATTCCCTGCATCACATCTGCCTCCCCGTGGTTTTATAGGTATCTGAATGAATCATCAACACAACTGACATGGATACTACCGGATTATATTCACAAGCCCATAACCGTTTGGCCTAAGAATCGCAGTAGACGGCTCAGTTTATGGCCCTTACCACATGAACACCTCCGAAAAGACTCTCCATCTCTGGAACAACAATTATTTCAACAAAAAATAAATACTGAAGAATGCCGGAGGCTCAAATCAATCCCTATTTTAAACAGAAAATGAACAATAATATTACTAAGGATGACCCGTTGAACAATTTTACACATCATTCCATCCATTTTTCAAGTACGTTAACGAAGTGAGTCCTGCCAGAGGTGATATGTCGTCCACGTCGGTGTTCGAAATGTCCAGGTGAACCAACGAAGTGAGTCCGGAAAGCGGTGATATGTCGTCCACGTCGGTGCCCTTCATGTCCAGGTGAACCAACGAAGTGAGGCCGGAAAGCGGTGATATGTCGTCCACGTCGGTGTTCGAAATGTCCAGGTGCACCAATGAAGTGAGTCCTGCCAATGGTGATATGTCGTCCACGTCGGTGCCCTTCATGTTCAGGTGAATCAACGAAGTGAGTCCTGCCAGCGGTGATATGTCGAGCACATTGCTCCGGCGACAAAGGAGATGCGAAATGTCGAGGTAAATCAACGAATTGATACCGGACAGAGATGATAGGTATTTCACGTCGGTGCCCTCCATGTTCAGGTGAATCAACGAAGTGAGTCCTGCCAGCGGTGATAGGTGTTCGCCCACCCGTGTGTACGCCATGTTCAGATGAACCAACGCGGTGAGTCCGGAAAGCTGTGATATATCTTCGAGTTTGTTTCCGATATGCGAAATGTTGAGGTGAACCAACGAATTGAGTCCGGAAATCACTGATAGGTGTTCGTCCACATACGTGAGGTGCAAAATATCTAGGTGAATCAACGAAGTGATACCGGACAACGGTGATATGTCTTTGAGTTTTGCTTGGATTAGCGAAATGTCTAGGTGAAGCAACGAAGTGAGGGCGGCCAGTGGTGATATGTCGGTCACAAGTGTGTGCGCCATGTTCAGGTGAATCAACGAAGTGAGTCCGTACAGAGCTTGTATGTTGTACAGAGGTGTGTGCGACATGTTCAGAAGCGTCAACGAAGTGAGTCCGGACAGAGGTGATAATAGGTCTTCGTCCACGTAGGTGTGCGACATGTTCATGTGCGTCAATGAAGTGAGTCCGTACAGTGGCGATATGTCGGTCACGTAGGTGTTCGATATGTCCAGGTGAACCAACGCAGTGAGTCCGGACAGCGGCGATATGTCTTGGATCTTGTCTTCGATAGCCGACATTGATTGGTAGGGTACGTATTCCCCCCGATTGACACCGATTTTCAACTCTTGGAGCCTGCAAATGCGTGATAATGCGTATTCCAAACTGTTATAATGTCTTAGGTGGATCCTTGTGACACACCGAGGTGTGACGCATCTCCACTTTTCGCAAACGAGAGGCACTTGTTTGAGGTGGGATTCGTTCGAAATCGCATTGGATAGAATGATCTCCAATACATATTCATTGATTTCGTCAAAGGAACTCATTCGTTTGTGAAGTGTGCGGTGCTGTGCCTTGCTGTGCCTTGCTGTGCCTTGCTGTGCCTTGCTTTGCTGAAGAATGGTTGTTTACACTTCATTCGAGGACGAGAATCCGCCACCGCATCCGTGTGTCATGAATGGACGGACGGACGGACGGTGTGGATGCGACAGTTTTCCGCCGTTTGCGTGTGTACGTGTATGATGACTTGACAGGTTTCTGCAACTAAATTCCCCTGCCCCACTCCGTGGGGCCCGCAATTCCCCTATCGATATACGAGAGCGCTTGTCTAGCAGACCCATGCTTGACATGTGATCACAGGTTGTCTTAGAGAGTATCGACTTCTTTGCGATGCGAGCGATCGTCCTCCTTAAGTCGACAAAGGTTCCGCCGACTGTAGTGGTCGCCGTGGGACTCGACACAGGTGCCGCCTGGTAAGATGCATGCATGTGAACTGTGGGCTCCCCTCCAGCCGCCCACCCGCTCGGTTCCTCGCGGACTCCTTTGTGGGGGCTCCCCTCTGGTCGCCCCCGGTCGCTCCGCTGGGGATGATAACCCCACTTGCAGAGTTGGGATGTCATCGACACAGTCGCTGTCGTTTAGGCATTTTTCATGCCCTGTATGATACTCAATTCCTGTGTGGTTGTGTTTTCTTTTGTTCCTTCCCACGCGACACCTGTAATTTCTTGCATCTTATCGTATGCATCGGCTCCTTCGAAGATCTCCTTTTTGTACACGATTGCTGGAAACCTCGTGATCATCAACAACTTCAGCAGGTCTCGGACCTCGAAATGTAATAGGTCATTGACAAAAACAACTCTCGCATCCTCGCATTCCAACCAAGAAATGTAATATGTTGCAAACAACCAACAGTTTTCGCAGTTGCTGCTTAACACCACAGTCCATCCGGTAGCTGGGAAAGTTGTCGAAATCATATCCACTTAATGTTAAACCAATGAATAATAATATCATTATACTGAACTGCTTGTCACACAACTCGCACGCGAACAAACAGGAGGGGGGTGTTTTTTTCACGTGAACACCTCTGAAAAGACTCTCCATCTCGGGAACAACAATTATTTCAACACAAAATAAATACTGAAGAATGCCGGAGGCTCACATCAATAATCCCTATTTTAAACGTGTTCACATGAACACCTCTGAAAAGACTCTCCATCTCGGGAACAACAATTATTTGAACAAAAATAAATACTGAAGAATGCCGGAGGCTCACATCAATCCCTATTTTAAACGTGTTCCGCCGTTTGCGTGTGTCAATGAGGGTCCTGCTTGTGCCATTCGACCGTGTTCGGCCTCTTGTGTCCTCCTATACATTCGACAGTGTTCCGCCGTTTGCGTGTGCCATTCGGTGTCCGATACATTCGACAGTGTTCCGCCGTTTGCGTGTGTCCTCCGATGGACAAGTCAGATCCTGTGTCACAGAAGACTGGCACAGGGGCGCAGGAGCAAAGGCGAGCTATGGGAAGTAGATTTTACATAAGTTGTAGTACAGAATATATATAAGGAGCTTTTTGCATCTACGTCTGGGTTTTTCTTCTTTCCCGTCAATCTCATGGTGTCCGATACCAACAGAGCCGGGTTCGATTCTCGGCAACTCCACAATTTTGCCAAAGTTCCACCCTAAATGGGTCTTCCTCCTCCAATTCTTAGTAAATTTCCTGGTTGTGGATATCTTGACAGAAGACGCGTCCACCGCGATTCACAGCTGTCACGATCATACGAGAAATTTTCACATATCCAAGTGAGGTTCCGTCTTTCAGGTCCATGTTTATGAGATGCGGTAGCCAGGACAAAAGTCTAGTCGCGCACATAGTGGCCTGCTGTATGGCTTTCAACACCTTGTCATGTCCATACTGGGTAGGGGGGTCTTTGATGATTTTCGCCTCCACAACGAAAAGGGTGTTGATAGCATGTGAGAATACAAAGGCGCTTCCGTTGGCGATCTTGCAGCAAATGGGCGTTCCTGCTTCCGAACGGATTTTTTATTTTACTGAAATCTTACGATAAATATTGTAAGTTCGTTTTCGCAAATTAATTGATTTTGCTTTTTTGGTGTATTTTACGAAAATATCTTACAATTTATTTTGTAAGATCGTTTTCGCAAATTAATTGATTTTGCTTTTTTGGTGTATTTTACGAAAATATCTTACAATTTATTTTGTAAGATTGTTTTGTTGTATTCCGGAGAAAGAGACTATTCCCTTCAATTTCAATTGTAACATTGATTTGCTCGTTTGGAGAGAGAGAAAGTTCCTTCGAAGTATTCCAATACAAAATCAATTGTCGAGGACAGTCAAGAGGAAGGTGAAAGCTGTTTACAAAGTCTTGAACGCATTGCTCATAATTATTTATCTCACAACTCACAACTCAACAGTTCGAAAGTACAACTTAGTACTTATGACTCCGAAATCTGTACTTATGTGTACCTCACTTATGTATAACTCACAACTCAGAACTTATATGTACCTTATACAAGTCAGAACTAATAACTCCTAACTCAGGACTTATTATTCATAATTTCATACCTCATAGCCTCATTATGTACATAACACAAATTTATATCCTTAAATCTGCAAACTGCCATCCTGGAATCCTGAAATCACTCAAAATGTGTGTTGGATAAGGCAAACTAGTACACTCGTGCAAACTTGTGCACGGTGCTAATGTTGCACTGCTGCCAACAAGTCCATTGGTGATAACTTCTGCACTTGGTGCTGACAGGTCATGTGCTAACTGACGCCATGGTGCTACCTGACACAATACTGTCTACTCTAGATTGGCTGTGGGAACAGGCTATCACGTTGTAGAAAGAGGGCCAATGCTAACTTGTTGGGTAACAACAGCGCCTGTACAATCGCTGCACTAGAATCTCCTCCTCCATGCCCCCATCCCCATCTTCCTCCTCCTCCATCTCCTCCTCCTTAGCAATGTCTACATTGTCTCCATCCGATTGCACAGCCTCTGCCTTGGTGTCCTTCTCAATGGATTGGCAGCTTGACCCCTTTGCATGACTCCTTGCTGTGCATTGATTGCCATGCCCAGCACCTTCCCTGGCAGCTTGACCCCTTTGCATGACCTGGCAGCTTGACCCCTTTGCATGACCCCTTGATGTGCATTGATTGACCCCCCTTGCCGGGCCCCCCCTTGCTGCGCATGCATGAAAGACTGTTTTGATAAGTCGGAAAGGCTTTGCTTCATGCCTTGCGCTTTCACCTCTTTTCATGCCTTGCGCTTTCACCTCCTTTCATGCCTTGCGCAAATTGCCTTTCGCATCCTGCATTGCTTTGCTGCGCATCTGCATTAGCACCGGGTGGCCCTGCATGGTCCCGAGTTGCACCTAATTCTCGCACCCTTTGCGCAATGCATTTCACTGCTATGGGAATTCACTTCAGCTCTGTTCTCATGATCTGCTGCTTTGCCTTTCGCATTCTGCATCGCCTTGCTGCCCATCTGTATTAGCACCGGGTGGTTGTGAATAACCCCCGAGTTGCTTCTAATTCTCGCACCCTTTGCGCAATGCATTTCACTGTCACTGTCCTGCCTAGCACCTTCTCTGGTGGATGCTGGGCAGATAGCCAGGAGCACTGGCGCTCGGAGCACTGGATAGGTCTGCCTACCTGCATGGCGGTTACCCGCCTGCACCTGCCAGACCAGACCAGGACACGCGCCGGGCCAGCACCTGCGCCGGAGTACTGGCGAACAGCTC
The DNA here is from genome assembly GCA_013435795.1 of Chlamydomonas sp. ICE-L. Taxonomy (NCBI): domain Eukaryota; kingdom Viridiplantae; phylum Chlorophyta; class Chlorophyceae; order Chlamydomonadales; family Chlamydomonadaceae; genus Chlamydomonas; species Chlamydomonas sp. ICE-L. The sequence goes on from JACBWV010000223.1 coordinate 12,517,093, forward strand.
TGCACCCGCCTGCACCTTCTTGAGGCCTGCCTACCTACCTGCATGATGGTTACCCGCCTGCACCTGCGTCAGAGTACTAGCGGACAGTACTGCATACCCATATGGCATGCATCCTTAGCTACCGTTCCAAGATTTCCATAGCGTCTGGTTTGGTTATGAATTGCGTTGTAGTGGTAGACTGCAATTGTAGCCCAGACTTAGCTGCCTTGTGCCTGGGTTGACCAAGTTCCTGCTTGCCAACAGGTTGCCTTGTTTATTGGTTAATCTTTGCCGGGAGTGTGATTGGGTGTTTATGTTGTGATTGGTACTTTACATGACACTGACATATGGATCATGTACACCTGCAGTTCTTCTATTTTACTGTGTTCTTGCCCACCTCGGCCACCTACCTATTTAATAGGTTTGTTTTAGTGGCCCAGTACTGCAATAGGTAAAGCAAAGATGTGTAGTTGAGGCCTGCTTGACTTGCATAGCATGACTGATGAAATGTCATAGCCCAGAAGAATTTAGGCCTTTTGCCTGTTCCGTCTAGGCATTCGGTGGATCAAGTTTTCTTTGACTGGTTTTGAGATTGATTTTTTTATGATCGGGAGGCCTGTGTGTATTCCGAGTTTGGTTTTCTCAATCATTCGCTCGTTGGGTTTGACAATGCTCCCGATTATGATCAGGAGGACTGTGGGTATTCTGAGTTTGGTTTTTCTCAATCATTCGCTTGTTGGGTTTGACAATGCTCCCGATTATGATCGGGTGGACTGTGGGTATTCTGAGTTTGGTTTTTCTCAATCATTCGTTCGTTGGGTTTGACAATGCTCCCGATTATGATCGGGAGGACTAGGGGTATGCCGAGTACAAAAAAAAAAAAAAAAAGGCGAGTACATGTTTTCTGAATCATTTGCTCGTTGGGTTTGTCAGTGCTCCCGATTATGATCGGGAGGACTGTGTGTATTCCGAGTTTGGATTTCTCAATCATTCGCTCGTTGGGTTTGTTAATGCTCCCGATTATGTTCGGGAGGACTGTGTGTATTCCGAATTTGGTTTTCTCAACCATTCGCTCGTTTGGTTTGTCAATGCTCCCGATTATGATCGGGAGGACTATGTGTATTCCGAATTTAGTTTTCTCAATCATTCGCTCGTTGGGTTTGACAATGCTCCCGATTATGATCGGGAGGACTATGGGTATTCTGTGTTTGATTTTTCTCAATCATTCGCTTGTTGGGTTTGACAATGCTCCCGATTATGATCGGGAGAACTGTGGGTACTCTGAGTTTGGTTTTTCTCAATCATTCGTTCGTTGGGTTTGACAATGCTCCCGATTATGATCGGGAGGACTATGGGTATGCCGAGTACACAAAAAAAAAAAAAAAAAAAAATGCCGAGTAAATGTTCTCTGAATCATTTGCTCGTTGTGTTTGTCAGTGCTCCCGATTATGATCGGGAGGACTGTGTGTATTCCGAGTTTGGATTTCTCAATCATTCGCTCGTTGGGTTTGACAATGCTCCCGATTACGATCGGGAGGACTATGGGTATGCCGAGTACAAAAAAAAAAAAAAAAATGCCGAGTACATGTTTTCTGAATCATTCGCTCGTTGGGTTTGTCAGTGCTCCCGATTATGATCGGGAGGACTGTGTGTATTCCGAATTAGGTTTTCTCAATCATTCGCTCGTTGGGTTTGACAATGCTCCCGATTATGATCGGGAGGACTATGGGTATGCCGAGTACATGTTTTCTGAATCATTCGCTCGTTGGGTTTGTCAGTGTTCCCGATTATGATCGGGAGGACTGTGTGTATTCCGAGTTTTTTTATCTCAATCATTCGCTCGTTGGGTTTGTCAATGCTCCCGATTATAATCGGGAGGACTGTGTGTATTCCGAATTTGGTTTTTCTCAATCATTCGCTCGTTGGGTTTGACAATGCTCCCGATTATGATCGGGAGGACTATGGGTATTCTAAGTTTGGTTTTTCTCTAAATCTGAATCTGTTTTTGAATCTGAATCTGAATCTGAATCATTTGCTTTACCAACCTATTTGTTTTCCGCAGGGTCTACAATGACAGTACCGTGGAAGTAAAACTCCAATCGGAAGGGAAGGATTTGGGATGCGGCGTCATGGACGAATGGACCAAGGAGCGCCAAGTGCCAATGAACATCGAAGTCGTTGTTGGTGGACCAGACTTCTATGTTAGGGCTACGCACGCTCACTGGTTGAGGTTTCGCGGCGAATGCAGGCATATGTGCGGAGCAGATGCATTCTGGTCGACACTCACCCTTGCGGAAGTCAAGACAGCCCAGTTGCTTGAAGTCACTAGCATTCGGAGGCCCATGTCAGGAGCTGGGCTATAAGGAGATAACAATTTGAATACGATGACCTTACAAATTTGTCGGCGATCTGTCCTCTTCGTTGATTGTAGGAAGCTGACCTCGTCGCGCCTTTCCTTACTTTTCGCGGAGGCTGTAGGAAATGTAAAGAGTGCAGAAGTTACGCAATATCCTATCAAAATTGAAAGCGGCAAGTGCGGTCAGCACACAATGGTTGTTTCGAACGGTGTACATCCCACCGCGTACGTAACATTCGAAATGTACCTGTCAGATTTGAAAATTTTACCTGAGCCACGGTGCAGCAGTACAGTCCGTTCGATTGCTCTCTTACCGGCGTCAGGTGAAGGCCCTTTTGGTGTACATCGAGGTGACGTCCTCCTGTCGCTAGGACCAAACTCCTCGAAATCGCTCCCGAGCTTTCCTTCGCATGTCTCAACCCACGCCCTATTTTCCTCAAGCTCTTTGTCGGCGTTAAATTCGCCCTCGCCGACCCTGACAGGCTTGCTGCGCATTGACAACCACCAACCCAAGAGCCTGAATGTGAACTCGTATCCATGATAGGGCTCCTAACATGGGCCTCCGAATGCTAGTGACTTCAAGCAACTGGGCTGTCTTGACTTCCGCAAGGGTGAGTGTCGACCAGAATGCATCTGCTCCGCACATATGCCTGCATTCGCCGCGAAACCTCAACCAGTGAGCGTGCGTAGCCGTAACATAGAAGTCTGGTCCACCAACAACGACTTCGATGTTCATTGGCACTTGGCGCTCCTTGGTCCATTCGTCCATGACGCCGCATCCCAAATCCTTCCCTTCCGATTGGAGTTTTACTTCCACGGTACTGTCATTGTAGACCCTGCAGAAGACAAATAGGTTGGTAAAGCAAATGATTCAGATTCAGATTCAGATTCAAAATCAGATTCAGATTTAGAGAAAAACCAAACTCAGAATACCCGTAGTCCTCCCGATCATAATCGGGAGCATTGTCAAACCCAACGAGCGAATGATTGAGAAAACCAAATTCGGAATACACACAGTCCTCCCGATCATAATCGGGAGCACTGACAAACCCAACGAGCGAATGGTTCAGAAAACATGTGCTCGTTTTTTTTTTTTTTTTTTTTTTTTTGTACTCGGCATACCGATAGTCCTCCCGATCATAATCGGGAGCATTGTCAAACCCAACGAACGAATGATTGAGAAAAACCAAACTCAGAATACCCGTAGTCCTCCCGATCATAATCGGGAGCATTGTCAAACCTAACGAGCGAATGATTGAGAAAACCAAATTCGGAATACACACAGTCCTCCCGATCATAATCGGGAGCACTGACAAACCCAACAAGCGAATGGTTCAGAAAACATGTGCTCGTTTTTTTTTTTTTTTTTTTTTTTGTACTCGGCATACCGATAGTCCTCCCGATCATAATCGGGAGCATTGTCAAACCCAACGAACGAATGATTGAGAAAAACCAAACTCAGAATACCCACAGTCCTCCCGATCATAATCGGGAGCATTGACAAACCTAACGAGCGAATGATTGAGAAAACCAAATTCGGAATACACACAGTCCTCCCGATCATAATCGGGAGCATTGACAAACCTAACGAGCGAATGATTGAGAAAACCAAATTCGGAATACACACAGTCCTCCAGATCATAATCGGGAGCATTGTCAAACCCAACGAGCGAATGATTGAGAAAACCAAATTCGGAAGACACAGTCCTCCCGATCATAATCGGGAGCACTGACAAACCCAACAAGCAAATGATTCAGAAAACATGTACTCGGTATTTTTTTTTTTTTTTTTTTGTACTCGGCATACCCATAGTCTTCCCGATCATAATCGGGAGCATTGTCAAAACCAACGAACGAATGATTGAGAAAAACCTAATTCGGAATACCCACAGTCCTCCCGATCATAATCGGGAGCATTGACAAACCCAACGAGCGAATGATTCAGAAAATCAAATTCGGAATACACATAGTCCTCCCGATCATAATCGGGAGCATTGTCAAACCCAACGAGCGAATGATTGAGAAAACCAAATTCGGAATACACACAGTCCTCCCGATCATAACCGGGAGCACTGACAAACCTAACGAGCGAATGATTCAGAAAACATGTACTCGGTTTTTTTTTTTTTTTTTTTTTTGTACTTGGCATACCCAAAGTCCTCCCTATCATAATCGGGTGCATTGTCAAACCCAACTTACGAATGATTGTGAAAAACCAAACTCAGAATACCCACAGTCCTCTTGATCATAATCGGGAGCATTGACAAACCCAACGAGCGAATGATTGAGAAAAACCAAACTCAGAATACCCACAGTCCTCCTGATCATAATCGGGAGCATTGACAAACCCAACGACCCTATTCGCTTGAAGTCACCTACTACCCTGCTAGCTGCCAGGCAGATGTCTGGTCACCAGCTGCTAGAGTGGGTGTCGGACCTAAGCCCGGCACCGTTACTGATACAGCTATAGGCTGTATCATAACATTCCCCCCAATCCCTGGTATTCTGGTACCCGGAATTCCTGGGATTCCACAGCCCAAGTCATAAGGAGTAAGCCAGACAAATATTCCCGTGGAGAAGAAAAGTAGGGGGAAAGCAATCCTAAAACCAGTCAAGGCGTAGGTATGACATCCGTGAAAAACTGTCAGAACAATATCCGAAGCTCTTCTTGCACGCATCCGCTGATGCAATGGACAACAAGAAGACTAATCTTCCTCAGTCACGCCACTTCTCACTTACAAAGAAGACCGCAGGAGGTGAACTTCTAAAGACACGCATCATGGGTGAGTACAAATACAGCGCATGTCGGACATGTCCTCCCGATCATAATCGGGAGCATACACAGTATTTAAAACTTGAAATGATTACTTAACAAAATAATGCTAATATTCTGACTTCATGTTTCCTTCTATGTTAACTCAGGATTATTCTCCCAGGGAAGAGGCTTCATTGGTTATTGGGCTTTGCCATTCTACTCGCAGTCCATCAATCTGACTATATCATGCTTCCAACATTTCTTCAACCGGGTCCTTGAAGAAGAGGGGCAGCTTCCACCGTATTGCTTCTTGCAAATGGACAACGCGGCAAAGGACAACAAGAACGCTTTCATGTTCGCATACTTGTCCTTGTTGGTTGAGATGAACTGGTTTGAGGAAGTGTACGTCCATTTCCTCCCTCCCGGACACACACATAGCAATCTTGACCAAAAGTACTCTGTGATCTCGCAAGGGTTAAAGAGCATGGAAGTGTACACCCTGGACCATCTGATGGGCATTGTTGGTAACTTATTCAAGAGAATGGGCCCTTACACAAGGCAAGACGTCGTGACCTCTGTAGGGGACTTCTCCGCTGTCCTCCTAGACAACGTTTACAAGTTGTTCGGTCATGGCACTAGCACCGTCAAAGGAGTTAATCGCCGTTTACACGCATTCAAGATAACGAAAGGTCCTAACGGGAGGGTCTGTAAGAATACTTGATATACTGATATTTACAAATTAAATGCTACCGTGTGTGTATGTACTGTCTGCACAATGCTCCCGATTATGCTCGGGAGGAATATGGGTGTGCCATGTCCTCATTGATTTACATGTACAGTCTTCAAGAGAAATTAAATGATACAAAGGAAGTTGTACCTAGGACCTAGGATGTATTATCCAAGGGATGCTCCCGAGTATAGTCGGGAGGAATATGGGTGTCCTAAATGATTCACTAATATACAATACATGTTTGCACACCAACAATTGGAGGGGTCTATTACAAGGAGTATAACGAGTCAGGATCTTGGAGAGGACAGTGGGACAATGATGCTGAACCTATTTACGTCCTCCAAGGCTTCCCACTGGTGGACACCAGAACAGTATTTAAGGAAGCCCCCAAGATCAAGATTGAAGAGCTCGAGAATATCGAGGCAAACTGGGCGGCTGTCTGGAAGACTATTCATAACGAGAAGCCCGGAGGTGACGTCCTTGCAGGCCACATGGCCGATGACCCTGTACAAACCGCCGGTGACGACCGTACAGGACCCGTAGCTGATGTCCGTGTACGACACGCAGCGGAGGACCTTCTAGAACCAGCAGCCGATGACCAGCAGCCGATGGATGAACCAGCAGCCGATGGCCCATCCCATGCCCAGTCCTTCAAACATATTGCCGAGAAGCTTCGTGAAACTTGGGAAGCCAGCAATAAGTGGTGGACTGATTTCTTCAACGTTGAGAAGAGTTATTGGAGCACTCAACCAGATGATGCTGTGACTGGGGAGTACCCGAAAGACCAACATTTTGTCGACTTCCCATCGGAGTTGTTAGCAACCAGTCGTGTTCTGACACAGTCTGAGAAATCAATGGCGGATAGAAGAATAGCCTACGAGCCCACTACTGATTTGGTTGTTGGTCATGTCGCTGTGGTCAAGGTACAAATGGATGACTCTAGCGGATTGAGAGGATGGGACGTGGTGGAGGTCAAATCACTACCAGTGAATGGAGAAGTGGAATGTGAGTATTTAAAGCCCTTGTACTCTGGGGCTCAGAAGTTGGTGTACACTGAAACACAATACCAAACTTGGCCAGAAGATTGGATGGACCACAAGCTTGTGCCTATTACCGTGGGGGTTAGGAGAAAAGCAACATGGACAGGCGATATTCCCATTGACGCATTTCAATTTAGCTGCGAACCCACCAAGGGTATGAAGATCCAGAGAAAGTACCACACAAGCATGCTCCTAGCTTGTCAATCCATTGAGAAGGACACCAGGGCAGAGGCTGTGCAATCGGATGGAGACAATGCAGACATTGCTGAGGAGGAGGAGATGGAGGAGGAGGAAGATGGGGATGGGGACATGGAGGAGGAGAAGGAGGAGGAAGAGGAGGACGAGGAGGGGGGGGGAGGAGGAGGAGTAAGATGTTTGACACATAGCCGTTTTTTACTAAATTAGAAAAATTAAATGAATTATACTTACGATTTTTATTGTAAGATGTAAAAGCTGAATTCTGCCTGCTGACTTATAACCGTCCGCTTTCCCTTTATTTCTTACAATTATAATTGTAAGACACGAATTGATGTTAACACCTTTTGTTACAAAATATGGCATTTCAACGTTGTAACATTCGCAATCTGTACGTTTCTCCGTCTTTCAAGCTCATTTCAAGCATATTTTGTCAAAATTGACTACAATTTTACGATTTTTATTGTAAGATTACATTTGGAAAGCATCAAAAGACCCCCAAAAAGTGATTGTAAGATTGGAAATCCGTTCGGAAGCAGGAACGCCCATTAGCAGCCGTCATCGAAGAAGTACTCCACAGCGACGAGGAACAAACGTGACGGTGGGGATGTGTGGTGTCTTTGTTTAATAAGGTGAAGCAATGCGTTATACTTCAAGATGCGTGGATCACCGGAAACATCCGATGACGCCCGCAGTGCATGGAGACGGCTGACATTCTGGCAGTGGAGGCGATTAAGAAACTTGGTTGTGCCGATACTGTCCATGTCCAGCGACAACGCCTTTCCTAGTTTGCGGACTGGTTTTGAAATGGGCTGACAAGGCGGGATATATATATCGGTCGGCATCGCGTCGATGAATACTCTTTTTCTTCTCGCAATCGCGCAATGGTTTTTATAAGGTCATGTATATGGTATGTATGTTGCGTTGTTTAGACTCGTTTTTTAGAAGCGCACACAAAACTCTTGTCGTCGATTAAAGCCGCATTGAGTCTTACGCAACCGCATTCACTGTGGTTGCTACTGCTGTTCTTTGAGTACCCCATTGCTATTTGGGGCCATTGGCTGCCATGCAAAACATGCGATGTCCCGTATGATTCAGAGAGCATCAGAATCACCATAAATTGTCTTCCCACACCACTTGTACCGAGCTATTTAGAGTGACCAGTACTTTATGTTCATATGTCCCAAGTCCGTGATGCTTCGTAGCAAGAATAATGACGTTAGTCTGCGTATACTTCCTAGCACAGACTTTGTCAAATCCCCACCAGAATCCATCTTCATCCATCCATGTTCTCTTGTTGTGCAACTGGCACTGGAGCTCGTTAGGAATGTATCGTTCGATGTAATCACTACCCCATTCAGGCACGAGGCCTCTCATGAGGCGGGCCAATTCCAATGTTTTTTGCTTTTCAATTGTATCAAGATGAACATCTTGGGCCCCAGTGCAAATCAAGTCGGACGTACCCGACACAGTGATGTCCGAAGCGTAATCTGTCATTCTATACAGTTATTCTCAAATAAAGTGGGACACCCTTTATAATGATGGACGAGGCCGTCACATCCAATCCACCAAGGAGACACCAACGTCCACCGTCATCGAATCACATCCAATAAGTTTGTTTTTGTTTTTGTTTTGTTTCACTAGTTTCACCAAAATCAAAACTATTCTTATTTTTCTTCATATGTGAGTGCTCCCCCAAGAGTATCGACATCGTTCCGCCGTTTAAATGATTTTGTGCGCAGTGATCGTCTGAAGACGTCTTGGTCAGTCAGTCGTCGTCTTGTGGTCTGCCATGTCAAAATAATTGTCCAACTCTCTCAGAATGCAGCCAAGTACTTGAAGCATGAACAAAGGGTGCTTGATTGAGGCCTCTGCCTGATGTAAGGTGAGAAGCCCAAGTGTTACAGTGAGAAGCCCAAGCGTTACAGTGAATGGTGTACGCGAGTCATCAAAATGAATCCAATCTGCCCGCGCTCCCCCTTCAGAAACCAATAGAGTCTGCTTGTGATCGTGCGGTTTCTTTGGATGACCCCAGTACCACAGTGAATGCGGTTGCGTAAGATGCGGTGGCTAATGCAAAACACGGAAACACAAAAACACGCCAATTTACTAAACTTGGTTTGGTTCGAAGAACAATTTACAACAAGTATAATGAGAACATGCTGTTTGACTGTATCATCACAGACTCACATAATGTCCGACATTGTTTTGAGCGAGAAGTTTTCTGTTGGGGCTCTGAAGTACATCTTGTCCCACTGGGACTCTTGGAATTTCCGCCCCGACACCGACAAGTCTTGCATGTACAATCTGGTTGAGCGTTACATTGCTGCGGCCGATGGCGAGGTTGTGACTGTGAAGTATTCTAAGCAGCCCCATGGACATGGCCGGCTGTTTGCCAAACGTGGTGTGTCCATGCAGTATATCGCCAGAGAGATCAGGAACGCCATCGCTTACCCCTTTTATGTGGACCTGGATTTCGTGAACTGCCACCCTTCGTTGCTGTCTCAGAAGTGCCACCGCGTTGGTATTCCATGCCCCCTGTTGCAGCATTACTGCGACCACCGAGCCGATGTGTTGCAGACCATTTCTGGTGATTATGCATGCAGTAAGTTGGCCGTGTTGTCTGTCCTCAACGGTGGGCATAAGGCCGTCGTCAAAAATTACTCTTCCCAGTGGCTGGGCGAGTTCCACAATGAGATAAAAACAATATCCGCCGACCTGTTGGGTCCTACGGGCCCCTCGAACGCGTACATGGATATCGCTAAAAAAGATGGTAACACGCGTGCGTCTGCTCTAAACATCATGTTGTGTGATATAGAGAACGAGTGCTTGATGTCCATGAAGGATTACCTGCACGTCCACCACTTTGTGGTGGGCGTACTGATGTTTGACGGAGCAATGGTTGAGAAGAAGGTTGACATAGAGTCCGGTGGAATAACGGCGGAGATGCTGCAAGACATATCGCATTACATCTTTGATCAAACTGGTTATCGTATACTCGTGAAGATTAAAGACATGACTCGCGAAATGCTGGACGTCCCCCTCGCGGAGTACAATTCTAGCTTCAAACCTCTCAGGCACGTTGGAGGCGAGGATTCTGCCATTCATCTCGTGTTGCAGGACCTGGAGGGTACCATCCTTAAATGCAACAACACGTTGTTCGTGAAAGAGTACGGTAAGTGGACGAGCAACAAGGATGACGTTGAATCCTTTGTTTTCCAAGCTTGCATGAGCTCGAACACCAAGTTCATCGACGACGGTGGTAACGCTAGAAAATACAGCTGCATCATATCCAAGTCCACTGCGATCGCTAAGAACATCCGTCACTTCGCCCCTAAGGACAACTCGTTCAGAGACAAGATATGGGAGTCGAACATCGGCGTGCTCTGCTTCAACAACGGTGTGTACGACTTCCTTGACAAATCGTTCACCCCATATGAAGGCAAACCAGATGTGATCCCCCTCCAGGAGCTCTGTGTGAACCGTGACTTCCCCTCCTGTCGCCCCTCCCCCGACGTTTTACAGGACGTCATGGATAAGCTTCTGAAGAGCACGTTGGGCACTGCCGGCAAGGTTGACACGTACCTTCAGATGATCGCCCGCGCGATGGCCGGTGAGTACAAGGACAAGAACTGGGGTGTCATGATCGGTGAGAGGAACTCTGGTAAGGGTCTGCTTCAGACGATCAACCAGAACGCATTCGGTCCGTATGTGAACACTATCTATCGATTCTTCTCAGCTCATGCTGAACGCCAGTGCAACGGACGTCAAAGCTCAGTCATGGGTGATCGACTGTGAGTTCTCCCGTCAGACTTACACTAACGAAGTCAAGATCGACGCGGGTAACTCTCGAGTCAAGCTCGACGGGGGTCTGATAAAAAAGTTTCAGTCTGGTGGGGACGTCATCAAGGCTAGACGAAACTACGAAAACGAAAAAGAAGTCCGTACGGCATCACGTCTGTTCATGAATCTGAACGAGATGCCTCAAATTTCTGCAGTGGACGTTCTCGAACAGGCGACCGTTTTCGAATTCCCGTTCAAGTTCGTGACTCCGGGGCAGGGCGGTAGCATCCCTTGGCTTCCCTTCTACAGAGAGAGCGATCCAAGCATGAAGGTATACTGCGGTCAAGCTGACGTGATCGATGCCTTCACGTGGCTCGTTCTCGACGCTCACCGCTCCTCTCCCGTGCAAATGTCTTCTGACGTGCAGCGTGAAACCTACAGACTCCGAGTAGATGAGGGCAACGAGCTTGTGCTCGTCAATCAGTACTTTTCAGTCACAGACTCCGCCACAGACATCGTTCTTCTGAAGGATATCAATGCATTTTCCCGGGATTTCAAAATGAACAAAAAGACTCTGCAAACAAGACTCGAGAAAATGGGGGCTATTCCTGACACTAACTGCAGCGTCGCCGGTGTGAGGGGTGGTCGAGGTTTCAAGAACCTTGTCTTCTTCACCCCAGATTCCGAAGCATAAAAGCAAAAGCGTTACCTTTAGTATTAGCCATCCATCAATCAATCCGTTGATCCGTCAGATAAATGGCCACTACTTCTTCTCCAGCCAAATCCTCGGTCGTCGTACCCGGACAGGCTGCCATGTCCAAAATCAAGTACATCAGAATAAACGAAGAAATCAAACGCATCCTGCAGGAAGACCATGTGTCCACTGAAACCACGCACGATCTTATCATGAAGTGCATCCGAGACACCATCCATTTCGACCCAAAAGGACCCACCTACGGAATACGTGACAAGAAGAAAATCGCACAATACCAGAAGGATCGCAACATAGCCATAAGGGACATAGCCATCATTCTCCGGAACAATATCGATAAACGGACACTCCTGCATACCCCTGCCTGCCCCGACTGTAACAATTAATTCAAAAACTCAAATCTCATGAAACATTTTTTTTTGAGGGGTACCGCTTGAGCTGCGCATGTATCAAACGACGGCTCATTCAAAACACGGAAACACAAAAACACACCAATTTACTAAACCTTGTTTAGTTCTCTTTTAACAAAGGGCCTTGTCTGGGACTGGGTCCCTATATTACTATTCTAATATCCTTAAAAATTGTGTATTAGTGTATATGTGTTATGGGGGTGAAAACGAATCCATGTAAATACCCACATATTGTCAAGCAGAAGCCTGCTTGGGACCATTCGGTTTTCTTTGGATGACAGTCCAATTGACCTACCGTGAATGCGATTGCGTAAGATGCGGTGGCTCATTCAAAACACGGATACACAAAAACACACCAATTTACTAAACCTTGTTTAGTTCTCTTTTAACAAAGGGCCTTGTCTGGGACTGGGTCCCTATATTACTATTCTAATATCCTTAAAAATTGTGTATTAGTGTATATGTGTTATGGGGGTGAAAACGAATCCATGTAAATACCCACATATTGTCAAGCAGAAGCCTGCTTGGGACCATTCGGTTTTCTTTGGATGACAGTCCTACGGACCTACCGTGAATGCGATTGCGTAAGATGCGGTGGCTCATTCAAAACACGGATACACAAAAAACACACCAATTTACTAAACCTTGTTTAGTTCTCTTTTAACAAAGGGCCTTGTCTGGGACTGGGTCCCTATATTACTATTCTAATATCCTTAAAAATTGTGTATTAGTGTATATGTGTTATGGGGGTGAAAACGAATCCATGTAAATACCCACATATTGTCAAGCAGAAGCCTGCTTGGGACCATTCGGTTTTCTTTGGATGACAGTCCAACGGACCTACCGTGAATGCGATTGCGTAAGATGCGGTGGCTCATTCAAAACACGGATACACAAAAACACACCAATTTACTAAACCTTGTTTAGTTCTCTTTTAACAAAGGGCCTTGTCTGGGACTGGGTCCCTATATTACTATTCTAATATCCTTAAAAATTGTGTATTAGTGTATATGTGTTATGGGGGTGAAAACGAATCCATGTAAATACCCACATATTGTCAAGCAGAAGCCTGCTTGGGACCATTCGGTTTTCTTTGGATGACAGTCCTACGGACCTACCGTGAATGCGATTGCGTTAGATGCGGTGGCTCATTCAAAACACGGATACACAAAAACACACCAATTTACTAAACCTTGTTTAGTTCTCTTTTAACAAAGGGCCTTGTCTGGGACTGGGTCCCTATATTACTATTCTAATATCCTTAAAAATTGTGTATTAGTGTATATGTGTTATGGGGGTGAAAACGAATCCATGTAAATACCCACATATTGTCAAGCAGAAGCCTGCTTGGGACCATTCGGTTTTCTTTGGATGACAGTCCAACGGACCTACCGTGAATGCGATTGCGTAAGATGCGGTGGCTCATTCAAAACACGGATACACAAAAACACATCAATTTACTAAACCTTGTTTAGTTCTCTTTTAACAAAGGGCCTTGTCTGGGACTGGGTCCCTATATTACTATTCTAATATCCTTAAAAATTGTGTATTAGTGTATATGTGTTATGGGGGTGAAAACGAATCCATGTAAATACCCACATATTGTCAAGCAGAAGCCTGCTTGGGACCATTCGGTTTTCTTTGGATGACAGTCCTACGGACCTACCGTGAATGCGATTGCGTAAGATGCGGTGGCTCATTCAAAACACGGATACACAAAAACACACCAATTTACTAAACCTTGTTTAGTTCTCTTTTAACAAAGGGCCTTGTCTGGGACTGGGTCCCTATATTACTATTCTAATATCCTTAAAAATTGTGTACTAGTGTATATGTGTTATGGGGGTGAAAACGATTCCCATGTAAATACCCACATATTGTCAAGCAGAATCGCCACTCACCTGTGAACCATTAGCCGGCCATCCGAAGATCCCTTTCAACCTTGCAGGATACAGCAGTGCCCTCCCACTGCCACCAGGCCAGTGCCTCTGCAAGAGCTCATCAAGGCGCTCGTAGGTTAAGATCGACTCTGCGTCAAACATTCTGCCCAGGGCAGCGATGAAGGGAGTGCCTGCCTTGCCACCTGCCGTTTCTTCAAAAGGCCCAGTTGCCAACAACATCACGTCCTTGTGTGCAACGCGATGGAACTGTGCATCATGATCTGCTCTTGCTGCGTCGCGCAGAGATCTTCCGTGCTGGAACGGCAGACCAGTGCCGGGGGCAATGGCATCTGCTTCGCACATGTTGAGCACGCGGATGAGTGTGCCGCAAAAACGTTGCGTTGCCACCACCGCATCGATGGCCTCAGCTGACACCAGCTGTTTGTAAGAACATACCAATGTACCGTGACGTGGCGACCCCTCATTCATGCCATGCCCACAGAATAACAAAAGAGCAACGTCCACGGAGGGCTCCAACAACCAAGCCAATTGGTCCATGACGGTCCTCCGGTACACGGTGCCTTCGAGAACACTGATCTCCATACCAGAACCCAAAACCTTGTTGACAAAAACATCATGGTCCTTCATGGCTCCGCCACATCTGTACCCCTTCAAGTCCCTTGGCAGCGTACCACACTCTTGCAATGTGTGCATAAGCACGGGTCCCAACCCGTCTACGTAGTAACTTGGAAAAATTAACAAGGCGCGACGAGTCTTCACGGACGCCATCATGTGCTCCTACTCTCAAATAAAGTGGGACACGCTGTAATTTCCTTTTTTGCTAATCCGGTACCGCGAATTAATAATAAGAAGTGTCTGTGAGGTGTGCTGGCAGTGAGAAGAGTCCGCCGTTTTTCCAGTGTGGCATTCTCAAGCCGCCGCGTGGCATGATGTGTGATAAGGATGGACGAGACGCTGCCTCTGCCGTGCGTGATGGGGCTGGGCGATAAGCCGCCGCCGCATCAGTTCCGTGCGTGTGCGTGATGAGTCTGGACGAGGAGCCGCCAGCGTGCATGGATTCTTTGGATTGCTTTGACTTGCATGGACTTGAGTTATCTCATGAGTTCTTCTTGCAGAGCTATCTACTTGCTTGATACTGTATTGGACCGTACTTGTTTGTGGATGCATTGAGATGAGATGAATTGAGGTGAGATGCATGAGATTGCATTCAAGCGTCAGCACTTTGTCTCTGTACGTTTATATATAGCGTTTTCTTGTCTGCTGCGCCTTTAGGGACATGAACATGGAGCCGGCCCCCCTGCAAAACCAACTACCCTTCTACGTCACCCAAGAGCAGCTCGTTGCATTCGAGCTCCGCATCATGCAACGCATGCAGCAACAGTTGAACGACATTAATGATGCGCACACTGAGCTCATCACAGCCAACATGCACATGCAACAACAGATCAACCACGTGCGCGATGCAGTGCGGGCGCTGGAGCACAGGTGCGGTGTTGGGACATTGACCTGTGCGGCGGTTGCGCTATATTCGAGATTTTAACCGGGCACTTTTTGACACATGCCTGCAGGTGGGATGCCGGTGCCCAGGATGCGCCACTGGCAGAGAACAAGAAGCGCTCCGCAAAAAGCTCCTGCACGAAACACGAATTTGCGTAAGTTTTACCCTATAGTGCATCCCGGTGTCTCACATGCAGAAGCAGGGGCACAAGCCAAGCTCACCTCTCTCTGTTTGACTGATGACGGTCGAAACAAAGAACCTCGCATCTCGTTGTTCGCCCCCACCAGATGCAAGGCGGATCCGTTGAACACACGCATGTTGTTGCGAATGGCGTCCTCAATCCCAGAGTAACAACATTCACCGGTATCCATGATGCTGCCGATCGCTTTCACAAATGCATTCAGTGTTTGCGAGTTCAAGACAGCGTCATCGGTTGCAAAGATGAACATGCACCGTCGAAATTGGTAGTTGTTCTTGATCCCTCTCAGTGGGTTGAGGCCCTCGGAAGGCTGCGCACCGCAAAACAACATGAAAGACAACACTGTTCCTCTGTGATGCATTGTCGCATGTGACACCTCCTCCAGTGACACCTTCGCCCCGTTGGTCAGGACGAGTTGGCCGGAGGATCCATGACCACACAAGACGATCACGAGCACCGAGTCATAGTGTGAGTGTGTCACGTGATCATCCAACAGATCCATCAGCTCTGCCTTATTCTAGTGCCCCCGCAGCGCATCGACATTAAAGTCGAGCGGGCGCAACAAGCTAACCCACGTGTTGTGGTGACCCGGTATGTCCAACCCATCCACATTCTTGCCCAACATGGTTCCTGCTTCACGGTTGTGCACCCATAAAGTCCTCTGAATGTGATCCGTAGGAACATAAGTATAATCCACATACAACAGAAGTGCCTTGTTGCGGGATGCTGAAGAGGGCGAGTAGGTTGGCAGCTCATGTTCATGGCGGCAAAATTGATGATGATCTGGCTCTTCATCATCATCATCATACTGCGGGAGACGCCAACGCATTTCGTCAGATATTTTGACCCCGAGTACAGTAAACACACGATTCCCCCCTTATATACATTCACCTGAGTACACCAGAAACTCCTGATGATGGCGACTGTAGAGAACATGACCATGGCCAGGCATGCAGCAACGACTCCCGCATGTCCAGGGTCGATCCGGTTCCATGGCATGCTGCATGAGCACGCAGGAAAGGTACGATGACTCTCTCCCCCACCCCCTGTTACTCAGCTAATTGAATCTCCTGGGATTGCTTATTGAAGATCCTGAAAAGTACATTACCCCCCCTTAGAACGAGATAGTTGCCTATCCAGGTGACGATAAAAAAATCATTCCCAATTCGTGCAGCAGGGATGGCAGAGTCTGCTACTATCAATGTGACCCCCTCTGGAATCTGAATTGGCTGGTAGATGATAGGGGCCTCAGCCTGGGTATCCTCAGCCACGGGGTGTTGGACCTCAAACCGGATCTTGGCAATGTTAGGGTCCAGTCGCTCCATGACCATGTGCACGCCATCTCCGATCAGTCTGCGGTGCAAGTTGTCATTCTTGTAGCTGAACGTACCGGAAAACGGCGGCATTTCTGCAGTCCGGGCACACATAATTAGTATTATTATAATTATTATAAACGCTTCTCCATTATAGATTTCCCCTCTCCATTATACACACGCTCAATCGCTTCTCAGACCCTTCACTCGCACACACACTGAAGTGCATGATGATGTAACACCCGGAATGACTTATCGTCCACACTCACAAAATAGACCGCCCCCCCCGCATCCTTACATGACACACGACGGCCTTCGCATCCCCCCGTCCATAATTCATTCGCTCACACACATCCGCCGTTTGCGTGTGTCCTCCGATACATTCGACAGTGTTCCGCATCTTGTGTCCTCCGATACATTCGACAGTGTTCTGCCGTTTGCGTGCGTCCTCCGATACATTCGGCAGTGTTCCGCCGTTTGCGTGTGTCCTCCTCCGATGGACAAGTCAGATCCTATGACACGTGTTTCCGCGAGTCCGCAGCTGAATTCCCCTGCCCCACTCCGTGGGTCCCGCGATTCCTCTTTCATGATCCCGGAATAGTTTGTTAAGCAGACGCCTGCTTGAGACGGCAGTTCATGAAAGATGAATTGCGGATTCGAGGAATGACTCCTGGATGTTGGGTAAGGGGATTCCGTATTGTTTGCAAAGATCCTCATTGAGACGCCTGTCATGATCGTTCAGGGAATTCCATTGCTCGGCAGTCATGCTTGACAGTTCGTACCTCAGTTGCTTCTCAAGTGCTTCTGCGCGCTCAGTCTCAATCTTCAGTCTAGCAACATATGCCTTATTTCGAGCGCGCTCAGTCTCAAGCTCAATCTCCAGACTATTCACTCGAGAAGCATCTGCCTTCTTTAGAGAGTGCCCAGTCTCAAGCTCAAGCTCAAGCTCAATCTTCAGTCGAGCAGCATCTGCCTTATTTCGAGCGCGCTCAGTCTCAAGCTCAATCTCCAGTCGAGCTATGTAAATAAAAGCGAAGGTAGCGATGCAGATAGGTATGAGTAGAGAAAAACACTTGTCAATCATATTGATTGATTGTTTATAAAGTATAGCTTTCCACTTGTTGTCCAGAATAAGCGCAAGATACCGTCGACGGAATACTAAAATGAAAACGCCTCGTGTACGGCACACCTTACGGCATTCACTCTCCCCCGAATGTCAACTTTGGATTGCCCTTGCTCTCTTAACATGTCGAACAGAAGCCGACTATTCTCGAAGTCTTCGCCAAGAGTCGATCCCATACAGTTGTTGGTACTGACTGCTCAACATAAGGAGTAAAAAGCTGTGCATATATAATCAAGTATGCCTTTCAGGGTGGGTTTTAAACCGTTGAACATTGGAGTGCAATGTGCAAGGTATGCCGATGTGCGTCAATTGTTTGGATTTTCTGACCGTTTGCAGGTTTTGTTTCTACAACGCAATGCGTTCGAGGCGTACGTCAAGGACAATAGCATACCCTTAGACCCTCAAGAAGTGTGGCATGAGAATATTCATATCCGCAAATGCAATATCAACGGACTCGTCTGTGCGCTTATGAGGAGACTGGCACTGTTGGAGCACATGCGAGCATGGGAGAACAATAAGGATGGACCTAGACGGGGGGCATGCATTGTTGAGATTTATGTGGAGTGGAATGTATTAGAAAGGAGACTAACCCGCCTCATTGCATCCGACGCTGCTGTGGGCGATTCCGTGATCCGCTTCTGCCCAAACGAAAGCATATGTATTGCCAGACAGTTGGACCCAACCCTATTCTCATCAATTCCACCTGACGTGATAGAGAACATAATAAGTATGGTAGGGGAGCCAGACGCGAATGCGCTACGCGCAGCATCTCCTACCATCGACGCTCAGTATGTGCCGACGAAGATTAGGAAGATGTTTGTCGTTCTGGACCAGATTGCTGTTTAGTTTTGTAGTAAGCGTAGCTGAAGAGTCAGGAGGGTGGGTCATGAAACATTTGAAACAATTATTAAACCGCTAAAATGAAATCCCTCTGCACCGCTACACGGTGCATGCGCTCCTTCCTTCAGGAATTCACTAGGGTTGTCAAGCAGAAGCCTGCTTGATACACACGGCTTCTTTTTGAGTACCGGACCACAGTGAATGCGGTTGCGAAAGACTCAATGCTGCTTTAATCGACGACAAGTGTTTCGTGTGCGCTTCGAAAAACGAGTGTAAACCACGCAAAATCCATACGTTGAACGGTTTACCAAAGAGGCTACTCGGAATATCTTCGAGAACCTCTTCAACCTGCTGCACCCCCCAAAATCAACGATCTGCAGTCTGGATGATTATAAGGTGTGTCCCACTTTATTTGAGAACTACTGTACAAATGCCACCACGTACACAATCACCGTTCAGAAGACAGACGACAGTAGTCCGATATCATGTTTCATTTGCATTATTCGAACTGTGGAAGAGTCCTTGTTGGCATGTCAGGGGGGACTAGGGGGAACAACATCAGAGGCTATCGATGACATCGGGTTACAATGTGGCTGGCACATCCTGTGAATCATGGATTCTCTACCTGGCCAACGCCTCTCACAGACATCTCTGATATCAAAAACGTAGTTAGGATTTTTAGTTGGACACCAGAGTGATTAGATCGGATTGCTGCACGCACGCACGCACACACACACACACACAGATAAAGCACATGCGGTCGTGAGACTGAATGGACGAGGCTGCGAAAGCTGCCGTGGCGTGTGTGTGAGAATGAATGAATGAATGAATGTACGGACACTACTCTTCGAAAGCCGCCGTGGCCCGTGTGAGAATGAATGGACGAACGGGGGGCCCGCACCAAGCTGCCATGGATGATGTCATGTGTAGCGTTTTTCACGGACCCAACGTCGTGCGCATCGTGGCAGACAACATGGGTTTCGAATACCTCTCCCGTGCTCCTCAGCATCGGTACCCAGATGAGATAGAGGGGATGTTTTATGGTCTCCTGGACCGCATCGTGCTTCCTGTGCTTGTTGAGGAGTTCATGTTGCTGAAGGCAGGGACAGCCGAGCACCCTCCTCCGCTGGTTCAGATTGTGATGATGTATGACACCGGGTCATCGCTGACATACCTTACCAAGGAGGTGCTAGAGACTTTGGGGTATGAGCCAAGCTACGACATCCTCAAGAGGGACGATATGTTCGACGTCAAGCTCAACGGGCGGGCCATGCAAGCGGGGCTCTGCCCGAAAGAGCGTTGCGAGCACGTGTGTCTGTTGGGTCAGAACTTTTTCAGAACGCACGGTCTTACTGTGGCCATCAACTACAAGCAACAAACGGTGAAGGTTGCCAAGGCAAACGAATAATGTCGGACGGTGCGATGAGAAAAAATAAATTCAGGTCAAAAGAGCTTAAGGGGGAGCTGAATGAGATAATGGATCGGAAGAATGCAGTGGGAGAACCAAGTGCTAGTGCTGTCGGAGGGTCAGCGCGAGGTGAGCTGTCCTGCACTAGACTGGGATGCGGTGGCGAGCAAGGTTAGGGGTGCGCTAGTGCCCGGCAAGGCGGTGTCATGTATAGCGTTCATAGGGGCTGGGAGCGCAGAGAACGAGGTGGCGCTGCTGCACGCTATGGGGAATGTGGGCGGGTGTTATTGCACTGACGGGGTGCGGCGGCAACAGGTAGCTTTTCTGGACACATGCTTTACCACGCGATCGTTACAGAATGTGAAGTGCTATGCGGACGGGCTGAGTGATCAGCAGCCCCGACCAGCGTTGTTGTTTTCATTCAAGGACCTGACAACATTCTTGCAGCGACAGCATGCGCTGCGGCCTGCGGAGCAGTTCATAGTGCTTGGCATCAACGCGGGGATGAGCATGAGCAGCGCGGAGGAGCTGTACGAATGTCACCGGTTCCTGTGCCAGTGCGCGGAATGGGCGGCAGGTGGCGCGATGCACCAGCAGTACATGAATTTCATGGGGGACGCCAACCACTGGAGGGTTCCGGGCCGGTCGGTGCATCTGGGCACCGGGCTGTGGTGCTACCAGAGTCCCTGGTGGGAGCTGGCCAAGGACCTCATGACAGATACAAGCGCAGAACGGCTCCTGTTGGGACGGCAAACTGCCTGATGCTGAGGTCAACATACAGCAATCCCTTGTCCTCTGTGTCAACTGGCTGCACCTCGTGGAGAGACCCGGAGATTTGCTGCGCAGCAGGAAGCGCAGACTCGACCCAAATGTGATCCTCGGTGCGTTCCAACACCCGAGTACACTGTCTCGTGCTGAATGCAGACACAGAACCGTCCGCCTTGGTCAGTGGAGGCATGTTGCTGACCAACAAGCCAGAGACTGAAGGCGGAGCCATGATGCGGTGAGTCTTGAGCATCCATAGGGATAGGAACCCAGTAGCATGGACACATGCATGACCGGACGTGAACTTGTGAGAGTGAGTGTTGAAAATCACCTGGATGTCAAAGCTTGTAACCATCTGCGATACAGAAAGAAAGATGGGTCTGTAGCACCAGCAAAAGAAAGAGAGTGAGAAACAACCAGTCAGAAAGCGAGCCCACTACCCATGTTGTGATCTGAGCTTTCATGTAGGGGTGGTGGTGCAGCTGGTGGTTGCGCAAGGATTGAGAGAGCGCGACAGGTGGCGAGCATGGATGCAAAGAGATACTGGTCATGCAGTGAGAGCATGGGTTTGTCAGTCCGGTAGCATGCAGCGAACCCAGACCGGACTCATTCATGTATGTGGGGGATAAGAACCATCATGTAGCCCAAGGCAACTAACTGCAGCCCATAAGAACCCTTACAGCACGCTTCACAATATAATACATGCAAAGTGAAAGAGGCAAAGGCATGGCAAGAGAGTCAAAAGGAGCCCCCACCCAAGTGCAAGAAGCCTATATCCCAAGCAAGCTCGATGCAACTTACCGCGGTTTTAGGGGTTGGAAAGAGCGGCAGTCGAGTCGCAATAAATCGCAGGCAAACTCAGGCAGTCGCGTGCGGTAATCGTTGCCGGCAGAAACCTGCAGTCAAAGATAGAAACTTTAGCAAGGCATATCTTACTCGAAACTCAGTGAAATCAGGTGATTGAAGAAGCGAGTTGGGAGGAATCTAGGGTGCTGACCGCACCTGAGAGATCGCCGAACAGTCAACCGCAATCCCCGGGGTAGTTTTCAGGCGAGCAGCAGCTCAGAAGACAAGAGGGAAGGGAAAGGCAAAGAGAGACCAGCCATATACAATGGCGGTACACAAGTGTCTGGTCCTGGATTTCCAGTGCCCCTCCCTTGAAGGCGCCCTCAATCCCGCCCTATCAGCATCCGCTTAGAAAAGCAAAACACCACGTTTGGTTCTCCGCGGGGCCCGCCCTCCCCCATCCTAAAAAACAAAGAGAGTGTCGAGCAGACGTCTGCTTGAGGAGAGACCACCTGACCGCCTTCATCCCCTTTGAATCTGTGTGTGGTGTCTTTGCACCCCATATATCATCCGCGGCGGTGCGTGCGTGTGAGCAGACGCTGAATGCCTCTCCCCCGCTCCGCGGTGCCCGCCCTCCCCATCCTAAAAACCCAAGAGAGTGTCAAGCAGACGTCTGCTTGAGGAGAGACAACCTGACCGCCTTCATCCCCTTTGAATCTGTGTGTGGTGTCTTTGCACCCCATATATCATCCGCGGCGGTGCGTGCGTGTGAGCAGACGCTGAATGCCTCTCCCCCGCTCCGCGGGTCCCGCCCTTCCCCATCCTAAAAACCCAAGAGAGTGTCAAGCATACGTCTGCTTGAGGAGAGACCGCCTGACCGCCTTCATCCCTTTTTGACTCTGCGTGTGGTGTCTTGGCACCCCATGTATCATCCGCGGCGGTAGGGTCCCGCGATTCCCCTTCGATACACGAGAGCGATTAGCTAGCAGGCCCCTGCTTGACATGCGATCACCGTTTGCGATTTGTGTGTGACTCGACACATGTGCCGCCGTGATGAGAGGTCGCCCTGTGAGTGACTCGACACAGGTGCCGCCGTCCTTGATGAGAGTGTGACTGACTCGACAGTGCATTGTTTCTGTTCGTGCTTGACCCTGACCTCCGGATCATTTTTTAAGACCTAAAATATTCCCTATTGAGAACAAGAATGCCATTATTTTGGAATTGATCAAGAATATAAGAATCTCTACAACTAAATGGATATCATCCCCAGAATGCAACACCCCCGTGGGAGGACAAGGCAACATCCCGAGTTCAAACTCAGCGAAGACCTTCTAAACCGCAATAGGGGCAAACACATTTGGAAATGTGGTCTGCTAGAAATGGCAGAATTACAACCATACCGATGCATGAAATGCAACCTGACAATTGCAGAGCTGCAGCAACTTGGCAACACTGGAGTTTGCTCATCGGACCTTCATACAGCTAGGGACATTTGATATTGGGACACCTTATATTTTGGGGATTCTGAAAAGTTGACCAATTCAAGATTTGTAACCGATCTTGTCAATACAGATACTGTCTTCAGGTGATTGACACAAAAAATTCAAGGCATCTAAAGACACTGAATTTACATGTTCAAAGTACCCTGAAAAGTCAAACTGATGGCTAACATCGTGCGCATCAATAATCCTTTTCAAAGCGTTACTGTAATCAAATATATCTGCTACATCTGGAATTATTGGGCACATGCAGCAATATTTTCGCTTGAGCAAACTAAAGACATTCTCAATAACGTTAAACTCTGGACTGTAAGGAGGTACAAAGAGTGGTCGTATTCCTACAGAATCGAACATAGAAATCGTCTCCTTTGAATGATGGAACTGGATATTGTCAAGGACAGCGACTGTACCCCGCTGTACATGTAACTCAGATACAAACTGTACAAAGTCGACTTTTGGGCTTGTTGTTGCAAACCCAAGTGTTACAGTGATGGTGTACGCGATTCATCAAATGAATCCAATCCAATCAAATGAATCCAATCCAATCCTCTGCCTTCAGAAACCAATAGAGTTGTCGTTAAAGCAGGAGTCTGCTTTATACAATCAAAGTGGTCTTCATGTTTCATTTTAGTATTCCGTCGACTGTAGTATAGAACAACATGTCACTAACATGTCACAAGATAACACTAAACCCATCACAAATGGGGTCAGGATCCACCACCAGTCTTTCTACTATCAGTAGTATTCCTTCTGGGCTCCGTTTGAGTCGTAGTCCTCCTGTGAACAAGCGTCCATCTTCTTCCGAGCATGAGGTCTTTTACTTGCACGAAAAGGTTGACCTCTCCAAAGTGGACTCCCTCTTGGACTCCCATGGCATGGTGGATCTCAAGATAAATGACCGTGAGAAGTGGAAACAAATCGCGAGCACGTGCATGGTCGCCCGTTCCTTGGGAGGCTACGTTCCGGTTCGTTATTATATGCACGAGTCCCAGGATGGATATGGTCGCATGAAAAGTCGTGTTGATGCGACCGGCGTGTCCGCTGTTCCGTATGTGAGGATGGGGCGGGAGGCCCGTGCTGTGCTCGCTGGCGATTTGTACTGGGATGTGGACATGGTCAATTGCCAACCGAGTTTCTTGTCCCAAAAGTGCCAGCAATACAAGATAAAATCACCACTCTTGGATCGCTATGTCACCGATCGTGAAGCTTCTCTCACCGAGGTCATGGATGCATGTGGTGTCACTCGCGAAGACGCGAAGAATCTCTTCATCCGCCTCATTTTTTTGGGCAGCGTGGATGCGTGGACGACTGACTGTGGTCTAGAAGTTGATCGTAATCTTGTGCCTGTCTGGATCCACGCCCTCAAGAAAGAGCTCCGCGAGGTGGCAACCAATTTGATGGATTTGCCCATTTCAGAAGTTGAGATGATCGGCCAGATGGTTAAAAGCCGGTCCGCGTGTACTCCTGTCTCGTTTGGTTCTGAGCTCTCAAATTCCGGCGACCCTTTGGCCACTTTTATCGCCCTTTTCTTGCAGAGCATCGAACACGAATGTGTTTCAGCACTCGTGCACGAAGTGCATGGTCATCATTACAGTGTTGGCGGCATCATCTACGACGGCATCTTGGTGGACAAGTGTGGTTGCATGCCCATTCCTGATGATGACTTGCTTCTTCTCTTGGAAACTGGAGTGAGTCGACGCACCGGCTATACCATCAAACTCGCAGTCAAGCCTTTGTCACCCTCTCCGCATTGGACGACCCCCCCTCCCCTTCAAGATACCTCCAATAATGCAGAATATGAGGATTGGATGAACGGAGCTGAGCTGCTCAGCTATGATGAAGTCAAATGCAATTGGGAAAAGTCGGCGTTCAAGATCATCAACCAGGTCGTGTACGTGCGCATCGATGGGCAAGGTATCCGCCATGTCATATCTGAGAAGACTCTGCAAGAGGCGTTTCGTCACTTGGGATATGTCGACATTACGTTGCGCGACTCTGGGAGCGTTTCGGTAAGCCGGACACAACCATTCATTCCGAGGTGGATCAAAGACACATCTATCCGCAAGTATGATGACATGAAGCTTATGCCGCCCCCTATCGAGGTTGGAGGCAATGTCTACAATATTTGGAACGGTTTCGAAGTCGAACGCGATGTGTCGTCACATGATGATTCAGTCATGGCCGACCATCCCTCGGTCGAGGTCTTCATCGATTTCCTTCACACGTTGTGTGGCAATAACCAGGAGTGCACGGATTACATCCTGAACTGGATCGCGCAAATCTTCCAACAACCTGCTCAGAAGACCGGGGGGGCAATCTTACTCAAGGGCGAGGAGGGCGTCGGCAAGAATCGTGCCACCGACCTTTTGAGGGCGATGGTGGGCGCCGACAAGTTCCTGCAAACTGCAACACCGGCAAACACGCTCTATGGTCGCTTCAATCGCCAACGTGAGGGGCGTTTCCTCATCGTCGTCAATGAGTCCAATGGACATGATAACTTTGCAGCCAACGATGTCATCAAGGACATGATCACATGTGATCAGTTTGAATGCGAGTCCGAAGGAGTCAATGCATACACCATGCAGTGTTTTTCTCGCTTCATCTTCACCACCAACAACGACAACTGCCTCCGAGTGAATCCTGATAACCGAAGGTATGTCATTATCGAGACATCGTCTGTGCTGAAGGGTAACTCTGAGTACTTCAACCACCTTTCGGGGCTGATAGACGATGCAGAGTCCAGAGTCGCGTTTTACAAGTTCTTGATGGCAAGGGACATCAAGGGCGTCGAATGGATACGGTCTAGGCCTGCAACCACCTACATGTCGCAAATGGTCTCCATGAATCTTCCGTACGAGCACCAATTCATCTTGCACATGATCCAGGGTCTGAGCGTCGAGCATAACAACGTGGTCGACAGTATCATCGATTATTCTCCCTCTGTGAGCATCAAGGCGGAGACCTTGTTCGACCAGTTCAATGACTGGCTATCCACGATCCGTGCTTCTGATAAGCATGAAACCAACTTGATCAAGTTTGGTCTCAAGGTGTCCAAGCTCGTGCGTGATGATACAAAGAACCTGGGCTTGAGGGGCATCTCCAAGAATCGCACCAACACTGGGGCTGTTTACTATTTCTGTATTAAGGACGTCCTCGATGCCATGCGTGAGAAGATATGGTTTGATTGATGAATGCTTCTGTTTGTCGGTGCCCTCGATGACTTGCTTGTGCAATGCCATGTGCCTCATACACCAGTCCTCTCGTCAAGCACACGCCTTCTGCCAACGAAAGTCCGTTGTGGGTTCGTTGGTCGCCACTCAACTCGTAATGAGAGCCCCCTTAATTGTTATAAGGTTCAGCAGCTGATATTACCGTAAACCATATAGGTAGTGATTAGATTACAAGTTATGTATAGTTATATATATATTGTATGTAAAATGAAGTAGATATATGTCGGTATAATTACATTATATAGGGAGGGTTCCAAGTACCCATCACCTGTCAACTCTACACATTGTACCTCAGCTCCGGTAATCAATGTAATGTTTTCTACGACCTACGCCTTCTGCCAACGAAAGTCCGTTGTGGGTTCGTTGGTCGCCACTCAACTCGTAATGAGAGCCCCCTTAAATGTTATAAGGTTCAGCAGCTGATATTACCGTAAACCATATAGGTAGTGATTAGATTACAAGTTATGTATAGTTATATATATATTGTATGTAAAATGAAGTAGATATATGTCGGTATAATTACATTATATAGGGAGGGTTCCAAGTACCCATCACCTGTCAACTCTACACATTGTACCTCAGCTCCGGCAATCAATGTAATGTTTTCTACGACCTACGCCTTCTGCCAACGAAAGTCCGTTGTGGGTTCGTTGGTCGCCACTCAACTCGTAATGAGAGCCCCCTTAAATGTTATAAGGTTCAGCAGCTGATATTACCGTAAACCATATAGGTAGTGATTAGATTACAAGTTATGTATAGTTATATATATATTGTATGTAAAATGAAGTAGATATATGTCGGTATAATTACATTATATAGGGAGAGTTCCAAGTACCCATCACCTGTCAACTCTACACATTGTACCTCAGCTCCGGCAATCAATGTAATGTTTTCTACGACCTACGCCTTTTGCCAACGAAAGTCCGTTGTGGGTTCGTTGGTCGCCACTCAACTCGTAATGAGAGCCCCCTTAAATGTTATAAGGTTCAGCAGCTGATATTACCGTAAACCATATAGGTAGTGATTAGATTACAAGTTATGTATAGTTATATATATATTGTATGTAAAATGAAGTAGATATATGTCGGTATAATTACATTATATAGGGAGGGTTCCAAGTACCCATCACCTGTCAACTCTACACATTGTACCTCAGCTCCGGCAATCAATGTAATGTTTTCTACGACCTACGCCTTCTGCCAACGAAAGTCCGTTGTGGGTTCGTTGGTCGCCACTCAACTCGTAATGAGAGCCCCCTTAAATGTTATAAGGTTCAGCAGCTGATATTACCGTAAACCATATAGGTAGTGATTAGATTACAAGTTATGTATAGTTATATATATATTGTATGTAAAATGAAGTAGATATATGTCGGTATAATTACATTATATAGGGAGAGTTCCAAGTACCCATCACCTGTCAACTCTACACATTGTACCTCAGCTCCGGCAATCAATGTAATGTTTTCTACGACCTACGCCTTTTGCCAACGAAAGTCCGTTGTGGGTTCGTTGGTCGCCACTCAACTCGTAATGAGAGCCCCCTTAAATGTTATAAGGTTCAGCAGCTGATATTACCGTAAACCATATAGGTAGTGATTAGATTACAAGTTATGTATAGTTATATATATATTGTATGTAAAATGAAGTAGATATATGTCGGTATAATTACATTATATAGGGAGGGTTCCAAGTACCCATCACCTGTCAACTCTACACATTGTACCTCAGCTCCGGCAATCAATGTAATGTTTTCTACGACCTACGCCTTCTGCCAACGAAAGTCCGTTGTGGGTTCGTTGGTCGCCACTCAACTCGTAATGAGAGCCCCCTTAAATGTTATAAGGTTCAGCAGCTGATATTACCGTAAACCATATAGGTAGTGATTAGATTACAAGTTATGTATAGTTATATATATATTATATGTAAAATGAAGTAGATATATGTCGGTATAATTACATTATATAGGGAGAGTTCCAAGTACCCATCACCTGTCAACTCTACACATTGTACCTCAGCTCCGGCAATCAATGTAATGTTTTCTACGACCTACGCCTTCTGCCAACGAAAGTCCGTTGTGGGTTCGTTGGTCGCCACTCAACTCGTAATGAGAGCCCCCTTAAATGTTATAAGGTTCAGCAGCTGATATTACCGTAAACCATATAGGTAGTGATTAGATTACAAGTTATGTATAGTTATATATATATTGTATGTAAAATGAAGTAGATATATGTCGGTATAATTACATTATATAGGGAGGGTTCCAAGTACCCATCACCTGTCAACTCTACACATTGTACCTCAGCTCCGGCAATCAATGTAATGTTTTCTACGACCTACGCCTTCTGCCAACGAAAGTCCGTTGTGGGTTCGTTGGTCGCCACTCAACTCGTAATGAGAGCCCCCTTAAATGTTATAAGGTTCAGCAGCTGATATTACCGTAAACCATATAGGTAGTGATTAGATTACAAGTTATGTATAGTTATATATATATTGTATGTAAAATGAAGTAGATATATGTCGGTATAATTACATTATATAGGGAGGGTTCCAAGTACCCATCACCTGTCAACTCTACACATTGTACCTCAGCTCCGGCAATCAATGTAATGTTTTCTACGACCTACGCCTTCTGCCAACGAAAGTCCGTTGTGGGTTCGTTGGTCGCCACTCAACTCGTAATGAGAGCCCCCTTAAATGTTATAAGGTTCAGCTGCTGATATTACCGCAAACCATATAGGTAGTGATTAGATTACAAGTTATGTATAGTTATATATATATTGTATGTAAAATGAAGTAGATATATGTCGGTATAATTACATTATATAGGGAGGGTTCCAAGTACCCATCACCTGTCAACTCTACACATTGTACCTCAGCTCCGGCAATCAATGTAATGTATTTTTTCTCTCCTCTCAGACAGACAGACAGACAGACAGACCCGACCCACACACACACAGGTGCATGATGATTGAACACCCGGAATGACTTATCGTCCACACTCACAAAATAGACCGCCCCCCCCCCCCCGCATCCTTACATGACACACGACGGCTTTCGCATCCCCCCGTCCATAATTCATTCGCTCACACACAAACCATGGCAGCTGTCGCAGACCCCCGTCCGTACATTCATATATAATGTACCTCGAATGAAGTGTTGTAAACAACGCAGAAGACTCTTTTACTAACTTATTCTCCTCTTCAGACGTCAACTGAATTCCCCTGCCCCACTCCGTGGGTCCCGCGATTCATCTTTCATACTCCCGACATAGTTGTCAAAGCAGAAGTCTGCTTGAGACGACACGTGTCCCCATGCGCATCGAACCACGAGTGTAAACAAGTCATATCCGACACGTGTCCCCATGCGCCTCGAAAAATACGAACCCTACATGACGCACCCAGGCCAAGCCACACCCAGCCATGTCAATCTTAACCAAGTACCGAAGTACTCCAATTCTTCTCTCACGAACTCAGTGTGTTCGGGAGTATCCAGCGAAATCCGAAAGCTAATTCCGAGGGTGAACTCAGTGTGTTAGGGAGCATCCAGATAACTCAGAAAGCTGATTCCGAGGGTGAGTTCAATAGTAGCAGTCATCGAGATCTAGTCATGGTTACTTTCATTGCTGCTAGTATTTGCGAGGCTTGCTAGCTCTATGGCTCCACCTGCGAAAGCATTATCCAGTCATGGTTACTTTCATTGCTGCTAGTATTTGCGAAGTTCGCGTTTGGATTGCGCTGGCTTGCTAGCTCTATGGCTCCACCTGCGAAAGCATTATCCAGTCATGGTTACTTTCATTGCTGCTAGTAATTGCGAAGTTCGCGTTTGGATTGCGCTGGCTTGCTAGCTCTATGGCTCCACTGCGAAAGCATTATCCAGTAATTGATTGCGAAGATTGTGCTGGCTGCGAAAGCATGAGCTGACCAAACATCCACCCATGTTCGCAGGCACTGAAGATGGCTATGAAGAAGAAAGGGTCTATCAAGATTCGGCTCCGAACTGAAAGGTGTATGGAGTTCGAGTATGTAGGAAGTTTGCCGTACATAAAGCATGGCAACTTTTGCATCATCGACGAGGATGGTGGCGAGGATGTCGACAGAGAAGGGGTTCGACTGCGAGATTTGAAGCACTCGTCATCTCCATATTTTCGTGTCCTAATTCTGGAGATGTTTGGTATGCCTCTCCCTTTGCTGGTGAATTGCAGGGATTGCCCTGCAAATGCAGTTTTGACAGTCGATCACTCGACTACATTCGGAGCCTGTAACTGTGGTGTATGCCCACTTGGCGGCGGGTGGGGCTGGAGGTTGATGAGGTGGGGGATGGAGATGGAGATATATTGATTGAGAGCTATATTGTAACCAGTTGCATCCGCCCATTCTTCTCCTTGTCCCACTCCTTCTCCCGCTCCTTGTCCCTGTGACACTCCAGGGAGTGTCTTTTTGAATTTGTATGAGTCGTTCCGGAGGCTCTAAATTCTGAAATTAAAAATCCTCCGGGAGGAAGGAACGCCCATTACATGCATAATCGTCCGCACTGCGTGTAGACCGTGGGCGAGCAGGGAGTAGTGGGACACCTTGTTGTTAAGATGGGTCTTTTTGAATTTGTATACGGAACAGCCAAGCCGCAGCTGGGTTGTTGCTTGCTTGATGGTGCCACATGGGATCAGTCAGTGAGTCAGCAGCTCAATTCCACTGTCCCGCTCCGCGGGACCCGCGATCCCCCCTTCAGAATTCCCATAGTGTTGTCAAGCAGAAGACTGCTTGATACACACGGCTTTCTTTTGAGCACCGAACCACAGTGAATGCGGTTGCGTAAGACTCAATGCGGCTTTAATCGACGACAAGTGTTTCGTGTGCGCTTCGAAAAACGAGTGTAAACCACGCAAAATCCATACAGATTACAGCCATACAAACTCGAATCTCTCTCTGTCAAACTGCGACTCATTCAATGCGCGCTAACAAACCATAATTCGACCCCGTACAGACAGTTTTAGGATAGATCCGAATTAGATTTGTGTTAGATGTACATCGGATTTGTGTTAGATACGCTTCGGTATCACACCGTGCGCGACACCCGATGCGGTGAGATGACATTTTAGAAATTCAGGCCAAATACCTCGTGTCGTTAAATTGGTGGATGCGAGAAACCCCCCGCTGTCTTCCGGCAGCGGGTCTCGAACTCCCGCCATCGCACCCATTGCGTTGTGAGAGAGAGGGTTCGTTACATAACCTCAGCACATGAGTGAATCTAGTGGTATGATTCTCGCTTAGGGATCCATCTATTAGCGTCATTCGTATAGTGGTTATTATTTCTGCCTTCCAAGCAGAAGAGCGGGGTTCGATTCCCCGATGACGCATCGGCCTGCCGGCAATACCCTCACATCACACGTGGTGGCCCCTACAAACTCATGAGTGCCCAAGTATGGGACATGGCAGTAGGGGTATGGTGATTAGTCAGTTTTTCGTTTTATACCCTCCCGATATCATGGCTGGGCAAGCCCCTTCAGCCTATTTGGCTACCCCTGGACTGTAACAACATACATTTGAATGGGCAGAACAATACACGGTGGGCAGTGAAATGTGAGCCTAATCGAAAATGGGAGAATCCTAGAGTGCTCCCATCCATAAGTCAAGGCAGGAGTCCCCTCGAAAGCCAGCTTGTTACAAGATAATTTGTCAATGCAGAAACCAACCATGGAGTAGGTAGGTGAGAGGGGCCCGGGGTGGCAGCCGTGCTCAACTTTTAGATGAGACTCGACGCACGCACCGGTAGTGAGTCTGTAGTAAACCTTTCACGTCCACGTAAGGCTTTACTAACGACACATGGGAAGTTGGATGCACCTTCCAGCCATCGGGCATATATGTACTCAGGGTGACTGAAACAGTCTCTTCCCTCTTCTGAATAGCACGGGGAACGACTCACACTTGGCTCGGACTCGGCTAAAATGGAAGCGGCACAACCTTCCTACTATCCAGCTGTCTAACAGTAGGAGGGTTTTTGAGACTCCACATAAACCTTGAAAAGAAGCAAGGAGCATAAGAGTCAAAGAAAGCAATCAAACAGGTTTCTAAGTCACTTTGTACAATACAGATTACAGGAGGCTCTTGAACCTCGTGGCAGTAACACCTCGTGTCGTTAAATTGGTGGATGCGAGAAACCCCCCGCTGTCTTCCGGCAGCGGGTCTCGAACTCCCGCCATCACACCCATTGCGTTGTGAGAGAGAGGGTTCGTTACATAACCTCAGCACATGAGTAAATCATTTCCGAGACAGGACAGCAGCCCAGGCTGCTTACCATCCATTTTTCTTGTTGCATTTTTGTGTACCTCAGATTCTGTCCTTGCCCGTGCCGCTGCGAACGAGACCTGCCTGTGGTCATCACTTGATTTTAGAGGTCGTGGGTTCAATTCCCGCAACTCCCCGGGATCCGGGAGTTTGGTCTAGTGGTATGATTCTCGCTTAGGGACCTATCTATTAGCGTCATTCGTATAGTGGTTATTATTTCTGCCTTCCAAGCAGAAGAGCGGGGTTCGATTCCCCGATGACGCATCGGCCTGCTGGCAATAGCCTCACATCACACGTGGTGGCCCCTACAAACTCATGAGTGCCCAAATATGGGACATGGCAGTAGGGGTATGGTGATTAGTCAGTTTTTCGTTTTATACCCTCCCGATATCATGGTTGGGCAAGCCCCTTCAGCCTATTTGGCTACCCCTGGACTGTAACAACATACATTTGAATGGGCAGAACAATACACGGTGGGCAGTGAAATGTGAGCCTAATCGAAAATGGGAGAATCCTAGAGTGCTCCCGTCCATAGAAAGATAACGCCTGGAGGGGCGTGGTGTTAAGGGGACCCTCCCGTACGCCGCAGCTGGGGAAAGTCACCATGGCAGACATAGTAAGTGTCACCCTCCAGGCGGGAGGGACTCCTTCATGCGACGTGTGGCAAGAATGCTGGTACAGGAGGCGGTAGATTCTCTGTGCAGCTTAGAGATGAGTTTGTCTATGTGTTCGCGACTGATCCCTAAGGTGGAGAGATTGGTAATAGTTGGGATTGGTATGGTACCAGGTGTACCTATGGTGAAGACTAGGTAGTGTACAAGGAATCCTTGTTGTTGAAGGATACGTTGGAGCTCCTTATGCTGAACGCTCTTTTCCTGGAATTTGATTTGGTGGTTAGTGTCTGAGCAGTAGCCCAGTTCAACTAGGTAGGCTTTTCTTGGTTTGGATTCGTCGTCAATGAGGAGGAGATCAGGCCTGTATTTACTCCATGTGGCTTGGGGAAGATCAGGGGGTTTGAGGGTGGCTGGAGGTCTTGTGGGAATGTCGGAGGACGCTTCACAAGTGCCTGCATCCATGTACATGGGGAGAGCCCCCAGAGCTCCTTTGGCTACTGCCTTTTGGATGAGTTGGACCGCCTTATTATGTCTGTTAATATACATTCCTTTGAAGACAGGGTGGCTGCACCCAGCAAGAATATGGCCAGCTCCGTCCTGTGCTTTGCGACAAAGAGGGCAGTTATCATCAGAGGGGGGGCTAGTGCTAGTACTATAGGGGCGTTTGTATCTGTACGCCAATTTCCTAGTCCATAAGCGTCCCCACCGAGCCTTGTGGATTTGTATTTTTTGCCACCATTTCATGTCGGTGGATTGCCAGAAACGATTACTAGCCTGAGGGAGGAGGAAGGGGTTGGCTTGCTCCCACATGGAGGAGTATATGCCCGTGGTGTTGGCATGCCCGGTGTGCAGGGGGGTGGGGAGGTTAGCCTTGATACCCTTGGTGAGATTGTTGGCCGGGTGCCGGGGGGGCTGGTCCCCATTAATAGATTTGGGGGGCTGGACAGACGGCCAATGCATATTGAGGTGCGCATGTTCCCCTGTTTTAACTGGCCCAATTACATTGTATCCTGTCGTCGCTTCTTTCGCGAGCGTGTCTGCCTCGTCATTCCCTATGATTCCTGAGTGAGATCGGACCTTAAGCAGGCGTGTGGTAGCAGCAGCGTTGTGTCTGTTGATAATGTGGATGGCGATGTCTTGCAGGAGGTCGCGGTGTTTGTTTTCCCGGGTCCTGCTGGGATGGTAAATGTGCAGGTTAATAAGCTGCAAGGAACATAAGCTGTCGGAGTAGATGTTGAGTTCTTCATCTATTTCGGAGTGTATGAGTGCTTGTTGGATTGCCACGAGTTCGGCGCGATTGATGTCGGCAGTGATGCCCTGTCCGCCAGGGTCTATGCGGAGGCAACGTGAAGCGGCCCTATGGAGTATACGCCTGCCCCTAGGCGTAGGACGCCGTCTTTGTCTATGATGGCACTTCCATTTGTGTATAGAGCGAGGCCTGGTGCTTGTAGGATAGCATGTGTGCACTGGAGCACGGGGGGTGTTATGGGTGTGGGGTCTATCTGCATGGGCGGGGGTGGGTTGTTGTGCCCAGGTCTTAAGGAGGGAGCTAAGTGCCTTGGGTAGGTGGGTGGTAGGAAGGCCCAGTTGGGAGGGGGGGGGGGACCTGGTCGTGGGATGGAAGTGGCCCCCATGTCCCTCATGGTTTGAGCCCATGTGGTGGGTGGGTTGTGGAGGTACTTGGCATGGTCAGCTGGGTTTGAGATGGCAATGAGTTTGTAGGTTCCTCTGTGTCTCTTGGCAGGGTTGAGTTTTCCCCCCGTCCAGAATAGGGAGGGGGTGAGGGGTTTGGCCTTGGGAGGCAGAGTGGCTAGTTCCATAGCCCATGGGTGATTTAGGAGGGCGTTATGGGCATATGTGGGTTTGTGTGGGACCAAGAGAATGGTGCACGCGGGGATATCAAGGGTGTGAGCATGTATGGAACTGCCTAGTGCCCATCGAACAGCCTTGTGGGCCTCTTCAGGGTTCTGGCTGGTGAGGTGTGTGTTTCCCCCGTACCAAGGTTGGGTGTAGCAGTGGGGGTCCTAAGCCAAACAGTTGGCCAATGGGGGTGGGGGGTGTTGCCCATGGGGAGGTGGGGACTCATTAGGAGGGGTGATGTGTCAAGGTCCGCTGTCATCCCCAGGGTGGACATAGCTTTGTGTATGGCAGGGGAGACATTGGAGATGGTAGTGTCTTTGTGCTGTGATAGGAGGGTGGCTACGTCTCCAGCGAAGGTTCCTGTGCTGTGGAGGGTCCAGAGGTGAGGAGAGTGTGCCTTGGTGGTATGGTATCTGTGGTGGAGGAGGTGGAGTTGTGAGAGGGGTATATGACCGACACATTGGCCTGTTGGTGAGTAGATGTAGGTGGTGTCTCCGTTGTTGAGTTGGGGAGGGAGGTGGTGGTACCTGTCATTCAGTGTACCAGCCTGTATGTGGTATTTGCCGGGGGGTGGATATCCCAGTCTGGGTGGTGGTCTGCCGTGTTAATGATGAGGTTTTGCCTGAGTTCGCTATACCATTTGGCATCAAACTCTCCTCCCTCCGCCCACTGTCCTTGTTGTTGGAGGTTAGTGAGGTGGAGGTCTTGTCTGGGTGGAATGGAGGGGGAGGGGGCTTTTGGGGGTAGTTTCAGTGTTGTAGGCATGGAGGAGTTCCTGAAATCTGGTGGGGCCAACCAGCAGGGTGATTTGTTCCTCTGTGAGATGGACGGGGGACCAAGTGACCACAATGGAGGTGGCAGAGGAGTAGGTGTGGGAATGCACGGGGAGGCCAGCAGATATGTAACAAGGGAGATGGTGGCAGATAATGGTGCATGGGGCTTTCTGGACCCTCCAATATCTGTGATGGGGGGTTTCTCTAGGTTTGTTAGCCTTCCTCTTTTGGGCTCTGAAGCCCAGGAGGTGGGTCAGGCTGTGTTGGTTTCCATATAGGAGGTGGAGGAGCTTGGCTGGGGTTGGGGGAGCAAGAAGGTCTGGGTTAGAGACAGCATGCACCAGGTCGTCGGGGGAGCTGTTCTTACGGATGGTGTGGTGTTGTAGTAGGAGGCGTCAGTACATTTGTGGGTGTCATTTCTGATGAATTGCATTCTGGCAGTCCAAGCAATCTTGGGGGTCAGTGCTCCAGGCTTGAGCATACTTGGTGGGGTGAAGATAGGACTCTCTGGCCCACCACATGTGTGCATGGGAGCAGGGATCTCTCGATATTATGCGTGGGGGGCTGTGTTGTGGTTGGGGTAAGGATGCCGGCACTGGGGGTCAAGGGTCGGGGCAGTATGGGGGCGGTGTCGGTCCCAGTTGTTAAGGTGGTGGCTGATAGTATATGTGGAGAACTTGGTAATGTGCCGTTGGGGAATGCGTAGGTGTATGGGGAGGGTCCTCGATGCCAAGGGCAGGGGGCTGTGGCAGGAGTAGGGTTGAGGTGGCTTCTAGGTGGGGGTGGAGAGCACAGGTGTAGGCTGAGTCTGTCTGAGGGCAACTTTATGCCTAGTGGAGACTCTGGTGCCATAGGTGTGCGAGAGGGTATTGGATGGGATGATTGTGTGGTCCCATCAGGGCTCACAATGTCAGCTAGGGAAGTAATGCACGAGGGGATGAGGGTTTGAGAAGGTTGGGGGGAATGGTGTGTTGGGGTAAGTCCGGGAGGGAGTCTTGAAGGGGGTTGAGTAGGGTTTCATCCTCCATATGGATTTGGATGGAGGCTCTTTTGAGGATGTTCATTTGCTGGCCAAGGTAAAGTATTGAAGTGTGTGGCTGGGCAAGGTAAGAGGATCCATACCCTGGAGCATAGCAGCTTCTTTGTGGAGGAGGGCTGTAGTGAGCTGCTGCTAGTTTCCCCGTGTCGTTGAGGGACCTAGTGAGGTGGGCTGCTGTAATTTGAGCTAGTCCACCATTAGGGAGGGGATACCCAATCCTGCCTGTCCAAAGGGGGAGGCAGGACACTAGCAGTTGGGAATGAGGGTGTAGGTCACAGCATTTTTTAGCCAGGGTCCATAAGGCCTTGTCTAAGATGCCTATATTCCGAGTAGCTGTAGGGTGCTACGGTCATAGGGTAGGTGATGGCAGGCTTAATACACGTGGTGATGAGTCTGAGACTTGGAGAGGGGTGGCGCCTTTTGATTTGGCAGTGGTGAGGATTTGGTGTATCCTTTACTATGTATGAGGGCCAAGGCTTGTTTCATGAGGGGTCTCCAGTTTAGGGTGAGGCTAACCGGCACCCCTAGATACTTGTATGGTTCATTTGGGGGAAGGTATGTAGCCCATGTGTCGTCAATGAGGATGGTGTTGTGGAGAAGTTTGGTTAGGGCCTTGTGGTTGGTGGGATCCTTGGGGTGGGAGCATGCAATATGCCAGTGATCATGCATTTACCCCGTTAAGAGGAATCCCAGACCAAGTACTGAATTGTTGCACTTTAAGGCATTGTACCTTGAGGTTGTTTGCTGTGTTAGTGACCACACTGGTGTCATCAGCATATCCTAGGCTACCTGTTTTATCTTGGTCAGTATTGGATGTTGAGGTTATGCCTTGCTTGTATCCTCTGCCCCCCGGCTTGTAGCCATCTGAGGAGAGGTTCGATGAAGATGATGAGAGTAGGGGGGAGAGGGTGTCACCTTGGATGGTGCCTCTTGGATTTGAATTGGTTTGCCTTGAGTGTTGTTGAGGTACATGTGGGTAGTAGCCCCGTTGTAAATTCTTTCACTGTTTCAATGACATCTACCGGGATCCAAGTCATACATATTTTGGAGCAGCTTGTCATGGTCCACCATATAAAGGCAGATGAGAAGTCAAAGTAGCAGCAAACAGGTCTCTTTTTGAGTGGGCCGCATCCTCGATTGTCATGTAGGAGGTGGGTGAGCTGTCTATGGGTGCTTCTGTTCTGTCTGAATCCCTCTTAGGAGTCACTGAGGACTTGGTATTGGTCCAAGTATTTGGACATCACTGTTGTAACCATGTTAGTCCACACTTTACCCATCGTGTTGTTGAGGCCAATAGGTCTGTAGTGGTTGGCTTGGGTGGGGTTCTCCTTTCTTGTAAAGCATGATGGTGTTGGAGGTCTTCCAGCAAATGGGGGTGGAGCCGGTGATCCACATAAGCCCAAACATTTTATGTGTGGTGTTGTGGTGCCAAGACCAGGGGAGGCAGGTTAGTAGTTCATTGGGGATTCCGTCTGGGCCAGCCTGTTTGCTTTTTGCTACGTGTTGGATGCATGTTTGGTAATTAGAGAACTCCATGAGGTGGGGTAGGATGGGGTTTGGGAGTGTTGGTGGGGTTGGGCCTTGGTTTCTAGGGAGAATGTGTCTAGCAGGGAGGCCCATGGAGGGGGGGCGGTCTGTCTGTCCTGGGGTAGTATTTGCCTGTGCACGTGTGGTGAGGGGGGGCCAGTCAAGTGTCCCATGTGCTCCCCCAAGATGTCCAGGAGGTATAGTGGACGTTTTGTGTTGGCCAGTGGTGGGGGGGTCTTGGAGGGTCTGGGGGGGTGAGGTGACGTCGGATTATCAAGGTTTTGAAGATGTTTCTGTGTGCTTGTTTAGGTTTGTTGGATAGGTTGGGTCATGAAGGCTGCTTTGCCAGTGGCTGGTAGCTGTTTGTATGCTGTTTGTCGAAGAATTCTACGGAGGGCAGGGAGGGCCTCATCGCGGATATATTGATTGCAGCCAAGAGTGAGGCATGGTCTGAGGCAAGCTGGAGATGGGTGAGGGTGGTAGGATGGTTATGGCATGTTTCTAGGAG
This sequence comes from Chlamydomonas sp. ICE-L, assembly GCA_013435795.1. Lineage (NCBI taxonomy): Eukaryota > Viridiplantae > Chlorophyta > Chlorophyceae > Chlamydomonadales > Chlamydomonadaceae > Chlamydomonas > Chlamydomonas sp. ICE-L. The sequence continues at coordinate 12,556,219 of JACBWV010000223.1, forward strand.
AGTAGAATGGGCGGTGTTTTTGTGGTAGGAGTTGGGGTCGGTGGTTAGGAGTTTCCTGTACGTCTTAAGTTGTTGGATATGGGAGTTGATTTTGGCGTGGGCTTTGCTCTTCTTTCTGTCAAGGAAGTGCCCTGGTATTTGGTTCCTGGTAGGGCAGGTTTCAAACATAGTGGTGAGGGCCATCCTAATAGGTTCCATAATCTGGTTGCTGAGATGGTCGAGGTCTAATCCTTTTGCAAGGAGAGTTTGTTTGACTTGGTGGAGGTGGGATGGAGGGAATTGTCTCCATGAGGTTGGTGGCCTGGGTCCCACCAGTCCCTGATGGTTTTGGGTGTGTTCATTAAGAAGGTAGTGTGCGTTTCTTCAATGGCCTTTCTAGTGGCGTTCATGGAGGCATTGCTGACGGGGGTGACTAGTTGTTGGGGTCTAGGAGGGGGGGATGTCAGTCAATGTCAGGGGTATGGGAAGGTAAATAGGGGGGATAATTTGGTGAAGGGCCATATGGTCTAGGTATCCTCCGACCTCCCTGGTCTTTTCACTATATGGGGGTGGAGGGGGGTTGGGGCAAGGGGAGATGAGGATGTCATCGATTCTGCTGTGGTGCTCGAGGTTGCCTTCTGGTAGCAATGGAGGGATGGGTGCTCTAGTGGAAGGGTTGGTGGGGTGGAGGTTGAGTTGGGAGCACATAGATATGTGTGTTGGTCTTGTGGGAAGTGGCGTGGGTAGATCATCAGAGGGAAAGAGGGTTGCATTCCAATCCCTCTCGCACAGAAGTGTGGTGTGATGTGGGGCTTTTTGGTGTGATCGGCGAGGTATGTATAGGGCAGCGGCTTTGCCGTTGTCTGGGGTTAGGTCTGGGGCATGTAGACGCCTATGATGTGTGTATGGATTGGGGTGGTTGAGCCCGAGGTGATTGTGCACCAGGCAACAGCCAGATCTGGCATTGACTTCAGGTGGACGGGGGGGGGCATAATTGCTTGTGGTGGAGGATTATGACTCCCTCCTATTACCGTGTTGTTGTCCCGGGGGTTTGGCCTACTACTACTGTGGGTGAAGGGAGTATTGGGGTAGTTTACGTCTTATGAATTGGATAAGGAGAGTAGCAGGAGAGCAGTTTGGTTTCTTGTAAGAATAGCCCCAACATCAGTTTGTGGTCTAGGATGTGATTGAGTTACTCCGGAGCTCCTCGGCCCTCTGGCATTTGAGGAGTAGAAAATGATATGTGTATCCTCTAGTAGTCTTGGGGTGACTGGCATGGTGGGTGGTTGTTGGGCACGGTGCATTTCTCCTTAGGCGGTAAAGGTTCATGGTTGGTTTAAGCATGTTGTTTGACTCTAGGGCCTGTTGGGGGGGGGGGGGGGGGCTTCCATGGGAATGGTGGTGGTAAGGTGGGGGGAAAACTTGTTGGATTGGTGTCTTGTTTGAGTTTAATGTTGGGGGCCGGCCTGTTTGCGAGTGTTCAGAGCTTGTTATGGGTGGCCTGATTATTTTTTCTTGTTGGGGGGTGCTCAGTGGTACTCACGTTTTTTAGAAGGGTTGGTGACAGTTGAAGGGCATGGCATCTCCATGTATCCGGCAGTCCATTTGCCGTTTTGGGGGGGATGTGGCGATCGGGCGGGCCTGGCGGTCCTTCATCTTGGGTATTCTTCCCAGGTTTGGTTGTGAAGGGCGCTGGTTTTGTAGGTAGTGTAGTAGTGGATGTGTCTATAGTATCTGATCCATCGTCGACGTCGAGATGTATTAGGGGGTCCAAAAATCATCATATCTCGGACTCTTCTTCTTTCTTAAGATGAAGATGTTCCCAATGTAGGGCCGTAGGCTCAGGGCTTCCCGGTGTGGATGTCCTGTAAGGGGATTGGGGCGAGAGGTTTTCTGAGTCTATCCAATACCAGAGAGTTATGGTATTTTTTTAGACAACCAGCATGTTATAGGCGATTGGAGGGGGGGGTGGAAAGTGCAAGATACAATTTACGGTGTCCGTGCAGACGTAGAGGATTTGGTCTTTGTACTGAAAGGTAGGATCCAAGGTTGTAGGGTTCATAAGGATAAGGTTCGTGAGGGTTTGGGTGTTTGTTCCGGATTATAGTAAGGTTGTACGATTCGGTGAAGTAATTCCCATCTGGGGGCATTCGGATGTGCATGTAGGCCTGCATCAGCATATAGTAAATTCCCCCTGCGAGGGGATGAGTGGTTGGCAAAACACACAGGTCATTACGGCGTTGCCTTGAGTATCCGGTGATTTGTCTCTCCCAAATTTGAATATTTCTGTGTCGACATATGGTCCACCGAGATAGGCATGATGGCGTGCATTGGCAGTGGCTCGAATTGTTCTCACTGTATGTATGGTAGGATTAGCACTCAGGGTTGGGTTAAGGCAAATCTCCCAGTCGTAGTCCCTTCGGTGTTTGGGGGGGGAGGTGCGTTGGGGTGAGCTGGTGTCCTCCATCATGGTATATTCCATGTTGGTTAGCGTAGGCATTGAGTTCGGAGGGGTTGTATCTTTGGTAACAGCCGACGCATTTCCAAGCTGGAATTGGGGGTCCAAAAACCTCATGTCTGCGCTCTCATCTTTAAGGATGAGGATTTGCCCATATATGGCCTGCCAGGCGCCCGGTGTGGAGTCCAAGGGGATAGGCGAGAGGTTTCTGAGTCTATCCAATACCAGGTGTTATGGTATGTTTGAGCCACCGCACAGGTCCCATATATCTCAGAAACAGTCATTCCCCATCAAATATATGTGATGGTACCAGTCTCCCCCCATGAAGGGAGAGTGGCATCAGTATGCACAAAGGCGCCATTGCCATGCAGGGACAGTCAAAGACCATGTAGGAACAACACGGGGGCCGGTAAAACCCGTAGAACTGATGCATAATCCATGCATTGATCAACACATCTGAGTATTCTGTCAGCTCAGGTGCTGGTGCAACAGTAGTGTAGGAAGTGGAAGTGATGACAGAGGCAGGGACAAGTCCTAGGAAATTCCTAGGGGGCAGGAGGAATTTCCTAGGGGCAAGGGGGCGTTCTAGGGCGGGCCTTCCTCTTAGGGGCGAGGCTTCCAAGGGGCTGAGGCTTTCCTAGGGGCTGGGGCTGTCCTAGGGGCAGGGGCTGTCCTAGGTGCTTTCCTAGAGTCAGCTAGTATAGGACCGGGCCTAGATAGGGGCATGGCAACAGTCAGGGGCAGAAACTAGTCTCCCACTCAGGTGCATGTACTTGTTGTACTCTAGCATAGCAAATGAATCGCAAGTCTGAAGCCAATGTGGGTAGCCCGTCCAGGGGGTTCCATACAATTGTTGAAGGTAGGGCAGAATCAGGTTGGGTGTGTGGGAGAGATGGCTCACTTTGGATTTGATATCTAGAGAAAGATGTTGATCAATGATAACAGCTCCAAGGGTGAGAGCCTCAAAATCACTTAGCCCATCAGTGGCCATGTGGAGCTTGTCGGTACTAAGGATGCTCCAGAAGTCGAAGCCAGGTCATCGAAGATCATGATGAAAGTCTTGGAGGAGATGGAGAAGAGGGGCCACGGATGTAAGGTCTACTCTCAGATTCCAATTCTGGCAAATCGATTGATGGAGATGCCATTGAACAGGAAGAGGAGGGCTGGTGGTTCTATTGCGTAGGTTACAAAGGGAAAGGGGGGCGGGGCTGGGGGGGGGGGGGGGCTGGGGGGTGAGGAGGAGAAGGGAAAGTTTGGACAGAGGATGTGGGATTGAGTAGTAGTGTTGTGTGGAAGATGGTAGGGATTTGGAGATGTCCTAACAGTTACACAGGGTGAGGGANAATCCACAGTCATAACGCACATCACTCCATAAATGACAAATTCATAACAACTCTCTCAGCGTCGAGCCCTATCCTAATCAATATATCCTATCCTACTCCCGCGTCCCCTCTCTCTATACTCCTATCTCTATCTCTCTCTATCTCTCTCCCCTCACATCTACCTCTCTCTCTCTCCTCTCTCTTCTCCCTCTCCCTCTCCCTCTCACTCTCTAATAGTTAGAGGCAAGGGCATTGACAGTGACAGAGACAAGGGCATACGCATACACTGTTGGTCATGCACATACATTTCTTGACATTCACATACACTCTTTGGTATGCACATACACTGCTAGACATACACGTTCACTGTCAGACATTCACCTACACTGTTTAGGGTGGGGGTGGGATAGCCATGAGGGGTGGGCGTCGCATCAGGGGTTGAGATGGGGGTGGGGCTGCCATCAGGGGTATGGCAGCCATCAAGGGTGGGGGGGGGGGGGGGGATGCCATTAGGGGTAGGTTGGTGGTGGCGGGTGGGTGGTGGTGTGTTTGGTGTGTGTGTGGGTGGGTGGGTGGGTGTGGGTGTGTGTGTGGGGGGGGGGGGCAGGAGGGGCTTGTGAATGCGTGGCAGACTATATGTAGAGTGGCCCCAGCACTTGCTGTCTGTACAATGCAGGCGCAAACCTAATTAGATAATATGTATACCTCCTAGGCAGCTGCTAGTTTATAGGTCTGCTATAAGTAAAATTGTCCAGCTGAATTATTGATGTGCTCAGATTGCGGGCACCTACCTAGTAGGCTGATCTGCAAGGTTCAAGTGCTGTGTTTAGATTGCAAGGTTGGCAGGCAATATGTAGAGCGGCTCCAGCACTTACTAACTGTACTTCGCAGGCGCCAACCTTATTATATTATATGCATAGCCCTAGGCAGCTGCTAGTCTAGTGGTCAGCTAAATGTAAAGCAGTTAAGCTGAATTAGTTATGTGCTCAGATTGCAGGCACTTGCCTAGTCTATTTATTTGCAGGGTTCAAGTACTTAGTTTAGATTGCATTCAGAAGTCCCCAGCATTGTATTCGAAACACGAACAAGCCATATCTAGAAATGATACACAGATGTCTCCGACATTGTATTCGTTACACCAGTCAGACGTATCTATAGATGATCTACAAAAGTCGCCGGCATTGTATCCGTTATATGAGTCACCCGTATGAATAATATGTTTGAGATTGAATTCGTTACCACAGACTTGAACTTGGCTACACCTTTACTGTCTTCGGTAGTAATACACAGTAATCAATCCAAATATAAGCATACTTCTGAAATATATGTTAGATATAATCTCTTCATACAATCATTCCGCATATATTTGACTTACCACGCATAAATAAAGAATAAGACTTATGTTCATGCATTGAAATGTAGTAATAGTTGTATTTCCAGGTAGTTGTGGGCCAGTATATTTTTATCAGGTATTTGTCACTACCATACGAGCGGTTGACTGCTTATAGTATATAAACGCGATTGGCACAGCAAAGGAAGTCCTACACAGATAGTCTGCTAGACTTGGCCTGGCATGAAGGAATCTCAACAGCATGGCTTGAAGGAATCCCCCCACTTCTGCATCTGCTTCAGAACCCTGCGGGGCACACACCAGGGGCAGGGCACACTTCGTACCGGTCGGACCAAACGCCAGTGTCCGCTGGTACGCATTCAAACCAGCACCCACAGTGGCAGTCGGGTGCGCTGCTCATGCTGTGGTTGATGAACTATCTTGAAAACTGTCCGAGAATGCTACTGGATTAAACAAAGTCTATATTCAATCCTTTGCCAATAGAGATTGGTTGTCAGAGAGGGCTCCCTGCGGAAATGCGCATCGCTTTGGTGTCCAACCTCCGATCCCCTACCTCAAAAAAATTGCATCGCCTGCCGCGACTCAGCTATCCCAGCCTCCTGCACCCCCTACCCAATATACGCAATCTAAAACGTCTACAGTTTGGCCTGCGAAGTCGTTTAAAAAAGATACCGATTTGCTTTAAACTAGCAAGCTGAACTCGCTGAAGATGTCTCTAAACGCCGTTTATAGCGCGTTTAAGCGTTTTAGCGGTTTAAGATCGATAAACCTATGCTCGGTTGAAGGTGGCTTAGAGTGATCGTTTATAGGAGTTTAGTGGTTTAGGATCGTTTAATATCCTTAATCCCGGACTAGTTTAAGCCATTTAAGCGTGATCGTTTACAAGAGTTTAGTGGTTAAGGCTCGATTAATATCCCTAATCCTAGATGTGTTTAATATGGTTTAGCGTTTTCGCTTAAACCAGTTTAGTGGTGGTTTAAGGCTCTTGAAATGGGTCATAATATAAAAGTGGGGGCGGGGGACACGGTTTCGGATTTATTCATGGTCGTGTTAAATTGTAAAACCAATTGGGAAATACATTAAAAGACACTCCACTTGTAGCTAGTTATGTAATATCCTTCAAAATATAGTACTAAACAGTAGTACTAGACAGTATAGTCGGGTAGTATAGTCAGTACTGGAGTAGTAAATACATATCCAAGCAAGTCAGGCTAACCTTGGTTACATAGCATTAGCCAGCAATTTAGCTGCTGCTATGTAACCAATGCCGTCTACGGCACTCAAAACAAACGATTACCACGAACGAGTTAACTCGAACAAATCGCTATCACCCAAGACAAGCCAAACCAAGTCAATTCAAGCAAAGATAGGTCAAGCCAAGGGTACAAACCAAGCAAGTGCAAGTCACTACCAACTAGCTTTGCAATGGTCCTTGGTACAAATATAAACCTTAGCTACTAGCTTGGCCTATCTATCTAAGCTCGGTATCCGTGGTCTTCCTCCAGCCCCCCATAGTAAGCTTGTCGGTCGGCGGGAAAAGGATGCCGGCCAACGGCCACCTAACTTCTTTGCCCTGCAAAAATGGATGCGTTCGTGAGTTAGAGGAATGAATAAAACACAATGTAAATCAGAAAGCCAGTCAATCAAGCTAGTCAAGTAAGCCAGTCAATCAACCAATCACTTGGCGAGTGAGTTAGTCACCAAGAAGTTAGTAAGACATACAGTCATTCTTTTAGTCAGTCAGTCAGCCAGTCAGCCAGTCAGTCATTCTTTTAGTCAGTCATTCTTTTAGTCAGTCAGTCAGCCAGCCAGCCAGCCAGTCAGCCAGCCAGCCAGTCAGCCAGTCAGCCAGTCAGCCAGTCAGCCAGTCAGCCAGTCAGCCAGTCGGCCAGTCAGCCAGTCAGCCAGTCAGCCAGTCAGCCAGTCAGTCAGTCAGTCAGTCGGTCGGTCGGTCGGTCGGTCGGTCGGTCGGTCGGTCAGTCAGTCAGTCAGTCAGTCAGTCAGTCAGTCAGTCAGTCAATTAGTCACTTATTCACGAAGTTGTAGGACAAGCAGTAATTCATTCATTAAATCACTTAGTAAGACTAACAGTCATTGGGTCAGTCAATCACTATGTCAGTCAGCCACTTACTTAGTCACTTAGATAGTCACTCATCATAAAAAGAAAATAAAACATAATGTTCAAGTTAGTCAATCACATACCTTGTCTAGTAGGGGTGTCGTCACGTTGTTCTGCAATTGGAAGGGAAACTATAACCCCCTACAGCAGTTAGTTGCCGCTACCACAGCTTAAGTGGCACAAGGATTCTGGCCCATGGCCACATTGGTGCCCTGTAAAAAGGTAGGAGTGGATGGAAGTACATTCATGATTTATAGGAATCATACATGCATCTCTATACAAACGAGAAGCGAGCGGGCAAGCAAAGAGAAGAACACTAAGACAGGCAGGCAGGCAAACAAACACAAAGGATAGACTAACATACAACATGCATAAGGACCTACAAACTAAAACACCACAAGACATACAAGCAGGTCATGGCAAGGCGGAGGAAAGAAATGAAAGGCAAAGAGCAGAAATTGTCTTGGTAAGGACAATTGAAGTGCATGGCGGCGCCATGTAGTGCATGGTATGGCAGGAGAGGGGCGCACAGCAAGGGAAAAAGGTTGGGTTGGGGGAGTAGATTAGGGTAGGCCGGGGAGCTTGACTTGTGGCATGGGCTTAATTGAAGCATGGACTAACTAACTGAAGCATGGGCTTAACTAAAGCATGGACTTGCGGCATGGGCATGGGCCATCATGAATATTAGAGAGAGCCACAATGGGTAGCTAGAAGCAAGGAATGCCTCCTACCTAAGAGGGCTGTCTGCTCTGGCTTAATGTTAACTTGCATGCAACCCAAATGGATGGGAGGACAGTCACGGTGTATGCATGGGCATGGGCATTAGTGTTTGCATAGGCATGGCATGGTGAAATTTTTGGAGCAAGCTAGGATTACTCAATCGTCATCAGCGCATGGAGGCATGGGGAAATAAGAAGGGGCTCGTGGAGCTAATGTTTCTTACAATGGGGCTGGCAGGCAGCATTGTGGCAGGGCAGGAAATCAAATTGTTAACAGCAACAGACAAGACGACTAGAAGCCTTCTTTGAAAGGGTTTGCAGTGCTTAGCTGTGGATTTGAAATGAAACCAAGGCAGTGAGCTAGACTTCCCACCCCCTTGTACCTTCACTCAAGACAGCCCCCCCCCCCCCCCCCCCCCCCCCCCCTCCCCCTGCAACCCGTAACGAAGTAGCAGGTCAGCAGCAGCAGGTCAGCACGAAGAAAAGGCAAGAAGAATGGTAAGCAGCAGGAGAGCAAGAAGGCTGCATGTCTGTGGGAAATGGGTATGAAGCACAATGCAGTTTAGTAACCTTTGAGCCTGAACATCCTGATCGGACTGGCTACTCCGTCGCCGAAACTGATGAATCCTGCGCGAAAAAAGCAAGAGCGAGATGAGCAACGGATGGTGTGACATGCAAGGACCAGGAAGTGTTTGCCCTTATGAAGGTGCTTGCTGATCATTAACAGCGAGGTTGAACGCAGTGGCTGACAGAGCTGTCGCATTTTCAAACGTGATGCCAAAACGTTGGAATTCCGTCGCACAGAGGGAGACGAAGATAGCGAGCACTGGAACTAATATAACTGCAGAAATCAGGATTGGGATTCAGATCGGCACGGCCCAAGGCAATTAAGAGGAGAGCATTATCGAGCCATGATAAAGATTCGAAGCCTCGGGGGGGTCCTGAGCAGCCACAACAGTGTACCGTACTACCGGCTGTACAGAGGTGATTAGAATATGCTTTTCTCCCGGGGCCCTGCTTTCTCAGTCCGCCTATCGGCATTCTCGCTCCCTCTTTCCTGAACCACGTCTCGCTTCAATAAGTATCACCTACAGGCGTTCGTCTTCTTCTTCTTCTTCTTTTACTTCTTCTTCTTCTTCTTCTTCTTCTTTTTCATATCTTTTCACAACGAGCAACATTGCGAGCCGACCAATTTCTCTCCTGCCAAATGATAATTTCATTAGCGTGGTTGCTAACATCTAGCCTTCCGCCACATGCCAGGGGTATACCCAAAGCCGCAACTCTTATCGCTGCGCCACTGAAATCCTGCCACTTCAGCTGTCTCATGCATCTAATCGCAGCCTTATCCACGAGCCTTGCTTACAGAAGGTCCGACCAAAGCTGACGGAGGAGAAGATCCGTCGTGTGAGATGGTTGACATCAACCCCAACAGGTGTTTCTCAACACCCATAATACCTACCAAACCTTCTGTCTATTTGGTTGTTTATATACTGGGCTGCTACTCAAGTACCTTCCCCTTTACATCTCTACTGTATCTAGCTTGATTTACTCCGCAATGAGGGGGAGAGAAAGAGAGGCAGTTTGGTTTTGAGGGGGTGGAGGGAAACCCTTTAGTATGATTGGTAATTCGGTATACATAGGGTGTATGCCATGTGTATTCAATTTGAGGCATCTCGTTTTATGAGATTCAACCCCACAAACAGTGTATCGGCCGATAGCCTTGGTGGCAATGTGTTAATTGATCGCATAGTAAATTGTAAGGCAGCCCAACACTATGTGGATCATAGTGGAAGTGAATTATTTCCCAAATCATATGTATACATAAATACAAGATGAAGGTCACCATGTGCTAGCCCTCCTTAGAGCCATGCCTTTGATTTATGGGGCATAGAAATGGGGGAATATCGCACGGATAGAGGGGAAGGACACCTTATTGAGTTAGAGAGAGTAGTAGATGCCTTGTAGTTTAGTAAGAGCATCCCGAGGGGGTCTAGTTCTTACCTGTACAGGTCTAGGTAGATGTTGAGGTTTACGTGTCAGTGCTTGTACCAAAATATGGTGAACCCTACCCCCCACCCCACCCCACCCCACCCCAGCCCCCCGTGTATGTAATCTAGTGAAACGTGTACGTGCCTACACCCTCGTAATCCAAACTTGCACGTGCTTGTGAAACGTGGACCCCCTTGGTTAAATGAGGTACAAACATGAAGGAGCCATCAAAGGCAAGTATGAGTCCATTTAGGGCGTTTAGCAAGTTTAACCTTGTAGAGGTTCAACCTTCAAAAGGTTTAAGCTAATATCTTAGACATAAACGACCTAAAAACACGCTATAAACGGGTTTTTACCTTTAAACTACCTCCAAAGATTAGAACTAGCTTAACACTAGTTTAGCACTCGCTTAAAGTTAAACCAACTCATCTTAGATTGCGTTTAATTGGTAGGTACCTAAGGCTGGATCTTGATCTTACTTTGATAGTCGTCTGCTGAAAACCCACCATGCCCATGCCTGTACTCTTGCCCATTCTCTTACTCAGTAGACCACCCCTCATCCACTTGGATTTCTTGCAAGCTGACAATAAACCCCCAGAAGCTGGCACCTTAGGTAAGAGGCTTTCATTCTACCATCTTCCATAGGTTCATGAAGGCGAATTCATAAGTCAAGCAAGCTCATGTCGCAATGCCATGCTTTACTTACCGCCCTGCCTTGATCTGGACCTTCTCGGCCGCACTCCCATCTCCTGGCATGCACTACCATCCTCCCCATCTTGCAGAACCCTGCATCCTGCCCTTTATTTCTCTCCAACGCATGCCCAGTTCTGTTCATCACCGTCATGCCCCTTGCTGTGCTCCCTGACCTCCATTGCTCTCTAATGCATGCCCTGCTATGCTCATCACATCCCTGCCCCTTGCCATGCTCCCTTCCCTTCCTTGATCTCAAGCGCTTGCCCTGCTCTGCTCATCATCAGTGATTTTTTTCCCCGCTATATATAGCGATCGCTAGTTTTGACCCCGTTTTGGGCGAGCAAATCGCTATATGAGATCCGATTTGAGATTCCTGCACCCAGACCCAAATCGCTAGAAAGAACGCAATTCGACACAAATCGCTACAGAGAACCCAATTCGACAGTTCGACTCAGACTCCAGTACTTCTGATTCCTGAACCTGGAAAGACCTAGCGGTCACGATAAATAACCTCGTGCACCTCGACACCAAGAATAGCTCCGACCAACTTCACAGCTTATTTCCCTCATTCAATCTCGACTCGAAGTTCTCGACTCGAAGTTCAATCTCGATTCAATCTCGACTCGAAGTTCTAGAATCCTCGACCCCTTAACCCAAACCGTACTTCATTAGCTAGCTTGATGGCTCGGCCATCCTGTTGTGTTTGAAGTTCTCGAGCATGCCGCCTCAAGACTCGCCTTCAGATTCACATTCAGACTCGCATGTTCCCAAGAAGGCGAAGAGAGGTCTCAGTCTTGGTGACTACAAGGATCGGTATCTTAACCAAGGAACAGTGAAGCTAAAGGCGCCTTGGCTCAAGGGGCGTCCGTGGCTTGCTTGTGCTGGCGTACAAGATGGTCGATGGAAAGTCAGATGCTCTGTATGCACTTCTACTTTCGACAGTAAGATGTGTGGTGTTACATTACATTACATTACATGTTAAAGTCTACTTGACACCGCGAGGGTGTATGAGACTCTGTGCTTTAAACAAAAAGAAAAAGCACCCACAAAGCAAAAAACCCCATTACATCAGGGGTGTGTCGAGGACAAACAAACCAAACTCCCAACCACCGTTTTGGTGGCGTAGGTATTAAACCCCTTAGAGCAGGACCCAGATCTCAACCACTTACAGTGGCGGAGGTAAGAAGCTAACAAATGAGAAGTCACAAGAAGAAAAAAAGGGATAATAAATTACGGTGCCACTAAGCAGTCCAGGGCTTCCTGTCTTGCTCTTCTACAAGTAGAAAGATAGTCGGCTAGGTTGCTCCAAAAAGACTTAGTGCCATTTCCATTCATAAAGGTTCTGAATGTGGAATCGCAGAATTCCACATTCCATACGGTTAAGTCGGTATCCTCATGGACATGCCTATAAATATCTGTAAACAGATTCTGGTAGCGGAGGCGAATATCATTATAAAAAGGGCACTCAAACATATGCATTTCATCCTCAGGTTTTTGGAACCCACACATTTGACAGTGTCTCATTGAGCGAGGGATGTGTGCTCTATCCACCACCCTCATTCTTTCTGTGTTCAGCCAATGGGAACCCATTCTAAACTGTGCTATAGAACGAATCTGATCCTGCTTATGTAAGGCGGATGTAAAGGGAATCAAGCCATTCTCATCATTGCTGTTGGCTGCGAACCATTTTTGGTATCGGAGGCGTTTAAAGCCAACCCTTCTCTCATCAGGGATGTCTCTAACTGCATTGGTGTCACTTGGGTACTTAAACCTCCATGACTCAAAAACTTCAGACATAATACCTTCGACATCGACAGCCTCCAAAATGTTGATGTTTTTACTGGATCCTAGCTTGTGGAGAGCACAACGCAAGTCATGAACCCAGCCAGTGTTGGAGTCAAAAGATTCCTCAAGAGCCATTCTAATGAGATCCTCAGGTTCTTTATGTATGGTCTTGTTCCAGAAGCGCAAAGCTTGTTTAAGCCAAGCAAAACACAACGGGGTTCTACCCAGCTCTTCCATGATAATATTAGATGTAGTAGATTGGCAAACACCCAACATTTGTTTAAGTATACCTCTATGCCATTTCTCACAAGCATGGTCATTTGAGATAAGTGTGTTGTTCAGAATAGAAGGAGCCCACACCTCACAGCCAAAATTCAGGATAGGTTGTACAAGAGAATCAAACAGGTGGGTGAGAATATCAATATTGTATATCTCCATAGTATGGCATCGCCTACGAAGCATGTGGTGTGCCTTTTGGGCCTTAGTGAGCATCCTAGAAAAAGCAGCTTTTGCACGATTGCTTGAGTCACCATCCACAAAGAGGGATCCCAAGTAGATAAAAGATAACTTTGTAGAAAGTTGTGCTCCATCATAGACAAATTTGTAATCAGGATCCATGCGGGCCTCATCACAGAATTGTTTGTTGAAAACGACAATCTCAGTTTTCTTTATATTCACAGCCATCTTAGTAGCCTCGCAGAAATCTCTCAGGCAGTCAAGCATCGCTTGCATATCTGCCGGGGATTCTGCCATTATAGCTAGGTCATCAGCATAAAGTAACAGTTGCAGAATCTTTCCCCTAAGCTCAGCCCCTACATTTGGGAGCTTGGATTGGAGGAACGATTCAATTCTATCAATGAACAGACCGAATAGGAGTGGGGATAGGGGGTCTCCTTGTTTAACTCCTACAAGGGATGGAAAGGAGGATCCAATGTCCCCATGTAGGCGAACTTGGAAAACAACATGATTATACATGGACTTCAGAATACTGAGATAGGGGTCCTTGACTCCTAGCCTTGCTAAGCAATCCCATAGCAAGTCTCTGTTGACCCAATCATAAGCCTTCTTGAAATCAACAAAAGCCACAAAGAGTGGTTTTTTTCTTTTCTCTATATTTATCTACAATATGGTTAAGAATGAATGATGCATCTGCAGTACCCCTACCACTTCTAAATCCATATTGGCCAGCGGCTCTGAGGTTGAATTCTTCTGACCAATCATCTAGTCTACGTAGCATGCAAAGGGAGAAGATCTTTCCTATGGAGTTGCTCACCGCAAGACCTCGATAGTTGTCCTTGTCATACACACTGCCTTTGGATTTGGGTACGGGTACCAAGGCAGCTGCAGCCTATTGGCTAGGGTAAGAAGTCTTCTAGATGAGATTAAACAGGTTAGTCATAGCTTGTACAAATCGGGAGTTTGCCTCATGGGAAGCAAATCTGTACCATTCTGCAGGGATACCATCTACCCCATGGGAGGAGTTTTTCCGTAGGGATTGGAGAACAGAAAACACCTCCTGGGTGGTAAAGTCTTGACATAACCATGTTGGTGCGGCCTCTATCTGAGGTCCATCAGCTTGAGGGACAAAGTCCCTAGCATCCAGACTTGGATCAATACCTACTTGCACATCAAAGAGGTCTGCAAAATAATCAGTCCAATCATGAATTGTGATATCTGCCGTAGTGGCCTTGTTAGGCTCACGCACGTCTTTCCAAAAACTTTTCGGATTATGCCGAAGATTCGTATGAAGGTTCTCCATGCGTGTTTCTAGCCACTTCCTCTTCTTTCTTCTGAGAATCCTCTTGTACTCCTTGTGCATAGAACCAGCCAAGTCAGAGCTAGAGCCATGTTGATGTTCTGCTTGGCTTGCTGCCTGTCTAGCACGATTGCATTCATCATCATACCATGCGTTCACGGGCCCGTGCTTACGCTTAGCTACAGGTTTGTGACATGGTGTGCATTTGCTTATGGCTAGTTCAATAGCACTAGCAATCCCCTTCTCTGAATCTTCCATAGATGAGCTATGGAGTGCATTGTCAAGTAATCGGTTAACGTCTGGATCACGCTTAATTGTGTGTGCATACATCTGGACATAGTTGTCTTTCCATTTCAGTTTGGGCGAAGGTTTACCACCAGCAGGTGTACTAATAGTACCTTGAGAAGGCCTAAGGGCAGCATCTGGTATGTGGAGTGTGATAGGCATGTGGTCAAACTTTCCACCCCCGGGCCTGAGAGGGCAGTCATGCTTGGGAGCCACACTAAACTTGACTCCTGGGGTGTTGAGAAGACTAGGGGCGGCTAGCGCATAATCAATGACAGATTTCTTGTCCATGCCATCTGCAAAGAAGGTATGTGCACCTTGCATATCACCTTCTGTTCTACCGTTAAGGATGATAAGACCAGTTACTACACATAGCTGGAGTAGGGCCCCCCCCAATCGATTGGGGGGAGCTGTGTCCATGCTACACCTCGGTTGAATGGTTTGGTTGGGGGCTGTACTACTGGTTTGGGATACTGGTTCATCTCCTAACTCGGTATCATCATTGTCCACACCAAGACCAACCCGAGCGTTGAAGTCACCCATCACCACAACGTTGCCTTTTTCCTGGAAGTTCCCAATGATTTTACCTAGAGTGAGGAAGTGGTCCTCTATACTAATGCAGTCGTCACCATGTTTGTAGTATGAGCTGTTAGCATGTGGGATATAGCACACACCAATGTGTGTTCCATGTATGCGAATCCATGCCATGCCTAATTCAGGTGCCTCATGGACTAAAGTAGCATTTAGGCAAGTGCGGACATAGATAGCGACCCCCCCCATCCTTGCTCAACTTGGGGCGAGGGGCACAAGAAAGGCATTTGAAACCTGGAATGTGGGGGGTGTCTAGCTGGCCACGCACCCCTGTGTGTGAAAACAATAAAATGTCGTGTTTTCTCACCACTTTCATTGCTGCACCGCAGCTGCTCAGTACACTGAGTTGTCCTCTGATGTTCCATGCAAGGCACCTTAGTCCACTTCATGCATCAGTCGATGAGACACCTGAAGGGGGAGCCTTGTCCCGCACCTTCAGGAGTCCTCTATTGAACGAAACCCACTTAGAGGGGTCCCTTTTAGCTTCCAGAAACGCTGGAAGGTGTTCCTTGTGCAGCTTCAGCTCCTCAGGAGACAAGAAATCCAGAGCTGCTATTCCGCTATCCTTGAGGAACCTTCGGTTCCTCACAATGGAGGAAGCATCGAAGCTGGAGGATACTGTGATTAGGGCAAGGCGGGGTCGTGAGGGATCCACCTTGCCTCCCATGCGTCGAGCGGACACAATAGTAAACTCTGCCTTGTCTTGCTCCTTCTGGGCGTAGATGTTGTTGGCTTCTAAAGCCTGGGTGAGCTTAGACTTTACAGCCACCGCTAGCTGCCTGTCGTTCTCGTTGGGATCTTCAGGGATGCCTGAGATCCTGAATTGCATGTCGTAACCTGCTTGGTCTGGGGGGGCTGAGCCCGGTCGCTGTATGAGTGGCCGACTCCATGCAGATTCTTTTCCCCCTGCTGGGGGCACCACCGGCCGATCCTTGATAGCAGCTTCCAGGGCGGAAATGCGCTTCTTCTGGGATACTATCGTATCCCTCTGGGCGTTCAGAGTGGCCTCTATGTTTGCGATCTTATTGGTCTGTTTCTGAACGGTTTCCCGCATCTCACTCAAAAGTCCTTCCACCGACTTCAATGTTTGATGCGACTCTTTTTTAATCGAGTCGAACGATTTGTCCAGTGTGGGTTTAAGCGTTGTAGCGTACCACATTGCAAACCACGGGGGGGGTGCATTATCCCCGGGTGATCCAGGGTCAATGCTCATGTCTTGCGTCTGACTTCTAGTTATTGTCATAGCTATTCGCACAGGTTTAGTTGGGAGAGCAGCGAGTTATTGGGTGCCGGGTGACAGGTGCAATTTGAAAGTTGCGAGTTTGGGTATGCGATGCGATGCGATGCGATGAGGAAGTATGTATGAGGAAGTATGATTAGTATATGACTTGTACGTTTGGAAAAGTTGCTGTTGCGAAAGTTGCGAGTTTGGGTATGCGATGCGATGCGATGCGAGACGGGTTGCTGTTGCGAAAGTTGCTGTTGCGAAAGTTGCGAGTTTGGGTATTAAAATGTTGGTGTAATGGGTCATGAGAAGACAGTGACCCACATTGAAAGTCAGCAGACCCTGGCTCGCTTCTTTACACCGGCTGCTGCTGAGGCTAATGCTGCGAGGGTGCTGAGGGAGCAGAAGGCAAAGCTTGACCCAGGGACAGTGAAGCAGCTAGTGGTGGTGCATGAGTTTCTGACAAACTGAGTAACTAACTTGTTATTGAGGCAATTCCGCCTGATTATAGGGGTGTTTTCAGTAGGTTATAACTTTCAAAGGAAGCAAGTAAGCTGTAACAATGCGAAGATGTATCATGTATGATTCCTCATGACTCCCCCCCCCCCCCCCCCCCCCAGTCCCCCCCCCCCCCCCCCCCCTCAGCTCAAGGCGCTGCCCCCTTTGGGCCACCCAGAAATAGCTATATGGAGGCTCTTCTTGGAGGAGGACTAAAAACAAAAAGCTAGCAAAAAGTCACTTTCAGATTTGAAAAAAAAATCCCTGCTCATCATCATCCTGCCCCTTGCCGTGCACCCTACCCTTCATTACTGCTTGCAATGGTGCTGCATACTGCTCACCTGATTATTGTGCTGTTGCTTATTGTCTCGCTGCTTGTAGCAGTGCTGTGTATAGCTTCATGCTTATCGTGGTGCTGCATATTGTCTTCCTGCTCGCAATGGTGCTGCGTACTGCTTACCTTATTATTGTGGTGTTACTTCTTGTCTTGCTGCTTGCAGCAGTGCTGCGTACTGCTTAATGCTGATTGTGGTGCTGCTTACTGTCGTGCTGCTTCCAATGGCGCTGCGTACTCCTTAATGCTTATTATTTTGCTGCTTACTGTCTTGCTGCTTGCAGTGGTGTTGCTTATTGTCTAGATGCTTGCAGCAGTGCTGCGTACTGCTTAATGCTGATTGTGGTGCTGCCTACTGTCATGCTGGTTCCCCCCTTTGTAAAAAAAAAAAAAAAAAAAATGCTGCTTGCAGTGGCGCTGCGGAGTCCTCGATGCTTATTTTTGTGCTGCTTACTGTCTTGCTGCTTCTGGTGGTGCTGTGTACTGCCTACCTGCTTATTGTGGTGTTGCTTATTGTCTCGATGCTTGCAGCGTTGCTGCATACTGCTAAATGCTTATTGTGGTGTTGCTTATTGTCTCGATGCTTGCAGCGTTGCTGCGTACTGCCTAATGCTTATTGTGGTGCTGCTTACTGTCATGCTGCTTGCAATGGCGCTGCGTACTCCTCGATGCTTATTGTTGTGCTGCTTACCGTCTTGCTGCTTCCAGTGGTGCTGTGTACTGCCTTCCTGCTTATTGTGGTGTTGCTTATTGTCTCGATGCTTACAGCGTTGCTGCATACTGCTAAATGCTTATTGTGGTGCTGCTTACTGCTGTGCTGCTTGCAATGGCGCTGCGTCTTCCTTCATGCTTATTATTGTGTTACCTACTGTTTAGCTGCTTACAGTGGTTCTGTGTACTGCCTTCCTGCTTATTGTGGTGTTGCTTATTGTCTCGATGCTTGCAGCAGTGCTGCGTGCTGCTTAATGCTGATTGTGGTGCTGCTTGCAATGGTGCTGCGTACTCCTCGATGCTTATTGTTGTGCTGACCACTGTCTTGCTGCTTGCAATAGTGCTGTGTACCGCCTTCCTGCTTATTGTGGTGTTGCTTATTGTCTCAATGCTTGCAGCGTTGCTGTATACTGCTAAATGCTTATTGTGGTGCTGCTTACTGACATGCTGCTTGCAATGGTGCTGCGTACTCCTCGATGCTTATTGTTGTGCTGACCACTGTCTTGCTGCTTGCAATAGTGCTGTGTACTGCCTTCCTAGTAGACGAAGCTTTGAGGCGACAATTGGAGCTGGAGGTCCTTTTTTCGCCCTAGCAATGTCTGCTCTCCGGCCGCCTTATGACTTTGCTGCGAAGCTGCTTCGGCCAATTCGGCTGGAGCGACTGCAATTTCGCGGCTATGGGAGCTGCTCAGTGCCCCATTTGAGTGTTACAGACGCTCATGCGGTCTAATCCGCTACTCTGCCCCCTCCAGAGGTCAGCATAAGAGGTCAGCCTACTGGAGGGGGGCAGGCTATTCTCTTCAAGTTAATTCGGGACCACCCGACCCCCATCCTTAGTACTTCAGAAGCAGCTCTCTCCTGATTCCCTTCTTCCGAGCCCCACCCACTTCCTCCAGCCTCTCAGAATCCTCTATCTCCTCCCTCTCATCCCTTCTCCTTCATTTCAGCTGCAGAGATACCTAGTAGACGAAGCTTTGAGGCGACAATTGGAGCTGGAGGTCCTTTTTTCGCGCAATTGTTTAGTGCTTTTTGGCCTTAGACAGGTGTTATGCTGCTGAGACTCTTTC
The DNA here is from genome assembly GCA_013435795.1 of Chlamydomonas sp. ICE-L. Taxonomy (NCBI): domain Eukaryota; kingdom Viridiplantae; phylum Chlorophyta; class Chlorophyceae; order Chlamydomonadales; family Chlamydomonadaceae; genus Chlamydomonas; species Chlamydomonas sp. ICE-L. The sequence goes on from JACBWV010000223.1 coordinate 12,575,101, forward strand.
CCTCTTTCTCGAATTCTCAGTCAGCGGGTCTCCTTTTGAAGCTCTGCATTGGTCAGCATCTTCTTGTTCTCTAATTAGAGACTTGCCGATCCTTGAGTGTGACATTGGTTGGAAACCATAGCGATACAGTTTGTCTTAGCATTTTGCTGCCCTAGAGGGCTGGATAGTAGTTTTGGGGGGTGGATCTGCTACTCCTGCCCTGAAGACTGTTTTTTGTTTGCTTTTTCCCGGACCTGTTTATTAGTAGCATGCCCTGCTTTGGTCTTCTTCCTTTCAGATCTTGCTGGCCTGCATTGGAGAAGAAGTGGCATGCTACTTGACAGCTGAGTTGGCACGCCGGTCTGCTGATGGAGTGATGCCCTGATGCGCTGGACTGTTATAGGAGTGATGCCCTGTACCGTGTTGTATCTTGCGTCTGCAGGTTTAGGAGGCTTACTTAGGAGCTACATAGTTTTTGTTACCTTGTTACTGCTACCTTTGAACCGTAAGCATGCCGCGTTCTGGTCGTCCTTGCAGAGCTTGCTGATTTGCATCGGCGACCTAGTGGCATGTTACTAGGCTGCTGAGAGACTGCGCTGGAATGCTAATGGAGTGATGCCCTGATGCACTGGCTACCGGTTTATTTGCTTTGAAGTGCCTGCTGCTCTAGTGCACCTTTAAGGTTTTCCTTGGTGGTCAGTGGATCTTGTGGGGGTTCTACCCTTTCACCGTCCATGACGTTTTCTAAGGAGTTTTATTTGCTTCTTATATTGTTTTTAGTTACCTTGTTAGTGTTAGCTTTGGCCCTGTCCTGTTTTTTGTTGCATGCCGCGCTCTGGTCGTCTTTGCAAAGCTTGCTGATCTGCATGGGTGACCTAGCGACATGTTACTAGGCTGCTGAGAGTCTGTGCTGGTTTTCTAAAGGAGTGATGCCCTGATGCACTGGCCTGTTACAGGAGTGATGCCCTGCAGTGTTTTAATCTTAGATCAGCAAGACCTTCGGGTGCATGCCTTTCCCTCTTTTCTGTGTTGCTCTTGGAGATTAGAGTGGTGTTTTGTTGGTTGGGGAGGAACAGTGTTGCTTGGAGGTGGGGGTGGTGCTCGGAAGGCCCTTTGTCCTTAGTCCTCCAAGTAATTAGTTTGTGTCCCTCGTTCTTTTGTCCCCAAGTCTATTCGTCTTTTGTCTTCGGATCTTTTGTCTTAGCGGACTTTTGGTCCATGCCCTGTAGTCTTCTTCTTTGGTTTGTCTTCCTTGGTCACATGGGGCTAAGTTTTATCAGATGTTCCCTTTCCTGGTTCCTCCCTATGTAAAAAAAAAAAAAATCCTGCTTATTGTGGTGTTGCTTATTGTCTCGATGCTTACAGCGTTGCTGCATACTGCTAAATGCTTATTGTGGTGCTGCTTACTGACATGCTGCTTGCAATGGTGTTGCGTACTCCTCGATGCTTATTGTTGTGCTGACCACTGTCTTGCTGCTTTCAATAGTGCTGTGTACTGCCTTCCTGCTTATTGTGGTGTTGCTTATTGTCTCGATGCTTGCAGCGTTGCTGCATATTGCTAAATTACCATGGTGGATCTGTTTACTGTCGTGCTGCTTGCAATGGCGCTGCGTACTCCTTAATGCTTATTATTGTGATGCTTACTGTCATGCTGCTTGCAGTGGTGCTGTGTTCTGCCTACCTGCTTATTGTGGTGTTGATTATTGTCTTGATGCTTGCAGCAGTGCTGCGTACTGCCTAATGCTTATTGTGGTGCTGCTTACTGTCATGCTGCTTGCAATGGCGCTGCGTACTCCCCGATGCCTATTATTGTGCTGCTTACCGTCTTGCTGCTTCAAGTGGTGCTGTGTACTGCCTTCCTGCTTATTGTGGTGTTGCTTATTGTCTCAATGCTTGCAGCAGTGCTGCGTGCTGCTTAATGCTGATTGTGGTGTTGCTTGCTGTTGTGCAGCTTGAAATGGCGCTGTGTACTGCTAAATGCTTATTTTGGTGCTGACCACTGCTTGCAATAGTGCTGTGTGCTGCCTTCCTGCTTATTGTAGTGTGGTTTATTGTCTCGCTGCTTGCAGCGGTTGTGCGTACTGCTTACCTGCTAATTGTGTTGTATCTTATTGTCATGTTGCTTGCAGCCGTGCTACATGCTGCTTACAAGCTTATGCTAGTGCTGCCTACTGTCTTGCTGCTTGCAATGGTGCCGCTTACTGCTTATCTGACTATTGTGGTGTTGCTTATTGTCTCGCTGCTTGCAGTGGTGCTGTGTACTGCTTACATGCTGATTGTGGTGTTGCTTACTGCCTCCCTGATTAATTTGTGCAGAGCAGCTTACTTCCTACCTGCTTATTGTTGTGCTGCCTACTGTCTTGCTACTTGCAATTGTGCTGTGTACTGCTTACCCTATTAATTTGGTGTTGCTTATTGTCTCGATGCTTCCACCGCTGCGTTCTGCTCTTACAACCTGACTCACTATCAGACTCACAGCCTGTCTAACAACCTGACTTACTATCTGGCTCTTATTAATTTGCAGGGACCTGTGCTCTTATCGCTGGCAGGAATATTGCCCCCTCTCAGTGCAGGTGCGGCACATTTTGTGACGTTGCATAGCCAAGGGAATAATAACTTGATTAAATGGGCAACATTTGATTCATCTGGTACATGACGCTCAACCTTCTAGACAGGGAAGTTACCTGCTGGCAGCTTGCAAGTTGGTTAATCTGTTTTCACTCGGCCCTAGTAGTGTTAGCGAATTCATGCACAATAATCTCAAATCTTCTCGTTATGCCTCAATTGCAGTCAGACTCTGTTTGTACCGGCACACAGTTTGGCAACAAAGTAGAGGCCATATTAGTGACATTGAAAACTCTTTAGCTTGCAAGATGGTCAATATGCAATCACATTATTGTTATACTTTATTACTAAATTGCCATGTGTTGGCACCTAAACTAGCTTGCAAGGATACAAATATGTATTCACCTGACCCGCATGCTTCTGAAACACACCTTCATAAGTAGATAAAAATCTGAATGGACCAGAACGAGCTTGCAAGCTAGTTCATCTGCATTCACCAGACTCTCAGCCTTCTAGGCGAGTTAGCAACATCTAGGCATCTGAACTAGCTATTGGTAACTATCTTTATAATTATCAATTAACTTACTAAGTACCTGATTATCTGACTGGCTTGCGAATACATGTATGAATCTCCTTCCGTGTATGCATGTCTTGCAGGCCAAGAGGAGGGATGGATGTAATCGGGATGGCAAGATTGCTAGCATGAAGTAACTACAAATGCTGATGATGTAGAGATATAGACTCAGCGAGGACATAGAGATATGATGATCGGGTTGACTTGCTAGCCCCCTTATTTTCCTCCCAATGCGGTCGGTTGTACTTGCTAGTTTTCTTATATGACTCTCTATGTCGTCATGTGGCCTGTCTAGTCCTCTTCCTTGACTCTCCTAGCGGTTGGTTTTCCTTGCTTGTCACATTCCTTTCCTCCTGTGGTTAGGTTGCCACACCTCCGGCAGTTGGAGTACCTTCATGCCTCATTTCTTGCCTCCTATTCGGTTGGGTTTACCTTGGGTTATGCAGGTTTCATATTGGACATGATCAGACTTGTCTTACATGCTATTGACATACATATTTGGTTGGATGCATAGAGATCCTTGTGGTAGACACTCCTAAAAATATCGAATCTGACATATGGGGTCGTGGTATATCCCTATAATTGTAGATGCTATGAAATGGGGATGCTGGACGGAGAATATCCTCTTAGTAGTAGAGGATGAACAGCACTTCATGATTTTTTTTTTTTTTTTTTTTTTTTTAAAGGGGGGAACCAGGAAAAGGCGCAACTGATAAAACCTAGCCCTTTGTGACCAAGGAGAGAAGACCAAAGATGGAATGTCACGTGTACTCTTAGGATTTTTTGGGGTGAGAACTTTGAAAGCACCCCGAGGGGATTTAACAGTTTATAGACTTGTCAGGGCTCACCCCTTGATTGTAATCTGACATACATGATATGTTGCATGGATATTTTATACTTGTAAAGTGTCCCAATCTCATTCCAGACGCAATAATTGCGCCAGGCTACATCCTCTGAGCAATGCTATGAACTCAATCCAAACGCAATAATTGCGCCAGGCTACCACCTGTGAGCAACGCTAGGAACTCAACTCAGACGAAATAATTGCGCCAGGCTACATACTTTGAACAACGCTGTGAACTCAACCCAGCCAAAATAGTTGCGCCATACGACATCCTTTGAGCAACGCTATGAACTCAACCCAGACGAAATAATTGCGCCAGACTACATCCTTTGAGCAACGCTATGAACTTAACCCAGCCGAAATAATTGCACCAGATTGAACATACTGAGTCAAACGCAGAATAAACGGTCCACAATCGTCCACGTCCTGATCTTCTAAATCGACGAGGAAGCGTCTATTATGCGCTAGTATCGCAATGCGACGCATTCAAGTTGGACGTCCATGAAGCTGCAGTGCTTTCGAATTCCGTCAAAGAGTCCACCCACGTGGCCCTAAGTCACGTGATCACTGAGTCATGCTCCAGGGCGCGGAGCGCCTTCCGTACACCATTAGTCATTAACCTGATAGGCGCAACTGCGCAACCGAACGGGAACCTTGACGCAACCCCGCGCAAAACGGGTCGTTCCCCGAGTGGAGGCAACGTTAGCAAGCGAGATGCCTGCCTCTTTTCCCAAGACACAAACCAGAGTCTCCAAAAGACAATTAGCATCTTGGGGGCCCCTCAGTTGTGCCAACTTCAAGTGCCACGCTTTATTTGAAAAGGTGTCACGGTCGATGGTGAATAGGATGGCTCTCATGTACCCCTTGTTGGTGTTATCCGTCGCTTCGTTCAAGGAAACGCTCCAGCGTACAGATCTCTTCACAGCCTTGATCATATCCATGCTCACAACATGATCAATACTACTCCTAGGAATGCTCCATCCAAATGTGTAGGACCAGTGCTGGATAGCTCGGTGGGAGCCCTCCTTCAAGTCAGGCCTGGCATCATCAAGCTCTCGGGCCTGGGGGTAGGCAACAAAAGTCCTTCCATGACACAAAGTGTGGTTGACAGTCTGTAATTGAGGGAGCTTAGTTTGGAAAGCGATGAATTTGGACTTCTCAAGTACATGATCCATCGTAGGCTGCCTCTTCTTCAGGTCCTCCATCTTGTCATACTTCAACTTGTTCTTCTGATGTTGAGACAGTTGCTGGGTGGAATCGAAGTTCTTGACATCAGCAACAGCGGCAGCATTAGTCATTGCAGTCAAGGTGACCAATGCCTTAGCCACACCTTCCTTGCCGAGGGCTTCCTGCTCTTCTTGGAGAAGGAGTAGCTCCTCAGCACGCTGCTCACTGCTGGCTGACAAAGGAGGACAGGAACTGAAGACAAACAAACCATTCTGCTCGTTCCCACCTCTCCACCACATCCCATCTCACCTCTTTCCAGGGCCCTTCTGCTTCTACCCTCCCCTTTACTCCTCCTCCTCCTCCTCCTCCTGCCCCCCCCCCCCCCCCCCCCCCTTCCCTTCCCCTTCTTCAAACATGGGACCCATCGGGACCCCGACCTATGGTACCCCTCCTCATTCTCTCCATCTCCCCTGTCCCTCCCACCGTCCTGTCCACACAACTCTCACCCCACCTCCCTTCTCAACATGGTCCACCACACCATCCCCCTCTCCCAACAGCCTATACATGATTCCCTCTACTGAGATACCAACTGAGATCTTGTGGAACTCTGCAGTCCTTCTGTCTTCCCTTAGGAGAGTTGGCCCCTACCACCCTATCGTTTGCTGACGATGGCAAGCACTTTGTCCTCAACCCAGCCACAGATGGGCCTATCATCAAGGAGACATACGTCGTAGCCAATTCGGCTGGCTTACCCGCCCAGTCTGTTCCCAAGACCGGTCTTCTGCTTCCTGAACTTTCCCCAGACATACCCTTCCCTGCAGACCTGGACCCCGCCCTTGGCACCCATCACTTGAATGGCTACCACCTCCATCTCCCAGACACACCTCACAGATTGCTGGGCGTGCCGTTCGGTGCAGACACTGCCCTTTGCAAGGCTGCAGCCTACCAGCACATGCCCCATAGCATCTCACATGCGGCAGCTCCATGGCTCTCACGCAATCTCAATGTTATTGGAAGGGCGCATGTTGCTTTACAATGCTTGGCTTCCAAGTTCATCTTCCAGGCTAACTTTGCATCACCACCAGCGCCTCTCCGCCAGGAGTTGCAATCTTCTCTCAATGCCTTTGTTGCAACCTCTAGCCTGCAGGAGGAGGAATCGTCCAGGACGCCTCATCCCCCGCTTCTGGACAGCCGCCCTTCCTTTTCATCGAGGGCTTGCTGTACCCCATCTTGCTTCCCACTCGGCAGCTATGCTGGCCAAGACCACATGGCTCCTCTTCAGTTACACAGCTCACCCCTGGCTGCAGCTCTACCGTCACGAGATTTCACGGGCTGTGCGCCTTCCTCCAGGTCAGGCAAGTGGATACCATGCCCTGGTTACCGCCCCGTCTTCTTTGGACATCGCCTCAATCACCACCAACTTGGCCCGGGAAAGTGCAGAGGCTTTTCTCCTTCTGAACATTCGTAGAATTATCGCTCCGCCCATGCAGTGCCTGCAATCCATCCTTCTGGAAACCACCTTCAACAACACCCTCCTTTTCCGTCCATGCCCATCCTCTCAAACCAAGTGCTCTCCTCACAAGCACTATCGTGGCACCGTCTCAAGGACATCCGCTTAGCTCATCAACAACGAGCTCACCTCCCTCCCGCTGCTGTCCAAGACCTTGACTTCATCCTCTCCTCTCTGCCAGACCCCTGGCGGGATGCTGTCCTCCTTCCTGAACTTCCACCTTCCAAATGGAAGCTCTATCCCGCTGTGGCCCCTCCTGATCCCCTTGCAGAGGGGCCAGATCCCATCACTAGAGAGGACCGTCTTTGGGAGGTCTGGCCCTCTGGCCGGTAACACCCTCTCACCCTTCCTGCCCTTCCCCCCCAGGGACACCCCCAAGCTTCCCTCATCACCCTACGCAAGAAACCTCGAGAAGCATGGTTACGGGCAGAACCCTGGGCTGCAATGCATTCCTTGCCCATGTACGAGGACGCTTCCAATGGGTCAACCAAGACGACCTCCCCTCCATAGTCTGCTCCAGCCCTGACTGTTTGCAACTGCACACTTCTGACACCATGTCTCACGCTTTCTTGGAATGCCCTGATTCTGCCCCTGTCATAGACTGGCTCCTTTCCACTTGGTAGACCCTCAACAGTGGGCAGCGCCTTCCTCGTTGCCCCTTCTTCCTCCTCGGTGACAACATCACCCTTTGGCCCGGGACACCCCCTCCTCCCTCTACCCTACGCTTGTGGTCCTTCCTGCGTACAACCACCTTGGGCGCGATATGGCAGGTCCGTTCGTCCCGGGCTGACAGACTGGACCATTCTGAGCCCCTTCACCACAAGGCTATCTGCCTTGCCCTTGGCCACCTTCACCAAGCCATCGCCAAGGACTGGATGCGCACCCAGACGGATCTTCGTCACCTTGATAATGGTGCCTTCTGTCAAGATTGGTGGCGTGGCCTAGATTGCTCTCTCACAGTGGCCTCCTTTGCAAGCTTATGGGCCACCCCCCCGATCTTTTGCACCATGATTGGGGTCACTCCCGGTGACCAGGAGCCTGATACCCGCACCATGGAAATAAAAATCCCCATGGCCACAGCGCTCCCAGACCCAATCCCAGACCCAGCCCAAGCCCTAGATCTAGACCTTGACCCAGACCCAGACCCAGACCCAGACCCAGACCCAGCCCAAGCCCTAGATCTAGACCCTGACCCAGACCCAGGTCCAACCCATTCCCCGGATCTAGACCCTGCTCTAGACCCTGACCCAGACCTAGCCCAAGCCTTAGCTCTAGGCCCTGATCTAGACCCTTACCTAGGTCCAGCCCAAGCCCCAGCTCTAGGACCTGATCTTGACCCTGACCTAGATCCAGCCCAAGCCCAAGATCAAGACCCTGCCCCAGATCAAGATCAGGTTCTAGATTTGGACACAGCTCACAAAAACGTTCCAGATCTGGATCTACATCTGGACCGAGATCAAGGTCCAGATCTGCGCTAAGATCCAGATCAAGATCTAGATCTTGATACTGTCTCTGTCCTCATTCCTGTTGTTTACCTGACCAGACCATCGTTTAGGTTTTCGCTTTGCTTCCAGTTGTCTTTCTTCTTTTCTTGTTGCCTCCCTGCTTTTGGCTTGTTTTCGCAGTTTCTCCCTTAGTTTGCTCCCCCTAGTTCAGTTTCCACCCTTAGTTGCCTCCTTGGTTTCCCCACCAGTTGCTTCCTTAGTTCCCCCCACACACCCCACCCCTCCCCCCCCTTTTTTCTCTTAGTTTCTCGCATAGTTTTCCTTTTCGTCCTCCTTAGTTTGCATCTCCTCTTTCAGCCTTCTGATCCGGTGGCTGTTATAGATTGCAATGTTTTGGCCCCCCCCTTCATAGGTATTTTTTCTTAGTGGTCCTAGCCCCTTCTCTTGGGCTTCCTGTTTTGGGCTTCTTCCTTGCCTCTCTGGTTTGTTTGTCTTCTGTTCCTGTCCTCCTTTGTCCCTTTAATCGCCCAGGTGGTGTCTGTCCCTTTGCTATCCCTTAGCCGTTCAAGTCTTTTTCTTTGTTTTTTTCTCCTTGGTCACAAAGGGCTAGGTTTTATCAGTTGCGCCTTTTCCTGGTCCCCCCCTTTAAAAAAAAGAAATGGTGGCGTGGCCTAGATTGCTCTCTCATAGTGGCTTCCTTTGCAAGCTTATGGGCCACCCCCCTGATCTTTTGCACCATGATTGGGGTCACTGCCGGTGACCAGGAGCCTGATACCCGCACCATGGAAATGACAATCCCCATGGCCCCAGCGGGAAAACAAATTCCTCGGATCAAGACCCTGCTCATGACCCTGACCCAGACCCAGCCCAAGCCCCAGCTCTAGACCCTAATCTAGACCCTGACCTAGGTCCAGCCCAAGCCCCAGCTTTAGGTCCTGATAATGACCCTGACCTAGATCCAGCCCAAGCCCAAGATCAAGACCCTGCCCCAGATCAGGATCAGGTTCTAGATTTGGACACAGCTCACGACCACGTTCAAAATCTGGGTTCTACATTTTTTTTTCCGAAATCAAGGTCCAGATCTGCGCCAAGATCAAGATCAAGATGCTGTCTCTGATAGATCTTGATACTGTCTCTGTCTTCATTCGTGTTGTTTACTTTCCCAGACCAGTCTTTTAGGTTTTCGCTTTGCTTCCAGTTGTCTTTCTTCTTTTCTGGTTGCCTCCCTGCTTTTGGCTTGTTTTCGCAGTTTCTCCCTTAGTTTGCTTCCCCTGATTTAGTTTCCACCCTTAGTTGCCTCCTTAGTTTCCCCCTCAGTTGCCCCCTTAGTTCCCCCCCCCCCCCCCCCCTCCCCCCCTTTTTTCTCTTAGTTTCTCGCATAGTTTTCCTTTTAGTCCTCCTTAGTTTGCATCTCCTCTTTCAGTCTTCTGATCCGGTGACTGTTAGAGGTTGCAATGTTTTGCCCCCCCCCCTTCATAGGTCTTTTTTCTTAGTAGTCCTAGCCCCTTCTCTTAGGCTTCCTATTTTGGGCTTCTTCCTTGCCTCTCTGGTTTGTTTGTCTTCTGTTCCTGTCCTCCGTTGACCCTTAAGTTGCGCAGGTGGTGTCCGTCCCTTAGCTGTCCCTTAGCCCTTCTTGTCTTTTTCTTTGGTCTTTTCTCCTTGGTAACAAAAGGCTAGGTTTTATCAGTTGCGCCTTTTCCTGGTTCCCCCCTTTGTAAAAAAAGAAAACAAAATCTATCCCCTCGCTTTCTTCTCCCAGCCTCAACCTAGACATCCTCTCAGCCCATGGAGCATACACCCCCCCAGATCCACCTCCCCCGTCCCTGCTCCTTCTTCCCTTCTCTTGACTCCTCCTGCCACTCCCCCTACCACTTCAAGTGCTGACAAGGCACGTTGGTGGCGCTCAGCTCCTCCTCCTCTTTTTTTTTTTTTACATAGGGAGGAACCAGGAAAGGGAACATCTGATATAACCTATGTGACCAAGGAAGAAAAACCAAAGAAGAAGACTACAGGACATGGACCAAAAGTCCGCTAAGAAAAATGATCCGAAGACAAAAGACGAAAAGACTAGGGGACAAAGAACGAGGGACACAAACTAATTACTTGGAGGACTAAGGACAAAGGGCCTTCCGAGCACCACCCCCACCTCCAAGCAACATTGTTACTCCCCAACCAACAAAACACCACTGTAACCTCCAAGAGCAACACAGAAAAAGATGGAAAGGCATGCACCCGAAGGAAAGGCATGCACCCGAAGGTTGGTTTGTTTGTCTGATGTTCCTATCCTCCTTAGTCCCTGCAGTCGCCCCTGTGGTGTCAGTCCCTTAGCTGTCCCTTAGCCGTTCTTGGTTTTTTCTTTGGTCTTTTCTCCTTGGTAACAAAGGGCTAGGTTTTATCAGTTGCGCCTTTTCCTGGTTCCCCCCTTTGTAAAAAAAAAAAAAAGGAGACCAACAGCCCTGGTGGGAAGTCCCACTTCCCAGCACCTCACTCTCTCTGAAATGTCCCCTCGGTCAACCTGCAAATCTGCACGCTTAAATATCAGCGGCAACACAAGCCGGGATGGCACCGGGGGAGAACACGAATAAATGCACAACATGCCCCTTCTGGGAGTACCTTTGTCTGCACCAACGGGCAAGGACTTACACCCCTTAAACTCATTAAGCACATTTCTTGGCTTCAAGAAACGCAAGTGGATATGGCAGTGCTCACTGAAGTAAGGGCAACCTCATCACCCGAGGACCTTCTTCAACACCTCCCAGGCGCGTGGCAATCTGGCCAGGCGCAAGATTTTTCTTTTGACCTGGTACAGGGCACACTGAAGGCATCATCCTGATCTGATCTGAAGCCCTCACTGCCCCATCACAGATCCCGTCCTAAGACCTATCCTGGGTCCAACAGGCCGCATTCTATCTAGGCATCGATGCTTTCATTGGTGACTCCGTCATCACCATTTTGTGCGTCTATGCTCCGGCCCAAGCTGCTGACAGAGAAGACTTCTTTTTCAACTGCGTGTGTCCCAACCTTCCCACTGACGGAAGCGTCCTTCTCGTTGTTGGTGACTTTAACTGCATTCTTGACCCCCTCGATGCAGTCTACCCTCCTCACAGACTCAATATTGACCCAATGAGTCGCATGAAGGGGGCACCTCCCCTTCCAGACACCATGAATACCTACGTCGGTAAGTTTTGCTGTACTGAACCATTCTTGTTTCAAGAGGAAAACCTCTTGATTCACCCCTCTTAAGTAATTCGGGCGCCAAGAGGCAATTTGCTTGAAAAATGCCCTCTTGAATCCCTCTTATTTAAGAGGTTAATCAAGAGGTGTCTTGTACGTCTATTGATTCAAGGTCACTTGTTGAATTCGTGTTTCAGTGTAGAATCAATAGGTTGCCTTGTATTTGTCTTGAATCAAGACTACTTGCTGCTCTTAAATAATTCGAGCGCCAAGAGGCATTTTGCTTGAAAGCAGCTTGCTTGAACCGTTCTTATTTAAGTGGGGAACCAAGAGGGTGACTTTTGTGTCCATTGATTTAGGATGACTTGCTCTAGGGGGGGACGTATAGGGTTTGGAAGGCAGTTTTATTTTTACATTTAACTAACGAGTAGCAAAGTGATGTCGCGGACTCAGCAGCCAAATAAACGCAAACCCATCCAAACCCAACTTCCTAATAACCAAACCCAACTTCAACCTAACCGCCTAAGAAGACAAACTGATGAGCTCTGACTAGCTATCTAGTATGTCTTCTGCCCCTGCCCCCCCCCTGCCACCCCGACTGGCTAGTCTAGCCAAGCTACTATTATATTATGAGTGACCAGCAGCAGTGACCAGCAGCAAGACCAGTGTCCTCATAAGGCTTCTTGATCTTGTTCGTCTACTCATCCCTGCATGCTGATGACTTGCTCCTTCTCCATCATGTCGCAATATGCGGAAGTCACTGCCTGCTGGAACTGCAGCAGCATGAAAGGAAGGAGGTGGAGTTAGAAGATTATTAGTTGCTTGACCAAGCACAAGCCAGTTGGACAATCAACGAATCAGCAATCAAGAAAGCGAGCAAGCATTCACGTGGTAGCAATTACGATGATGAGACAGATAGATGGTGCAGCATATAAGACACATGGTGCAGCATACAAGACAGATTGTGCAGCATACAAGACATATGGTGCAACGTGCAAGACAAATGGTGCAGCGTACAAGACACATGGTGCAGCGTACAAGACAGATGGTGCAGCATACATAACACATGGTGCAGCATACAAGACAGATGGTGCAGCATACAAGACAGATGGTGCAGCATACAAGACATACGGTGCAGCGTACAAGACAGATGGTGCAGCATATAAGACACATGGTGCAGCATACAAGACAGATGGTGCAGCATACGAGACACATGGTGCAGCAAGGCAAATCATGCTGCATACAAGCCAAATGGTGCAGCATACACGACATATGGTGCAGCGTACAAGACAGATGGTTCAACCTACAAGACGAATGGTGCAGCGTACATGACATATGGTAAAGCAGACAAGACAGATGGTTCAGATCTACTCACATGTGTTGGTTATATAACAACATATTGCCACTGTGTAGCCTAGTCAGGGGAAACTGCAGGCAGGCATTTGTCAATCATGGAGGTACATAGGCATGCATGCAGGTGTGAAGCAGGCAGGCATCAAGGAGGTGGACCAGGTTGCAGCATCCGACTTTCAAACCTGCGCAACTACCTGCGGCATTCGAATCCTCCCTCTCCATCCGCAACACTCGATTGCAACACGGAATCGGCTTGCCTGAAAGCATGACATTCGCCCAGGAGAGAGGGAAGGAAGAGGGATAGAGGACGAGAGGGAGAGAGGGAGAGAGTGCGAGAGGAGAGAGGGGAGAAAGGGAGAGAGGGAGAGAGATAGAGAAGAGGGAGGATGGAGAGAGGGAGAGGGGAGAGAGGGCGGTGCGCTTTGCGCTCTTCGTCATCTCTGTCGCGCGTGACGCGGGAGCGCGTCTCTTACTCTTTCTCTACTTTCCTCNCAATTAGGCAACTAAAATGTAAACAATGTTGACATTACATGTGTCAATGGGCCAAAGTCTCCGACATGTTCAAAAATTGATCCAAGAAGCAAAGCAGAGAAGTTCTCGGAAGTAACCATATACAGTAACCGGAGAAACTGCTAATAGCTGAATAAATACGAGGAACAACGACGTTGTCAAAAGTGAAAAACTACAAACATCCTTGTGCCTTAGCTGAGTATACGACAGGTCCGAGAATAGGTAAAAAATGAACATATGGGAAAAAGAGTTCGAATACAATTCACAAATACCGGAACTATTATCCTTCATGAAAATCCGGAAGAAAATAAAAAGTTCCGACGAATCCAATCCAAATAATTAATAAGGGCGGATGCATATCATACATACGAGAAAAGGTAGAGTTGCCATTAAGAGACCGAATATGCCTCACGGGAAACTGGAGGAAAAAGAGGTTCCGGCACATCCGAAAATAAATGGGCTACAAGTCCGGTATCTAAGGGGAATCACCCAGACAGAAACTCCTTAACTACGAATACGCGGTGAAAGGAAATATTCCGATGACAATGTATGAACAAAGCAAATTAACCTTTGGTGCACCTTGTGCGCACTCCTTCCACTTCACATGCATCACGACTTTGTTCACTATAGGACACTCCTCTTGTCCTAGCTGCAGGTGCGACTGCAGCCCAGCCCCCATCCGATTTTGGCATTCCACCTTTTATTGATAGTGACAGCGATGACTACGAAGAGTTCTCCGAACACTTTTTTATCCCTCTCATCCCCTCCCCTTCTTTTCTTCCTCCCCCTCCATCCCCTCCCGAGGATTGGCCTCCCTGCTCCTCCTTACTCCTCCCTCTCCCTCATCTATCCCCTCGCTTTCTTCTCCCAGCCTGAACATCCACTCGGCCCTCGGAGCATACACCCCCCGAGGTCCCACCTGCCCCATCTCTGCTCCTTCTCCCCTTCCCTTGACTCCTCCTCCCACTTCCCCTTTCACATCACGAGCTGACAACGCACATTGGTGGCGCTCAGCCACTCCCCCTCTACAGGCAACCTTTCCCTGCTCAAGCTTCTCCCCCTCACCGTGCCACCTCTTCTCTTCAGACCGTTCTACCCTTACAGGCCACCCCTCTTCAACAAGTTGTCCACTCTCGCAAGAGAATTCGGACAGTCCCAGAAGACCAACAGCCCTGGTGGGAAGTCCCACTTCCCAGCACCTTTTTCTCTGAAATGTCCCCTCGGTCAACCCGCAAATCTGCACGCTTAAATCTCAGCGGCAACACAAACCGGGATCGCACCAGGGGAGAACACGAATGAATGCACAACATGCCCCTTCTGGGAGTACCTTTGTCTGCACCAACGCGCAAGGACTTACACCCCCTTCAACTATTTGAGCACATTTCTTGGCTTCGAGAAACGCGACTACGCGAGTGGATATGGCAGTGCTCACTCAAGTAAGGACAACCTCATCACCCAAGGACCTTCTTCAACGCCTCTCAGGCGCAAGGGCAATCTGGCCAGGCGCAATATTTTTCGTATGCCCTGGTACAGGGCGCACAGAAGGCATCATCCTGATATTAAGCCTTCACTGCCCCATCACAGATCCCGAAAGACCTATCCTGGATCCAATAGGCCGCATTCTAGGCATCGATGCTTTCATTGGTGACTCCGTCATCACCATTTTGTGCGTCTATGCTCCGGCCAAGGCTGCCGACAGAGAAGATTTCTTTTTTAACTATGTGCGTCCCAACCTTCCCACTGACGGACGCCTTCTTCTTGTTGTTGGTGACTTCAACATGCAGTCTACCCTCCCTTCAGGCTCAATATTGACCCCATGAGACGCATGCAGGGGGCACCTCCCCTTGCGGACATCATGAATACTTACAGCCTTCAAGACATCTGGAGGAACACGCACCCGACTGCCAAAGACTTCACACATTGGGGCATACAAGCCTTATCGGGCGGTAGGCTTGACCGCTGGCTCGCTTCAGACTCCCTCCTAGCCCTCTGAACAGCCACTTCCTACATTCTCCCTACCTCTGGCTTTATCTCTAACCACCGCCCTGTGTCTACGACCTTCCTAGGCCATGCTCCACCCAGGGGCCAAGGACTGCAAGGGTTCCCCCTCCTCTTTTTTTTTTACAAAGGGGGGATCCAGGAAAAGGCGCAACTGATAAAACCTTTGTGACCAAGGAGAAAAGACTCTTACTCAACATTCCAAAGGCATGTGATGTGCTCAAGAACATCATCGCTCCGCATTTCCTCATCCTGAACCTCTTACCCGATTCAGACATCGTCACAGAATGGGATACCATGAAGGAGATTATTCGCACGAGCAGTTGGGCCATTTATAAGAAGCATCGCCGTGCTCGCCAGCTTGCCGCCCGCTTAGCAGAGGACGACGCCCGGCAGGAATTCTCACAGGTGCATCTCTCCTACGATGCAATTTCTTTCTTGGCACGCCTCAACATAGCCAAGGCTAAGGCATTTACAGCAAAACACGCTTGGCAGTAACTTCTTGCTTCAATTCTCAAAGCTCTACCTATCCTTGAGCACACTTTTGGGGATTCATCTTCCTTCTACTTCCACCACCTTTCCCTTTCTTCTCATCCCCGGTCCACATCAAGCTCATCCAGCCTCCAGGGCCAGACCAGCATCACACCCTTTCTGTGGCTGACCTCTCTACATTGATAGGAATCAACATAGGATTGGACTATGCTCGGGACTTGTATAGTTGCTTCCTTGGTTCCCCCCCCCCTCCCCACCCCTCCCCCCCTTTCTTCTCTTAGTTTCTCGCATAGTTTTCCTTTTCGTCCTCCTTAGTTTGCATCTCCTCTTTCAGTCTTCTGATCCGGTGACTGTTAGAGATTGCAATGTTTTGGCCCCACCCTTCTTAGGTCTTTTTTCTTAGTGGTCCCAGCCCCTTCTCTTGGGCTTCCTGTTTTTGGCTTCTTCCTTGCCTCTCTGGTTTGTTTGTCTTCTGTTCCTGTCCTCCTTTGTCCCTTTAGTCGCCCAGGTAGTGTCTGTCCCTTAGCTGTCCCTTAGCCCTTTTCTTTGGTCTTTTCTCCTTGGTCACAAAGGGCTAGTTTTTATCAGTTGCGCCTTTTCCTGGTGAAAAATGTCAGCCATGGGATTCAATAGTGCAGGCATCACGCGCAGGTGCGATATTCTCATGAATGGCAGCTCTTCGCCAACACTTCCGGCTTCCGTCAGGGTGGGGCCTTGAGCTGTTATTAATGGGTCATCATCTTTGAGACCTTCATCACCTACAATAACCAACTGAGATCTTGTGGAACTCTGCAATCCTTCTGTCTTCCCTCAGGAGAGTTCGCCCCTGCCACCCTATCGGTTGCTGATGATGGCAAGCACTTTTTCCTCAACCCAGCCACAGATGGGCCTATCATCAAGGAGACGTACATCGTAGCCAATTCGGCTGGCTTACCCGCACAGTCTGTTCCCAAGACCCGTCTTCTGCTTCTTGAACTTCCCCCATACATACCCCTACCTGCAGATCTGGACCCCGCCCTTTGTAAAAAACTCTTGACTGGCTACCGGCTCCATCCCCCAGACACACCACACAGATTGCTGGGCGTGCCGTTCGGTGCAGACACTACCCTTTGCAAGGCTGCAGCCTACCAGCACATGCCCCATAGCATCTCACGTGCAGCAGCTCTATGGCTAACACGCAATCTCAATGTAATTGGCTGGGCGCATGTTGCTATGCAATGCTTGGCTTCCAACTTTATCTTCCAGGCTAAATTTATGTCACCACCAGCGCATCTGCGCCAGCAGTTGCAATCTTCTCTCAATGCCTTTGTTGCAACCTCTAGCCTGCAGGAGGAGGAATCACCACGTCCAGGACACCTCTACCCCCGCTTCGGGACAGCTGTCCTTCCTTTTCATCGAGGAGGGCTTGCTGTACCCAACTAAGTCACCCGGTAAGAAATCCTACCTATAGGGGGGTAGTTGTATCATACCTATAGGTATGATATGATACCATACCTATAGGTATGATACAGCGTCATACCCAAGGGTATGATAAAACGTAACAATGGACACATTTACCCTTGGCTATAATATTACACCAGATATATGAGAATGATGCATAATCATTCACATAGGCATGAACTGATGTCACAACCATGTTTATGATGCCACCTAACCAGGAACCTACTGCACGGCGTTCCCATAGCTATGATGCGTCATCATTCCAAATATGTATGATGCCTTGTCATTACTATAGGTGGTAACTTCATACCCAGGGGGGGGGGGGGGGGGATGAAACAAGGGTATGGATATATACTGAACGTCATACCCATGGCTATGATGCGTCATACCAATGGGCATGATTCATCATCATACCTAAATGTAGGATGTAACGTCATACCCAGGTGGTGTCTGTCCCTTAGCTGTCCCTTAGCCGTTCATGTCTTTTTCTTTGGTCTTTTCTCCTTGGTCACAAAGGGCTAGGTTTTATCAGTTGCGCCTTTTCCTGGTTCCCCCCTTTGTAAAAAAAAATAAAAAATACCCAGGGGGAAGATGAAACAAGTGTATGGATATACTAGACTTCATACCCGTACCTATGATGCGTTATCATACCAAGGGGTATGATGCATCATCATCCCTATATGTAGGATCTACCGTCATACCCAGGGGAAGGATGAAACAAAGGTATGGATATACTAAACGTCATACCCATAGCTATGATGAGTCATCATGCCAATGGGTATGATGCATCATCATACCTTTATGTAGGATCTTGCGTCATACTCAGGGGTAGGATGAAACAAAGGTATGTATAAATGTTGGACATCGTACCCACAGTTGTGATGCCGCATCATAGCTTTGCGGATGACGCTGGATCATACCCATATGTATGATGTAACGTCATACATCGAAGGAAAATGAGACATGGGTATGGATATTTTGGACTTCGTACCCATAGCTATGATGTGTCATATTGATCTAGAGTATGATGCCTCATCATACCCATATGTAGGAGTTAACGTCATCCCCAGGGGTAGGTTTGAAAGATGTAGGTTGGTTGTAGGGGGGGGTGTTAGGAGGTAGGGTGGTATAGGGGTTCGGTGTGGGGAGAGGGTTTTTGGGTTTGGTAGCTAGGGTAGGGGCATATTGGTTTAGGGGTAGGCTGGGGTGGTATGGGAGGTTGGGTGGGTATGGGTACGGTGGTACGGTGCGGTGGTATGTGTAGCGGGGGGGGGGGGGGGGGGGGGCGGGGGGGTGTACTCGGAGATGAGTAGTGGTGCATAGGGGGGCATGGGGTGGTAGGGAGGCAGGAGCTGGGGAGGTAGGAGTAGCTAGGGGAGGTAGGGGTAGGGGGTTCGCGGTTGGGTGGTTGGGGGGAGGGTGGTAGTATGTAGTGTGTAGTATGGGAAGGGGGTTGGGGGTAGGGTGGGTAGGGGGTAGGGCACGCAATGCTCATATGTATTGAAATGAGTATTATGCAACATCCGACTTGCGAGTTGATCTGGGTTGCGGAGATTACATAATTGCCAATTGCTTACAATCTAGTTTCAATAAGCTCAAACATTTCACCAAACCTCAAACCTTCACGTAGCCCCCCCAAAATGCTGGCTGTAAAGCATGTAATGACATAGGACACAGACATGACTAGTCCAGACTATCCATGCCTAGACCAGCCATACCTAGCCTAGCCCATACTTAGCTACTGAGAAGCTGCTCCACGCAGCCCCCCCCCCCCCCCCCCCCCCCCCCTCCCCCCCCCCAAAAAAATAAAAAACAGGATGGCTGTAAAGCATGTAACGACACCCGTCGGGAACCTGCGTAGCTCAGCCTATCAATGCCTAGACCAGCCATACCCAGCCCAGCCCATACCCAGATTCGAGAAGCTGCTACATGCAGACCCCCAAATATTAACAGCGGGGCTGGTTGTAAAGCATGTAATGACGACTGACACGGACCGGCGTAGTCCAGCCTATCAATGCCTAGAAAGCCCTACCCAGCCCAGCCCAGCCCATACCTAGCTACCAAGAAGCTGCTAGACGCAGCCCCCCAAAACCAAAGGCAGGCAGGCTGTAAAGCATGAAATGAAGACCGATACAGTCCTGCGTAGTCCAGCCTATCAAGGCCTAGTCCATATGTGGCCCAGCCTAGCCCATACTCAGCTACTAACAAGCTGCTACATGCAGCCTACCTAAAAACAAACTGCAGGCTGGCTGTTAAGCATGTAACGACGACCGAAACAGACCTGCATAGTCCAGCCTATCCATGCCTAGAACAGTCATACTTAGTCCAGCCCATACCTAGGTACCGAGATGCCACCTCCCACATGGAAGCCACCTCCCACATGGAAGCTCTTTCCCGCTGTGGCCCCTGCTGGTCCCCTTGCAGAGGGGCCAGATCCCCTCCAGGAGAGGACCGTCTTTGGAAAGTCTGGCCCTCTGGCCGGTTACACCCTCTCACCCTTCCTACCCTTCCACCCCAGGGACACCCCCAAGCTACCCTCATCACCCTACGCAAGAAAACAAGAGAAGCATGGTTACGGGCAGACTTTGAGGAGCAGCTGATCCAGCAAGGCCTCCCCCCCCCACCAGAGGCAAGAGCTCTTGGAAACTTGGCTGGTTGGTCTTTGGGAGGACCTCCAACTGGACCCAACAACCTGGGGTCTCCTCCTCCATGATGATACTGAGGTGAACCTTCTTGAACTCACTGTGCGCCACGCACGGCAGGCCCTTCTTCACCAACATATCATGCAACAAAGCCCCAGTTCCCACCATTTTGTGCGAGGTTATACCGAGGAACGTTCTGCTTGGCCCAGGCTGTGGAGCATTCTACCCCCCTTCACCTTGGTCACTCACCCTAGCACTAACCATGACCTGCGAGACCTCCGTGGTCTTGAATCCAGATGGATTGCCTCAGCAACAGAGAGAGCGCTTTTTGTCACCCCTATTCCAGTCCCCTCCCCTGACGACTAGACCTCCCCAGAACAACGCTTGGGTGGACTTACAAACAACGGTCCCCCCCCCCCCCCCCCCCCCCCCCGTTCCAGGCCCGGCGATAGAACTGCAACAAAGAACCGGAAACGAAACTCAAGTCTCCCTCCCTCTACGTGCAGGCTTTTCGCAGGTGTGGGCACGCCTCGCAGACAAGACTCTCCACCGTCCTTATACCATCACTTGCCGGAGCTTGCTTCACCGCACCCTGGGCTGCAATGCGTTCCTTGCCCATGTACGAGGACGCTTCCAACGGGTCAACCAAGACGACCTCCCCTCCATAGTCTGCTCCAGCCCTGACTGCTTACAGCTGCACACTGCTGACACCATGTCTCACGCTTTCTTGGAATGCCCTGATTCTGCCCCTGTCATAGACTGGCTCCTTTCCACTTGGGAGACCCTCACCGATGGGCAGCGCCTTCCTCGTTGCCCCTTCTTCCTCCTCGGTGACGACATCACCCTTTGGCCCGGGACACCCCCTCCTCCCTCTATTTTAAGGTTGTGGTCCTTCCTACATATATATTACCACCTTGGGCGCGATATGGCAGGTCCGTACGTTCTGGGCTAACAGACTGTACCATTCTGAGCCCCTTCACCACAAGGCTATCTGCCTTGCCCTTGGTCACCATCATCAAGCCATCGCCAGGGACTGGATGTGCACCCAGACGGATCTTCGAAGCCTTGATAATGGCGCCTTCTGTCAAGATTGGTGGCGTGGCCTAGATTGCTCTCTCACAGTGGCTTCCTTTGCAAGCTTATGGGCCACCCCCCAAATCTTTTGCACCATGATTGGTGTCACTCCCGGTGATCAGAAGCCTGATACCCGCACCATGGAAATAAAAGTCCCCCTGGCCCCAGCGCTCCATACAATCCCAGACCAGTCCCAGACCCAGACCATGACCAAGACCCAGCCCAAGCCCTAGATCTAGACCCTGATCTAGACCTTGACCCAGATCCAGCCAAAGACCCAGCTCTAGACCCTGATCTAGACCCTGGCCTAGGTCCAGCCCAAGCCCCCGCTCTAGGCCCTGATCTGGACCCTGACCTAGATCCAGCCCTAGCCCAAGATCAAGACCCTGACCCAGATCAGGATCAGTTTGGATTTGGACACACCTCCCGACCACGTTCCAGATCTGACCCAGACACACCTCCCGACCACGTTCCAGATCTGACCCAGACACACCTCCCGACCACGTTCCAGATCTGACCCAGACACACCTCCCGATCACGTTCCAGATCTGACCCAGATAAGGATCAGTTTGGATTTGGACACACCTCCCGACCACGATCCAGGTCCAGATCTGCGCTAAGATCCAGATCAAGATCTAGATCTTAATACTTCCTCTGTCTACGTTCCTGTTGTTTACCTGACCAGACCAGTCATTTAGGAATTTCGCTTTGCTTCAAGTTGTCTTTACTCTTTCCTCTTTTCTTGTTGCTTTTGGCTTGTTCTCATAGTTTCTCCCTTAGTTTGCTTCCCCTAGTACAGTTTCCACCTTCGTTTCCTCCTTAGTTACCCCCCTCTCCCCTCCACCCCCCCCCCCCCCCCCCCCCCCCTTCCCCCCTTTTTTATCTTAGTTTCTCGCATAGTTTTCCTTAGAGTCCTCCTTAGTTTGCATCTCCTCTTTCAGTCTTCTGATCCGGTGACTGTATGAGGTTGCAATGTTTCCCCCCCCCCCCCCCTTCATAGGTATTTTTTCTTAGTAGTCCTAGCCCCTCCTCTTTGGCTTTCTGTTTTGGTCTTCCTTGCCTTTCTGGTTTGTTTGTCTTCTGTTCCTGTCCTCCTTTGTCCCTTCAGTCGCCCAGGTGATGTCCGTCCCTTAGCTGTTCCTTAGCCGTTCTTGTCTTTTTCTTTGGTCTTTTCTCCTTGGTCACAAAGGGCTAGATTTTATCATTTGCGCCTTTTCCTGGTTCCCCTCTTTGTAAAAAAAAAAAAGACTACTTAGTAACTGGGGGCAACTAAGGGTGCAAACTGTAACAGACTTAGGTTTCATTACTAGGCCCTCAGTGACTCAGGGGGGGGATTGGTTTGGGGGGGGGGAGGAGGGGGGGAGGATCGACATAATCGAAAATGTCCTGGAGAAAAGAGTGGTGGGGGATGGGGAGGGAGGACAATATGCTGGATAAAAGTGCGGTTTGGGTCGGTGCGGCGGGTAATATGGGAGAGGAAGGTGGAAGTAGACAGAGTTAAAGCAATGGATGAAAATCCCCATGGCCATAGCGCTCCCAACAATCCCAGACCCAATCCCAGACCCGGCCCAAGCCCTAGATCTAGACCCTGACACCGATCCAGCCCATTCCCCGGATCTAGACCCTGCTCTAGACCCTGACCCAGACCCAGCCCAAGCCTTAGCTCTAGACCCTGATCTAAACCCTGACCTAGGTCCAGCCCAAGCCCAGCTCTAGGCCCTGATCTTGACCCTGACCTAGATCCAGCCCAAGCCCAAGCCCAAGATCAAGACCCTGCCCCAGATCAGGATCAGGTTCCAGATTTGGACACAGCTCACGACCACGTTCCAAATCTAGGTCTACATCTGGACCAAGATCAAGGTCCAGATCTGCGCTAAGATCCGGATCCAGATACTGTCTCTGTCTTCATTCTTGTTGTTTAACTGCCCTGACCAGTCTTTTAGGGTTTCCCTATGCTTCCAGTTGTCTTTCTTCTTTTCTGGTTGCTTCCCTGCTTTTGGCTTGTTTTCGCAGTTTCTCCCTTAGTTTGCTTCCCCTAGTACTGTTTCCACCCTTAGTTGCCTCCTTAGTTTCCCCCCCCAGTTGCTTCCTTAGTTCCCCCCCCCCCCCCCCCCCCCCCTCCCCCCCTTTTTTCTCTTAGTTTCTCGCATAGTTTTCCTTTTCGTCCTCCTTAGTTTGCATCTCCTCTTTCAGTCTTCTGATCCGGTGACTGTTAGAGATTGCAATGTTTTGGCCCCCCCCTTCATAGGTCTTTTTTCTTAGTGGTCCTAGCCCCTTCTCTTGGGCTTCCTGTTTTGGGCTTCTTCCTTGCCTCTCTGTTCTGTTTGTTTTCTGTTCCTGTCCTCCTTTGTCCCTTCGCCGTTCATGTCTTTTTCTTTGGTCTTTTCTCCTTGGTCACAAAGGGCTAGTTTTTATCAGTTGCGCCTTTTCCTGGTTCCCCCCTTTGTAAAAACAAAAAAAAATGGAATCGGGGAGTCCGCCCTGGGCTGGAGATGTAGGGAAGCTACTTATCGCTACTTGAATGATTTTCGGCGACGAGCCCATGCTTTACTGAATCACGACTAGTTCACAGTGGCAAGCAAGACAATCGCAATAGAGTTACGTTTTCATTCAGAAAAGCAGCATGCAAGCATCTGGATGGCAATGGCCAGTTCACGAAATGAGCCAATTGGAAATTCGGGAGTCCGACCTGTGCTGGCGATAGGGTAAAAAGGACTCATGCGGATAACGATGGGATATGGCCACTCACCGATGAGAGAGCAGGGCCACGAAGAGCGGTAGGTGCGCTGGGTCGGGAATGAGCGTGTGTGAAGAAGCAGCTCGGGAGAGCAGTAACTAAGGGTTGAGCCAAAGGGTGCGCTGGGAATGGAATAGGGGTCGGACCGGGCGACGAAGGGCAGGGTAAAGTGCGCAAGCGGGTGGAAGGAAGGACAGGAGCCAAACGAGGTAGGTACAAGATCTGGAGGGTTGGAACAATCCAGACTGGAAACTCAAGAGTTTCCAGCCTTCTTATTGAATATTTGAACGCAGAACACAACGTTGAGCCCTCGTCTGCAGACCGTCAGAATGGCAGGATGAAGACATTGAGAAAGACAAGACAAAGAATGAGAAACTGAGGAAAAGACAGGACATCCTGTTTTCTTGAGTCGATTTTTTTCCAAGATGCGCGTTACAGCAACTACAGCGATGATTTAAGACAGTGTGAATTGCTTGGCTCGAGATTGGACAGTTGAAAAGGTGGTAGTAGAGGAGAGGATTGAGAATGTTGGTGTCGCGCAGACCTGTTAGCCTCAGGTTGCAGGTAGGTGGTTTCGGAGTTGACGGGATGTCAAAAATGATGGGGGTATCCCCGTACGCGGAGATCGGCTTGGCCTCGCTGTGAGTCTTTACCGCATAGCGTAGATGTGGTCGCTTTTTTAGTACTGGAACCCGACCTCGTAGTCGTTTTGACATCTGCCCTCCGTATTTTTGACCGCTTCTCCGGGTGTGTCAAAAACCTTGCCCCACTACGTATCAAGTGGGGGCAACTAGGGGAAGCGAACTAAGGGAGAAACTGTGAAAACAAGCAAAAAGCAGGAACGCAACCAGAAAAGAAGAAAGACAACTTGAAGCAAAGCGAAATCCTAGAAGACTGGTCTGGGCAAGTAAACAACAGGAATGAAGACAAAGACAGTATCAAGACCTGGCTCAGGGTCTAGATCTTGATCTGGATCTTAGCTTAGATCTGGACCTTGATATTGGTCCAGATCTAGATCTATGACGTGGTCGTGAGCTGTGTCAAAATCTGGAACCTGATCCTGATCTGGGGCAGGGTTTATACCAGTCTTTTAGGTTTTCCCAGACCAGTCTTTTAGGTTTTCACTTTGCTTCTAGTTGTCTTTCTTCTTTTCCGGTTGCCTCCCTGCTTTTGGCTTGTTTTTGCAGTTTCTCCCTTAGTTTGCTTCCCCTAGTACTGTTTCCACCCTTAGTTGCCTCCTTAGTTTCCCCCTTAGTTTCCTCCTTAGTCCCCCCCCCCCCCCCCCCCCCCCCCCCCTCCCCTCCCCTTTTTTCTCTTAGTTTCTCGCATAATTTTCCTTTTAGTCCTCCTTAGTTTGCACCTCCTTTATCAGTCTTCTGATCCGGTGACTGTATGAGGTTGCAATGTTTTCACCCCCCCCTTCATAGGTCTTTTTTCTTAGTAGTCCTAGCCCCTTCTCTTGGGCTTCCTGTTTTGAGCTTCTTCCTTGCCTCTCTGTTTTTTGTTTGTCTTCTGTTCCTGTCCTCCTTTGTACCTTTAGTCGCGCAGGTGGTGTCCGTCCCTTAGCTGTCCCTTAGCTGTTCTTGTCTTTTTCTTTGGTCTGTTCTCCTTGGTCACAAAGGGCTAGGTTTTATCAGTTGCGCCTTTTCCTGGTTCCCCCCTTTGTAATTTTGTTTGTTTTGTTTTACTTGGTTTGAGAGGATGGGCATGGACGGAAAAGGAGGGGTGTTGTTGAAGGTGGTTTCCAGAAGGATGGATTGCGGGCACTGCATGGGCGGAGCAATAATTCTACGAATGTTCAGAAGGAGAAAAGCCTCTGCACTTTCCCAGGCCAAGTTGGTGGTGGTTTAGGCGATGTCCACAGAAGACGGGGCGGTGACCAGGGCGTGGTATCCACTTGCCTGACCTGAAGGAAGGCTCACAGCCCGTGAAATCTCATGACGGTAGAGCTGCTGCCAGGGGTGAGCTGTGTAACTGAAGAGGAGCCATGTGGTATTGGTCAGCATAGCTGCCAAGTGGAGCAAGATGGGGTATAGCCAGCCCTCCTCCATGAAAAGGAGGGACGGCTGTCCCGAAGCGGGGGAAGAGGTGGGTGGCAGGGGCGAACTCTCTTGGTTATTGTAGGTGATGAAGGGCTCAAAGATGATGACCCATTGATTACAATTCTTTCTTGCCTCTCTGGTTTGTTTTTCTTCTGTTCCTGTCCTCCTTTGTCCCTTACGTCGCCCAGGTGGTGTCTGTCCCTTAGCTGTCCCTTAACCGTTCATGTCTTTTTCTTTAGTCTTTTCTCCTTGGTCACAAAGGGCTAGGTTTTATCAGTTGCGCCTTTTCCTGGTTCCCCCCTTTGTAAAAAAAAAAAAATACAGCTCAAGGCCCCACCCTGAGGGAAGCCGGAAGTGTTGAGGAAGGTGGTAGTGAAGAACCCGATGAGACGCACTCGGCGAGAGCTGCCATTCATGAGGATATCGCACCAGCGCGTGATGCCTGCACTATTGAATCCCATGGCTGACACTGTCTTTAGGATCCATCCCCTGTTGACAGAATCATAAGCTTGAGTGAGGTCAGAATGCAGCAACCAGCCTGGTAAGCCAAGCTCTTTCAAGCGCGCAGGCCTAGGTGAAAGCGGATGTTGTCACTGATGTCTCTGCCACGGAGGAAAGCTGATTGAGTGACGTCGGTGCTAGGGGGGCGGTGTTAACTTGATCCTGGAAGGCAGAGTTGAAAACCCTTTGAAGGTCGGGGACAGTTCTGCATGGAACGCATTGTAGACTTCAAAGGGAAGTCCGTCCTAACCTGGGCTGGAGCCTCGAGAAGCAGAGCGGATGGAAAGGTCCATCTCCTCTGATGTGATCAGGCAATCTTTCTGTGGCTGACCTCTCTTCAATGATAGGAGTCAACATAGGACTGGAGTATGCTCGGGACTTG
This sequence comes from Chlamydomonas sp. ICE-L, assembly GCA_013435795.1. Lineage (NCBI taxonomy): Eukaryota > Viridiplantae > Chlorophyta > Chlorophyceae > Chlamydomonadales > Chlamydomonadaceae > Chlamydomonas > Chlamydomonas sp. ICE-L. Next base: position 12,601,530 of record JACBWV010000223.1, read on the forward strand.
TCTAGTGTTGATTCCTCCTTTGGACTGCACCGTCCAAACCCTCTCATCAACCAGGCTAACCAGGATCTCCTGCTCACATCCCTCCATCGTCCCCTCCCCCCTAGTTATGCAGCCCTTGCAGATGGGCCTATCATCAATGTGACATACGTGGTAGCCAATTCGGTTTGCTTACCCACCCAGTCTGTTCCCAAGACCCGTCTTCTGCTTCTTGAACTTCCCCCAGAATTACCCATCCCAAATAGATCAGCAACCACCATTAGCTTCACAACTTACATCAGTTGCACCTTCCGCTCCAAGATATGTTTCGGCTTCAGCAGCATCAGCATCAGCATCAGCATCAGCATCAGCATCAGCATCAGCATCAGCATCAGCATCAGCATCAGCATCAGCATCAGCATCAGCATCAGCATCAGCATCAGCATCAGCATCAGCATCAGCATCAGCATCAGCATCAGCATCAGCATCAGCATCAGCATCAGCATCAGCATCAGCATCAGCATCAGCATCAGCATCAGCATCAGCATCAGCATCAGCATCAGCATCAGCAGCATCAGCATCAGCATCAGCATCAGCATCAGCATCAGCATCAGCATCAGCATCAGCATCAGCAGCCTCAGCCTCAGCCTCAGCCTCAGCATCAGCCACAGCCTCAGCCGCAGCCTTATCATCAGCATCAATATCAGCTCTTGCATCAGCTCCAGCTCCCTCAGCATCAGCATCAGCATCTGACCAAGCAACATTAGCATCAGCATCATCCACAGCACTATCAGCATCAGCACCCTCAGCACCCTCAGCACCAGCATCAGCATCAGATCAAGCTCCCTCAGCAGCCTTAACCTCAGCTTCAACATCAGTAGCCCAAGCATCAACTTCAGCAACAGTATCAGCATCAGGAGCTAAAGGCTCAGAGAAAAACAAAATTGACTCCATTACAAAACCAAACTGCACTAGCACAGGCACATGCACCTACTTACGACAGCAACATTGGTCTCGGCTTTAGCATCCGCTGCATTGGAAACAGTATCAACATCACTTGCTTTAACACCTGCACTGGCTTACACAGCTTTGCCACCGGAAGAGGAATCGGATCTTCCTTCAGCAGCAGATATTTTGACACCAGATGTAGCAGACTCAGTGTTGACACCCACAGCAACAGCTTTGGTACCCACACACTCTCCTATAGCATCCTCATCCCCCTCTCCGCTCCTTTCTAACTCTGCACTAGCAGAGTCTCCATCTTCCCCTGTCCAAGATCCCTTCCTCTCCGTCGCTACCCCCTTATACTCATCCCCTCTCCAGCCCCCTATAACTCAGCTCTTCAAGAATCTCCCTCTACCCCAGCTCAAGACCCTCCTATCTCTACCGCCCCTGCCCCTTGCGGACGCATCGCTCTTAACCCCCGCCCCATCTCTAATGCAGCAGCTGCTGCTGGTGCTGCCGCCATCTCAAGGGCAAACCAGACTCCTCCTCCCCATCCCTGTCCCCTTTCTATCCTCCTCCCTCCCTCTTCCCCCAGCCCACTGGCCACCCAACGTCCCTCCGCCATCACCCCTCCGCCTTTTTTGACTGATGAGGCCGACTTCCTTTTTCTCTCCCCTTGTCCCCCCCCTCTAGCCATCAGCAATATGGACTCTCCTCCAGTAACCCATCATGATCCTCTTTGCTGCCCCATTTTTTTAACCCCCTTTGGGACCGAGCCCCCTTATTGGACACCTTGTGCTCACTCCTTCAACTTCACATGCATCACGACTTGGTTCACTATAGGACACTCCTCGTGTCCTAGCTGCAGGTGCGACTGCAGTCCAGCCCCCATCCGATTTGGCATACCACCTTTTATTGATAGTGACAGCAATGACAACGAAGAGTTCTCCGAACCCTTTTTTATCCCTCTCATCCCCTCCCCTTCTTCTGTTCCTCCCCCTCCATCCCCTCGTGAGGATTGGCCTCCCTGCTCCTCCTTACTCCTCCCTCTCCCTCATTTATCATCTTGCTTTCTTCTCCCAGATGGAACATCCATCGGCCTCGGAGATAGGAACTTACCACTGTTACTTGGTCCCCCTTC